>CM068384.1:10458283-11058283 GCA_034770075.1 Aralia elata
TATAGAAAGCAATTGAGGAAAGTATTGCAAGCATAGTTGTCACGGCGAGTCATGGCGGTAGCCGACCGCCAGGACGCCTAGGCGACAAGGCGACCGCCATGGCGTCCGTATGGCGACAAGTCGTTTACAATGTGCAATTTATATATTATTTATTTTACTTAACAAATATATTGGCAATAAAATTTCATATACATTAAAACCCAAAACATAACACTATGGAATAACATTAAAAGCACAATTATGTAAATACTTAACAATAACAATCCAAAAATAAAACACTTGATATTAAAAATTAGTAAAAGAAATGAAGAATTCAACAAACACCGCATAGAAAATAAAGTTACAACCAACCATCACAAATAAGGCTTGGGTACATGAGGAGGTCTTGGGATCCATTATTTCCAAAGGCAAGAATGTTAAACTATGTTCAAAAGGAAAAAAAAAAAAAAAAAATTGGGCCAGAGCTGCTAAGGCGAGCGCCTTGGCAGCTCGGCATCTCACGGCGTCGCCTAGGCGACGCCTTAAGGCGCCGAGCTGCCAAGGCGCTCGCCTTAGCAGCTCTGCCCAAGTCGAGCTCTCGCCGTGCCATTTCTTCATCGCCTGGACGCCAAGGCGTCGCCTAGGCGACGCCGTGACAACTATGATTGCAAGGTGTTACATTTAATTGATATCGTGTTGAAGTCACTTTTATAGAATAAAATAAAAAGGGCCCTTTATTTTGTCCCTTATGGGATATCTTGTCCATTGGTTAAAAAAAAGGTTATGTGATGTAGATCAATATACTGAAAAGATGTGTTTACTAAGGTAATGACACAAGCTAAAATACTAAAAGTGAATGGGTCGGCTTGATAAGTGATGCATGTGTGTATCGGAAGAGATGAGCCTTTAGAGCTGAAGGGCACTTTTTGTAGTGACATC
Source organism: Aralia elata (assembly GCA_034770075.1). Classification (NCBI taxonomy): domain Eukaryota; kingdom Viridiplantae; phylum Streptophyta; class Magnoliopsida; order Apiales; family Araliaceae; genus Aralia; species Aralia elata. The sequence goes on from CM068384.1 coordinate 10,459,202, forward strand.
TCCAAAGTAATTTGAATGCAAGCTTTTGTAGACTTTATATGTGCAATTTCTAAAAAGATAAATGAATACTAAATGTGGCATATTCTAAAAAGATTGTCAATTGAACTTATATGCTGTTTTGTGTCTCCAGGTCTGGAAAGGCCAGGGATCAAGGAAATGGAAACATGGACAAAATGATGGATTCTTTTTACAATTTGAATCACCTTTTGTGAGAAAACTGTGGTTTGTTCCCAGCTCCACTGAGAAGGGACAAATATTGTGCAGGTCTCTCTCTCTCTCCTTAATTTGCATTGATCCTAACTCAGCATATTTTAAAAGACTCACCACTGAATCTGTTTTTGTGAATCAGTTATTCCTAAACAATCACTTAAAACTGGTGAAAGAGGGTTTGGTAAATTATTGGCCTGAAACTAAATGAATGTGTTCGAAAGATCGGATTCATGCTCTTATCTAACTCAAATTCATTCTGTAGTTTCCTCATAGGGCGATCTTTTCGTTAATAACTAATCACTTAACACTGATGAAAGAGAGTTTAATAAACTATTAGCCTGAAATTTAGTTGACAGTGTTGGAAAAGCCGGACTCGTGCTCTTATGCAACTTCAAATTCATTCTGTAGTCTCCTCGTAGATCTTCTGTTTCTTTTTTCTCCGGATTCGTTTGGTCGATAATTTTCCTATTACGAGAAGCCAGAACAATCTAATTATACAAAGTGATCCTATGCATTGGCAATTTGGCATCAGATATCTGTAACGATATGGAGTATAACGTATTCGAGGATGAATGAGCATTCTGATATTTTACCTTTCATCTTGTTCGTTGTTTTCCTTTTTTGGGTGTATACTTGTGGAATAGGTAGAGATTACACTTGATCTGATTAAATTATCTAATTTGTGATGCTTATATTATGATCTCAATGTCTGTATTTGCTTCATCATTTACTGTCAACACTGTTCGATATAAGGAGCCTCAATATCTTCATATCTGTGCAGGGATCCAGTAATTCTTGACATTAGTGTTCATGAAGTGTTTCCTCGTCTATTTAAGGAAACATGATTCAACTTTTGGCGCTCTTTATCTTGGTTTATAATCCCATTAGAGAACATTGTTTGCCCAGAGGAATGGGAGAAAGAGACACCAGATGGAGTTCCATTAGCGATACCCAGTGTGCAATTTCCTGCATCAACATGCAAAACATATGCAAGAATGTAGTCCTCAAAGTTCATCATGCATGTACTTATCATTGAACTTGTCCCTAGAATTTTCGAGTAATTGATTGCTTTTTGTTATGGTGTCGACTGTATAATTGAAATTTTCCCAGTGTTATTAATATATTTTGAGGAGCACTTGACCTCTGGTTTGGTAAGGTCTGAAATCTCTTGGTTTGACTGTGGAGAACTGGAGCACAGAATGTGATCCTCTGTTGTTGAGTCAGGATTCTGAGTATATCATTTTCTATAATCAACCATAATGAAATTAAAATAATTACAATAATTTTGTTTAGCATAATCTGATTAATTATTTTGATACAATTACTCATCATTATTTGCATATAATAATATTAACACTTTTGGAGCGGAATAAAAAGCAAAATGCATATCTTACTTTGGAATGGAGTGGGTATGTTGTTGTTTTGTGGTTTAAGTGATGGTAGAATAGTAATTATCAAACATTTATTTTAGTGCAATTGGATTGTAAAGTATGTTTCTACCCACAGTTCTTGAATAAGGCGTGGGCAATTGTCCCTCTTAATATTTTTTTATTAGCAGAAAAATAAATAGAAAATTAAAATTCTTACATTTTGCAAATTTGCCTCAATAGTACCAGGACAAGGATGAAACCAAATAAGCTCTCATATTTATCACACAATATTATTGCTATCTATAATATCTATTCCATTGGATTCAACTGCCTTGTTGACATTGGACTTGCAAGTATGAAGCATGAAGTTGCATGCATTTACAGCTTCTCCAACCGTTAGATACATCCATTCTTCCCCAATAGTTTCAACAAACTTGGATTTGTAAAGCTTCCGTACAATCTCGCTTCCGGGATTTGCTAATACAAGCTATATTTACCATGTGTAAATAAAATTAATTAGTCCCAAAACAAGATTTTCCAAATACTAATGAAAAATAATAAACTGTGAAATATATATATATATATATATATTGTACCTTGAGACCTCTTTTTTCCATAGCTTTCTGTACTTCTTCAAGCATGCTAATACCACTCGTATCGATACTACCGACCGCTGCAATTTTGTTAAATTTTAATTTCATTACTAACATTGAGTAAAATGATGTTCAGTATGAATCTTTTGTGTGTGAGTGAATAACTATCACTTACCACTCAAATCTAAGATAACATACTGTAAGCCAATTTGTGTTGAAGCTTTTAACTTGTCTTCCTCCTCATCGATCCATCTTGAGATCCTAAGATTAATTTTGATAATAACAAAGATCAGTATTCCATAATAAATTATGGGTTATATAACTTTTCGCAGTATCTACAAATGATATACAGGTCTGCAGGAGTTCAGAAATTTGTCAATTTTTGTAATTTATACTTCGTCGATGTATTGTTTTATATTTATAAAATTCTGGATAAAATACACGAAATACAAGACTGCAAACTATGTTTTTGTCTAAAAATACTAGTGAGTACGCGTTTTTAATAGTGTATACCTTTCTCGTAAGTAGCTTGCATTGGTGAAATAGATGGGGGCGTCGATGCGAAGAATGAGGATCCCAGGAACACTATTAGCTACTGGGTATTGCTCAACGTTTCTGTAAGCCATGGAGCTTGGAATGTTGCCAAGGACAGAGGTTTTGGGCCTCGCAACGAATAGGAGCACCCGAAGCAGAGATATTCCCACCTAAATCACATTTTTAATTTTAATTAGATAAAATCATTCTTCAAATAGTGGACCTTTTGTTAGTTAGAGTTGGACCCAGCCCAAAACAAAAAAATGAATGGGCCCAAATTTGTTTTGATTAATCTATTTGGACTAAACTTGCTAAGCTTGATCAATTTAAATGTAATTTTGTGAGTCGACGTACCGCAATACATAGGCCCATTTCAACACTGCCAAAGACCACTCCAACATATGCACTAATGCAGACCACAAAGTCGAATTTGTCCACCTTCCAGAGGTGAATGGCCGCATTATAGTCTATAAGGCCCAACATTGCTGCCATTATTATGGAAGAGAGCACCACAAGAGGAGTGTAATAGAACAACGGCGTTAAAAACAACAACGTTAGCATCACCGCCGTTGCCATAACTATATTGGATACTGCCGTCTTACATCCGGCATTGAAATTCACAGCTGTCCTGGAAAATGGTCCTGGATTTCCCAAAACAAATTAGCAGAGTAGACAAAAACAAATGAATGAAACCCTGGGCCTGTGGCCCAAATTTTGAGAATGTAAGTTAGATTGAGTTGGGCATGAAGATATTAATGAGAAGTGATTAGATTAGATTAGATCAGGGGAATTGATATTTTTACATGTAAAAGTGATAGTTCCGCAAGGTTCTTCTGAATGAATAATAAATGGGTCTCATACTTATGTGAGAGAAATTTTATAAAAATATCAAATTTTACTCGTAGAAAATATCAATTCCCTGTATTAGATACCTGTGGTCAAGTAGCAAGAAGTGCAAGAGCCAGCAATATTCATCATCCCAAAAGCAATCATTTCTTTGTTTCCATCAATATGATAGTTCTTGAACATTGCAAAACTTCTTCCCACTGCTATACCTTCCTGCATCCATATATGTTCATCTGTTACGTGAATAGAAACAGAATAAAAATAATACTATTACTTGGTACTAATTTTGTTTTGCAACTTGATTTATTTGGAAAGACGGGCTAACCGCATGTTTAGTCATAAGAGACGACCTATTAAACTTAAAAATATTGTGACTAGTGCTAAAGTAGCTGGTATGTAAAGATATCAAAATTGAATTTTATAAAATTGTCATAATACTTTAGATAATATGTTATATTTACACTGACTCATAAAAAAAGTGTAGCAAAAATAACAAATACAATTTTATTATAAAAAAATGCAATAAAAATCTATTAACTTATATATAATCAGGGTGCGACAGTTTTATCAAATTGTCATAGCTTAGCTCAGACATAAGGCGGTTTTGATACCCTTAAAGATGACAAGATTTAATGGAGTGACTATGGAGGTTGTACGTATGACCTGGTGAAATGGGCCATGCAGATCGTAGCATTAAGAGAAAAAACGGAATGGGAGTAGCTAGTTCTTACAGCCAGAGCAATGACGCCAGTGATGATTCCTGTTTTAATGGCCAACGTCAGATAAGGTGACCCAAATGCCAATTTGGACACAGACGGTGGATTCAATCCTTCACCCAGACGCCCAATCTATATATATATAGCATGCATCAAAATTAATTAATTAGTTCAACCACAACTTATATAAGATGTAACAAAATAAATCACCAACACAATAATTAACGTAAGAGCTAGAGAGAGAAAAATAAGGATTAAATTAATTGTATAATTAAGTAGATTAATTACGTACGTACGTACCACTTGAACCCCATGTTTTTCAGCGTGGGTGAAGTAGACTAAAATGCTTCCCAAGATGACAGACGTCAGTGGTGCCATTGCATTTATCCAGAAAAAAGCTGCCTTTCTCTTGCTCTATATTTTTTTCCCAACAAAAATCAAATCAATTAAAAATCATTATATATCACTCAATTTTAAATAGATGACAAATTAATTGATCACTGCGAAAAATAAAGAACTTAATCACCAATCATCCATAATTATAGAGTTTAAACTTTTCATTTTGGTATAGTTGATGCTCCGAAAACTTTTACGAAAAGAAAAGATCGAGAAAGGATTAAAATTCTTTCCATTACACTTTTTTACTCAATTTCTCTTTAAATACATTTAGAAACACAATAAAAATTTATCGCAAATAACTGTATCTCTTGTATCGTTGCTATAATATGTCACTATACGTGTATTAAAAGAAATCAAATGAAATATATAATGGAATCAAATCCTACTCTAAAGAAAAGGGAAAATTGTGTTATTTAATTATATTTTTAACAGAAATAAACAAGAGTACTACTTTATTCGCAATCAATATCTCTCAATTTTTTTTTAGAGAGAATCATACATGTATGCAGAGGAATATTAATTAATTAAATAGCTTGGAGACTTACGAAGTATCTTGTAAGGATGAGGAAGAAAAGGAAACAACAACCCAGTACTCCACTTTCCCATCTCCACTGCAACCACCATCACCATTGCATCGTCATCATTTAGCAATATACGAAAAACATTTTTTTATAAAAAAAATAGTAGCAAGATTTGTCATAATAAATAAATAAATATTAAAGAATAAAAGTATTCAAAAACAATAATATATATGAGAAAATTTGTAGCAAGTATTAAAAAGAATAGTAGCAATTAATTTATTAAATTGATCACCTTGTGTGTCTGACTAAATACTGATCGCATGACAGATTGAAGATCAGTCCCATGAGTGAAATGAACTAATCCTAGTATCCCCTTCAGCTGCTGCAGGCAAACAACCGTGGCTGCTCCACCCATGAATCCCACTATTGTCGCATGGGACAGAAAGTCCACTATAAATCCAAGCCTATGGAAATTATTCATCATAAAATAAGCTACGGCCAAGGTAAGTAAAACATACAAAATTAATTAATTGGCTGCAACATTTATTAATATTTCTAGTTCATATATACTAATAAAATCCATATATATTTTGTTTTAACACAAATTTAACGAGGATAACTCTACGTGCATGTACTAACAGTTGCACATTAACAAATTAAAAAAAAAGTACGTGGGGTCTTATTTTCTAAACTAGACTAGTGTGGTATTTTCAAGAGATTAAACAGATCACCTTAAGAAGCCTAACGCAGCTTGAAAAACTCCGGCAAAGAAAGTTGCAGTGAGAGCTAACCCAACATATAGCTCAGGGTTCTCATTAGGGTTAACTTCCTTCCCTAACATGGAAGCTATCAGAAGCGACGCAACTGCCACTGTTCCAATCCCCAAATCTCTTGAACTTCCCAACATGGCATATACTAATGGCGGCACAAAGCTTGAATCTGCAATTTTTTCAATAAATTAATTTATCTTTACCTTATAGCTTTAAAAACTACTACTTCCTCCGTACTAAAAAATAAAAAATTCCCGTTTACAAAATTTATTAATTTTGTTATATTCTTGTCCCATGTTTATTTCTAAATTTATCGAGTATGAAGTTTAGTATAGTGATAGCATGATAATAGAATTGTGACAACATAATATATATTATGTCGGTTTATACTAACGTCAATAGAAATGAGACTCTTGATAAAACAGAAATTTTGACGAACAAACTTTTTTGTGAGAGAGAGTATAAAATCAAAGTTTTTGAATACTCACAAAGTCCAATGACCGGTGGTAAGTTGGCTAAGTTGGCATAGCTGATCCCTTGAGGAACTGCAAGACTAGCAATAGTAATTCCGGCTAGCACATCCGCCTTGAAGAACTCAAACGTGTAGCGAGGAGCCCATTCGAGAATTGGCACAAAGTATTGTAGCCCTAACACCAACTTTCGTGATGCCGGTTGGTTCTTGAATTGCCTAAATGGATCATCAGAAAAGAATGTCTCTTTTAGACACATTTTTAGTGACTTCAAGAAGGGTTTTTGTGGTGGTACTTCCACCCGGTGTTGGCGTTCGTAATCGGCGTTACCCATTTGAAAAATTAACAAAGAAAAAAAAATGAAATACTAGCTATAAAGCTTAGCTAGAAGGAAATCATATAGTGAAGAATTGTGTTAATTTGAATGTGGTTTTATAGTAAAATAGAGGTAGATATATATGGTATGATATATATGAAGGCGGCAAAGTTTAATTTACTAGTTGTAGTGGCGGTTTATTTTTGTTTTGGCAAATAGAGCTAGAAATGGTGATGCTTATATATATGTCATGTAAATAAACATATATTTATGTGTATATATAGAAAAAGAGAGATTAAGAGGGAGTTTTTTTTGTGGGAATTGAGATATGGGGGAGGGATTATATATATAGGAGGAGGAGGTGGGGGGAGTCTCAAGTCTTCTCCATGATCTAAGGGACCAAGCTGGAAATTATAAGTAAGTGAATGCTTTGTGGGATCCACTTGGACCAGGCACGTGGCATTTAGTCAACAGCTAGCTTTACACCAAATTAAATGGAGTTTAATTTGATTAGCTCATGTGGATTACATTAAGTAGTAGTATTGATCCAAATATATCATGTCTCACTTCCAGCATAGGGTTGCTGTAAACTTGGCATAATCTTAGAGGATGGAGTGGTTCATTTTGGACACGTGGTGGATCAAAGGAGTATATATCAATATTGGTATAATGAAGGTTGGGAGGATTTTGGGAAAGATACAGGTAAGGTAGTTCCATGTTCTGTTTCCAAAAGTATCTTACATTTTTTAGTTTGTTTATATATATCAGCATCATTAAAGAATAAAGATCAAAAGAATCAACACTTGCCACTCGATAATAAGTTTTTATATTAGTCCACAAAATTAAGAGGAAGGAGTATACACAGGTACGCAGCCTCCTTGGTTCAAATCAAATAATACTCCATCCGACACAGTTAAGTGGTTTACTTTATATTTTATGAAATATATTATAAAATATATAAAGTTTATATTTTATATAGTTATCTTTTCCACTTATGAGTATATATATATAGTAATTAAAATTAAACTCAGCACTTTCTTAAATTATAAGGCTCTCATTATTGGAGTTGGCTCTCATTATTTCAATACTTGCATGTAAATTTGGTTTCTTAAAATGATGTAGAACTTTCTCCCTCTTCATGAAAATTACTTTTCCAGTACTTTTCCAAATCTCTCTCTCTCTATATATATATATATTTATTAATTCTGATCGTAAGATGCTAGCTAGAATGTATATATGCAATTTAAACGTATTTAAATTGCACTACTAGATCTTTAATTTGTTGGGTGGGAAGTTTAATTAATTAATCATGCATGCCATAGCTAGGTAATATATGCTCATGCAGTAGTGTAGTGCATATACGTTGAATACAAACTTTTTTCTCTTTTACTTTTTCCAGTAAAGATGCTTGAAAAAGTAAGAAATTAAAGCAAAGTTCATTTAATTTAGTGACTTGGCACTAGGTCGGTCCGTAGTCATTAGAAGTAAGTACTACAGTGCTTAATATACTGGAAATTTTTATAAATGCATGCATATATGTGTATTTATTTGAAATTTATTTTATTTATTTCTAACAAATAACAAACGATGTTGACACAATTACTCGTTCAGTCAAATCTATAACTACATTTCTTACTCGAAAAAATATTCAGAAAGAATATGGACGGAAAGGAAAGTAATTAATTATAGATTATGTGCATGATTTGGCTAAAGCCCTTAATTAGTTCCTTCACAAGAGTAAAAACATATTTAAGATATTTCTCCATTTTACTAAATTGCTTAAAAAGTTCAATTTATATCTACTTAAGCCAACTCTTGAAATACTCTACTCTTGGTATATATGTATACAATGAGTAATGTTATGTACACAAATTATATAAATTATTTAATTAAAAAAAGTGGGACTTCTTATCATTGAATATTTTACACATTTCTATTAGTAAGCAATACACAAATTTTATTATTTGTGCACGATGTTTTGTGTATACTTTATGCACATAATATTATTCAAACATAAAATAAAAAACATCCTTAATATTTGCAAATTTAGCAAATTAGATTATTTTGGGGATGGGGAGAGTATGTTAATTGTATCTGTTCCTCTATTTAGGGCACTCGATCACTCTCAAGTAAAAAAATCTTTTATTACATCTTCAAATGAAAATGGAGATAGGTTGATGGAGAAACAAGGTGTTATGTGGGGAAGTTTTAACTAAATACTTTAATTATTTTTAATCATTTAAAAAGCACTACAACATTTCTTTTTCATTCCAGATTCTGCATATGCTTTTGCTTCAAGGAAACCTTAAAATAATAATACTCTTTCCACAATTCCATAGATTAACTATTCCAACAATGATTATTATCCATTAATAGTGTGGGTGTCATTGGATTTCTTTCTAATTAATTAGTGTTTTGTGGAAATTTGATTAATTGAATTAAGGATGATAGATTTAGCATCTTCTTAAGCATTATATATAATTGCATTAGCTCGAATCACTGACTCCACCAATTTTAAGTCCATACGTTGCTAGAGAGACAGACTCATTTGATATTCTCATCTGAAATTTCTTATGGTATTTGTTACCAATAGTAATGATAAAAAATTTAGATCACCTTTAACTTGGGATATATACTACTGCGTACAAAATAATACTATCTATAAAATATTCAAGGATAAGTCTTGTTTTTTTTTCTTTTTTTCTTTTTTATATTATGTGTATAAATTTTTGTGTATAGTTTATGCTCGTAGCATTACTCTTTATATTTATCTCTAAAAAATGTTACTTTATACTATATCCGTTTCAAAAGTAAAGATATATTTTGACTTTTTAAAGTCAATTCGTGAAATATTAAAACTCAAAATTGATATAATTTCGTTCAAATTTTAGAAACAACAAAGATATTAATTAGTAGTACTTTATAATTAGTTTACAATTGTTATATTTATTTGTGTTAAAACTAGATAACTTCATATTAATTTTTGAATTTTAGGATTTTACGAATTGACGCAAAAAAATCAAAATGTATCTCTAATTTTAAAACGGAAGAAACAGTATTGATGAAATGATACTAAAATTATGAGAATATTACGTCATTTTATATTAATATAAAGTGTAGAGGGGAGATACCCTCTTGCTGAAGCATCAAGGTACCCCATTTTAAAAAAAAAACGACACCATTTTAATCAAAATCTCATCATATCTCCCCTCTTCTTTGTTGCTTTATGTGTTTGAGAATCCTCGCTGGATGAATGTTTGTTCCATAACCATTACTATTATGAATATTTATTTCTCCTCACAAAATCAAACACCTAAAAACAAATATAAGTAATCAATTTGTAGAGATTTTCGCAAACTAAAAAAGGGTTCTAATCTGCATAAAAGCTTTGGACTTGATAATTTAAGGACTTTAAATTTTTAGTTTATTTGCATATGGGGAGTGAATTAGCATGATTTTAATTTTTTTGAGAATTGGCCAGAAATTCTGTTATGTAGAGGCTTAATTATTCAAGTTTGTGGAATTTGAACATTACAATTTGAAGAAAAAGAAAAGAAAGCTTGACGATTTAGAAATTTAATTAATGTACCTATTACACAGTTTAAATACAATTAGATCAATTAACGTAATTTGCAACTTTAGGGATGACGTAATGTTTCACTGCACTTGTGACGATTCATTGCACTTAATTTTACCCTTTCTCACTGCAATAATTCACCACTAATCTCTTAATTTTCTTTGTTAATTGAACATGTGAGACTTCTTGTTCTTTCTTAATTACCCGCATCAAATTATATGCACGTGCGTATAAACACACTAAAACAGCTTGAATATTAATGAACCCTAGCTCGTAATTTGAACTTATATTAGCTTGTGTGATCCAAAAATAGAGAACGAAAATAATTCAATTCTCCAAACATAACAAAAAAATCATTCATTTAACTTTCACAACATTATACCACCATGTTTTGAATCACTTTCTCATATATATATATATATATATATATATATATATATATATATATATAGTGAGGTTCAGGTCCAGGAGTCCGCATTTTGTTAAAATGTGGACCTTTTTTTTTTTTTTTTTTTTTTGCTTTTTTTTTTAAAACAACTACAATAAATAAATAAATAATTATGAAACTGAAATTTTTACATAATACAATGTTTTGAGCGTGATTTGGATACATATAACAAAACATGTATGTACAGTCTGCGCAGACTGTACATACATGTTTTGTTATATGTATCTAAATCACGCTCAAAACATTGTATTATGTAAAAATTTCAGTTCCATAATTATTTATTTATTTTTTTTTAGTTGTTTTTAAAAAAAAAAGCAAAAAAAAAAAAAAAAGGTCCGCATTTTAACAAAATGCGGACTCCCGGACCTGATCTTTGCATTATATATATATATATATATATAATTTGTGAACATGAGAATTCCAATGCATGCATGTTTGATACCTTGGAAAAGAAATTGATACACAAACAATGAAAATCATCTCCTTTAGAACAAATTAAAATAATAATACTCCCTTATTTCATACTAATATATAATAGCCGTTTTAATTTTATGCACACAAAATTAAGAAAATCATTAAATACGTATTATCGTTGGATGATTGAAATTTGTGTAAAATATCATCATTACCTTTTAATAGAAAGTTGAAAACTATTAACATATGAGACATAATTTTTTAGAAGATGAAAGCTTCTAGGGCTAATATAGGAAAATAAATAGTTTATTTTTCAAGAAAAGTACAAAGGACAAGTAAATTGGGACAAAAACACAAATTCTTCTAAAAATGTCTATTTTTATGGAATGTAGGGAGCATTTACTTTTGAGAAAACATGATCAACCAATATTCATATTTTAAACCTAAAGAGAAACAAAGCACTAGAAATTACATAATTAATGGGGCAAGAAGGGCAGCACTAAAACCAATAATTGTGAGACTTATGGAGATGGTCGTGGAAATTAGTAGTAGTAGGTAGGGAAGTTATATATGTGCAGTTGAGACAGGCCATGTGAAACAGAGATTCCACTAAATTAAGTGTGGGAACTACTGTTGTAAGTGCATACATATGTAATGTAATCTCAACTTTAAATTAGATTCTCCGAATGTACCAATTAATTACGCCCCTTTTGGCATATGTTGGGACCTTAATTTGTGTTTATTATTGCACTTATTATCTTGTATAATTGTATCCATATATTTGAAGGGATGAAGTTAATTTCGTCAGTATGTCAACTAAGTTGAGAAGCATGTGAAGTGATTGTGATTGTGGTGGTGGTAGGGATACCACACCACGTAGTGAGGTGGATTGTTCGAAGATGTAAACGCTAGGCCAAGGGGAAGGGAAGGGGAAGGGGAAGACACATAATCGGATCTTGTCAACTTCAAAGTTTATTCACACAATCTTGTATTTGAATTTACTCGGTTTACGGATTGGATGGTATTGATCGAATGCTCTAAGAATATTATGTTTGTGAGTTTTGAATTTAAAAGAACAATTTAATTTTGAGCTTGTAAAAGAAAATTGTAAGTTTTATCAGTTTACCTTTTTAATTACTGTTTGGAGTGTTTGCAAATAAAGGGTAATATAGAGAATTCACATAGGTTAGTTTTTTATTTTTTAAAAACAATCAAGTGACTGAAATTTATTAAGTCTCAATATCAATTAGAGAGATAATATACAAATAGAATATCTTAAAGTCAATAAGTAGAGAAAGAAAGATCAAATGACTGCGTTAATTTAGCTAAAACATGAGTCACAGAAAACAAGAAACATGATTAAAATTAATAACCTCAAAAAAAGAATCTCAGAATCAGACAAATCCTCAATCACAATATTTTTTGACAGAACCCTTTAATTAGAAAATGGACAAATTTTTTATTTTCTCTCTTTTAAAAAGAAAACTTATACATAAGAGAAATGGACATATTATATAAGAGGTTCGGAGACTTGTAATTATAAAAAAAAAATTATAAAAAAAACAAACAGCCACTTTGTAAAAAATGTTATTGGCAGATGTTCTTTTGAATGAATGACTTGCATCCCTAATATATTGTTGGGTGAATGGGTGGTAACTTTTGTTGCGCATCTCTATTGGGGTGGGGGGATGGGATTGTCCATGCCCTATCCTTGACCAGGTTTCCCCAAAACCCCACACAAACATCCCACCCATAAATAAATAGTATTCGTTTCCTTCCAAAATTACATATGTATTCATAAAATAAAATATAATTTTTAATCGCAATTTTATTTTTTAAAACATACCCCTATAATTACTAAAATTATAATAGCAGTGACACCATAATATCTTGTCTATCTGTGTGTGTTCATATAATGTGTGTGTATGTATATATATATATATATAATAAGACATTTGCGTAATTTTATATTTTAAAATTAAAAATGTATCTTTAATTTTGTAACCAACTAAAACTATATCTATTTTTAATAATATTTTTTTTATTTTTTTATAATATATTTTATCATGCACTTCTTCTGAACTTCAACTTGGAACTTTCTCGCGATTATTATTATCAGTTACATGATCTGCATAATCAACTCGATGGAGAATTTGAAATTGAAAATATACGTGGTTGTAAAGAGTCAACCCCTACCCCACTGTATATTCTCCAATATAGCTTTCCACCAAATAACGAAGGACAGCCATCATTCATAATTTCATATATAAGACTAATAATGGTGTATTAAGGATATGAATGGAGGATAACATCTGATGCATACTACTACTTCCATTCTCTTGTAAGTGGCATTTTTGAGGAAAGCCAAAGGAATTTGCTCCTACGTACGCCTGGTTGTGCCGAGTTGTAGTCGAGAATGATAGTAGTAATATTATCAAAATGCTTTTGAATATTCGGTTAGAACTTTTTTATTTAGACTTAATATTTATAAAATGTCAAATTTTGAAAAAGAGTTTTGAGGAGTATAATTTTTCTCATGTTCGTACACAAAGAAACTCTGTAGCTCACGGTTTAGCTGTTCTAACTCAATCCCGAGATTTTAATTTTCTTACTTATTGACCGAAAGATATTTATTCGAGTATTATTCCTTTGGTTGTAAATGATGCTATTAATTAATAAATTCTCCCTAGTCTTTTTGACCGTTTCCAAAAATAAATAATAAAAAAAAATCTACTACATCACTTTAATAATTGTGTAATTACTTTTCTTCTCTAGCTTTTATTAAACTAGTAAACATTATTAGAACAAACAAAATAAATAATTAAAAGAAAAAAGAGAGAGAAAGATCTATTAGAAAGGACATGTTTTCCCTAGTACTTGAGTTGATAATGTACAAGTCATGGGCTGAGTATGGGTATCCATGTGGTTGACCAATTCAGTAGGCTCATATGTCTTTCCTCTAGCCAGCAGCCCAGCACAAGTACACCACTATTTTTAGAATGTAGTTGGTGGATGATTTGCATCCTCTAATTCTGAAACAAATTCTTTTCTCATTTATTTGTTTATTCTCTACGCTTATCACACTGCATTGTTGAGATCTGAGCTATTGCCTTGATTCGGATGCGTATATATAGTCGTTGACTCAAGAATTTTGCCTTTGGTAAGGTTTTAACTATTATAAAAAAAAATTTAAAAAGCAAATATAAGTCCACAAAAACTTCAATAAAATTATCAAATATAAACGCTAAATAAATTCTCAAAAATAAAAAATAAAAATCTCTTGAGCAATTGTCAACAATTTAACAAACCATTTGAATAACAATTAATATAAACATTCACATCATATTATTATATAAATTAAGTAAAACGTATTATATAAAAATCTCGCTCAATGTTTGGGTTCAATTCTCACTCATAACAGATGGTTGGTAGCAACTCTACGTTTTACACGTTATTCACGGGTGCTCCTTGAGCTTCGGCCCCGACGATGGGAGTTCCTTCATATGTGTGTAGTTATTATAGACGCAATGTGTCATGTCGAGAGTTCGAGATACTTTACTTACCTCCCATTTTTTGTACTAAAAAAAATATTATTGAGAGGCCTAAGATTATACTTTAAGGTCATGTTTGTTTGTAAAGATTATAATCTCAGGATTATATTTTCATGAATTATAATCTCAAGACTATTAATCTTAGGATTAAATACTCCTAATCACATGTTTATTTTTTATGAGATTATTAATGTGATAACTTAAAATAATCTCAGATTATATTAGTTTTGTCCAGAATTATTTAAAGGATTGGATAAAAACTTACTGTTGGAACTATTATACCCTTATCACTAATAACAAAGATACTATATTCTCATTAATTTGAATATGGATGAATAAGATATGATATATCGGTCACTGTAAACAAAATTAAATGTTAATTTTGTCCATAAATTTTTAGTCCCAAATGGTAGGAATTATAATACTTAGTTAGACATGGTATTAAATAGTCCCCCTTTCAAGTCATTTTATTATCCCGGAACTAATAGTCACAAGCCTATTTTTAAAATAAACAAGAGACGTAGGATTAATAATCTAATTTCAAATGTTATTTTTGCAAACAAGCATGGCTTAAACCAACTAATTTCAATCCTAATTTGAGCAGTTGGGCTTTTAAGGTTTTTGGGTTCAGGTTTGATTGAGATTGGTTAGCTAACCACCAGGACATAATAGTTCCTTATCTCAAAATGAGCCCAATGTTACAAAACATGTAATTTTGGGAGAGTTGCCAATTTTATCCTTTGAATAATGCTAGAGACACAAACTATTTTATAAACATTTTATAAACTTGCTGATGTGGCACTGTTGTATTGGTGATAGTGTTGTAGTGGGGAGGTGTTTTTTTTAACTATCACCAATACAACAGTATCACATCAATCAGTTTGTAAAATGTTTGTAAATAGTTTGTGTCTCTAGCATTACTCTTTATCCTTTAACCTCCTAAATTATTTTATATAACAATAAAAAAAGAATCTATTAATTATACTAAAACGCAGTTAACATGACCACATCATGACATTTGTCAATCCCACAACTCAACACTTGTCATGTCTCATTAATGCTCCCCAATCTATTATCTATTATCTATTATATATATTAAAATGTATTACCTCTCCTGCAACATTAATTACCCCTCACACAACATTATGCAATAGATTTCTAACCAAAATTTTAACAATTACTAAAATAAAAAAATTCCTTAAACAAATACTACCAAAAACGAATCCAAATTACAGATAGATTTATAATATTATTTATATTATACATGCTCACACAACAATATGTAATATAAATTTATATCCAACTTTTAAAAACTACCAATATAAAAAAAATCTAAAATTTAAACTATTCTAATATTATCAACTAATTTAATTTCTCAATATTATAACATAAAAATCATAAATTGAACTATTGAATTTAATTTACATATAATTTTCACGTCTAAAATTTTCCTATTTTTTTTTAATTTTATTCTCACCCTAAAAATCTAAACTGATATTTAACTTCATTCTCACCCTAAAAATCTAAACCGATATTCTTATTTTATGATCGTATTATTTTAAATCTTTGGGATAATTTTTATTTAGTTATATTGATTGAGTACTATCTTATTTTTATAATTTTTTTCTGTACATTAATTTTTCTCATGTGCGAAAGACTTATAATAATTACGTTGTAATTAAACAATTACATAATTAATATTTAATTATTAATATAATAGGTACTATAATCAATCAATGTTAATTTAAAAATATCATCTTAAAAAAAATATTATAGTCTCAAATTATCAAACAAGAAACAAGCATACTAAGTGTTATTTCATAAAATATAAATTTATAATCAACAAACTAAATAACACCCCCGTCACAACGCTTGAGTTTGGACTTTGGACTTTTGAATTTTTATTATTATCACATTTTTGCAGATAACTCGAACATAAAAATATCTGATATTATCCAATAATTTGATTTTTGAACTGATATGAAATAATATCTCATAAAATCACCCAAGAAATATTTATATTATAATTATTACTCTCTATTTTTTTATTATATCTATTAGCTAAGGTTAGAACCTATTATATATACTAAATTACAGTTGCCTTACACATAACAAATCACTATGACAACTTAATATTTTTAAATAAAACATATAATAATCCAAACACATTAATATGTTGATTTTACAAATCTCAAATACACTATACCTATATCTTTAACCCAATTACTATCAAATACACATCCCACTAACATATTTCTTTAACCTCATAATTAAACTAATCTACATATTTAAAAATTATTTTTAATTATTTTAATCTTACACAATAAATTAAACAATTTATACTAAAAAAAATATTAGGGTTAATTAATTTCTATACTATTTAAATTCCATAATATCCTTAATTTTTTTCAATATCCTAAAATCACTACAAATCTAAACTAATTTTATACATATTTGTTACATTTTGTTTTCTTTAACCTAATATTTTTAATATAATATTCGTTTAATTTCCCCTAAAAGTGCATAAACTGATGCATTGAGAAGTTGGTTTGAGCGAGAACCAAACAATATATATCTTTTATCTTTAACTGCATTTTAAAATTTTAATAATTTAAAACTTTTAAAATAAACACAGATATACATCACTGTTGCACTTCAAGTATCAAACAATATATATTTTTTATCTGTAACTGCATTTTAAAATTTTATCTAGAAATAATTGTGTGGATATACACTAATTGGGGTGGATATACACTAATTTAAATATTTTAATAATTTAAGATATACACAGATATACACTAATTTAAAATTTTAAAATTTAAAACTTTTAACTGTATTTTAATATTTTAATAATTTAAAATATACACAGATATACACTAATTTATATAACTGCATTTTAAAATTTTAGTAATTTAAATCTTATTAAAACTTGGAGATTTGAATCCTATTAAAATTAGGAGAACTAATAAATAAAACATAATTTAATCCATTATTATCATAATTTGTTTTCTTTATCCTACTACTCTTGTATATCAAAAAGTTATAACTTCCACCTATAAAAATTTACATAATCTTTTATCCGTCATTATCACAACACAAGAATTCTTTTAGCCTACTACTGCTATATTTCTTTTCTTTAGCCTACTATTGTTATTTATCCGTGATTAGCACAACACAGATATTTTTTAGCCTACTACTGCTATATTTTTTTTCTTTAGCCTACTATTACTATTTATCCGTGATTAGCACAACACAGATATTCTTTTAGCCTACTAATATTATATTTCTTTTCTTTAGCCTACTACTGTTATTTATCCGTGATTACCACAACACATGTATTCTTTTAGCCTACTACTACTACTGCTATTTATCCGTGATTAGCACAACACAAGTATTCTTTTATTCAAATTAAAAAATAATATTATACTTTTCTACTATACAATAATATTACTTTGCTTCTTTTATTCTTCTTTTTTGTACTACTAACAAATTTTATTACTTTTTTGCTAACACAATAATCTTTTACTTGGAGGAACTTCATTCTAATACACTCACTCCTCCCAAAGATCGAATTTCAAAGGGTGAAAGTGGATAGATTTTTGTGTACTCGAGGAACTCCATAACCCGCTCGGAAGATTAATTTTGCACACATTTAGGTATTTTAACATCTTTCATTTTATCTCTCAAACCCTAACATTAACGAGAAACCTTAGTTTTTTAATTTCGATTTTACCATGATATATGTAATTATGTCAACATGAGATATAATATGTAGTGCACATTGCAAAATTATCTGATTCATGTTTGTCTATATGCAAGGATCGTGTTTCTAAAAATTAGGGAAATTAACCATAAGCCATACATGTCAGAAAACAATGAAAAACATGAATTTACTGTCAACCCGTGGGACAAAACTACCATCTTTTTATTATAATTTAATTTATTAATTACATATACACATTTATTATTAACAAAATGAATAATCCCGCCGTAACGCGCGGGTTTGTATCTAGTAGTAAACTAAATAACGGTATTGATACTAAATGAAACCTAATGCTTCAAATACTTTTTGTTCGGGACAAATTAAAATTATCTTGTCACTTTTAGTCCATTTTTGAAGATGGGAGACTCATGCAGATGCAATATTCTCTAAATTTAAATTATGTGAGTGAAGCTTCAGTTTTGGTGAATTTAGCTTCCTTAATTAAGAGAACAATGTGCAATGAAATATTTCCATCACCACCATTTGAGTCTATTGATCCAAGTGCTAAGACGTTTTTTGGGGGAATATATATAAGTTTGGTCCCAAGTGTGAGGATTGAAATCAATAACTCCGATGGCCATTTCTCCCACCCCTTGTGGTAGGGCGCTAATAGTTGCCTAAAGTTAGTTTCATAACAGAAGGATGTTTGTATTCATTAGTATAGGCTAAGATAACCTGTAGTGTTTATAGTTGTAATATTGATAATTTCTTTTGATTTTCATTCCTCAGGATCATCTCATATTTTAACAACAGTAATATTAGTGCACACTGAAACCCTTTCAGTTATGAAACTAACTTTAGCTACCCTATAGCAGTATGCCCTTAATTTGTTGGAATTTCATTCCATTTAGTGAGTGATTCTTTTCATTTGCAGTTTAACTGAAACACTGATAATCCAAATAAAGAATAAGAGAAAATAGTGGTGAATGCAATTGCATAAATGACAAACTTATAAAGCATCAAATGGAGGAATCAGTTTTTTTGGGTTGAAATTCTCACACTATAAACAAGTACTTGTAATGTTTATAGTTCATTGTTATGAACCACATCTAAAGTTCAAAATAGAACCAAAAAGAACACCGAAAAAAAAGAGTGAAAACTCTACATGAATGAAGCTAAATACAGTGCTCCTCCCAAGAAAACAGCATTAAAATCAAGAAAAATTGGCACTGCCCTAGTTAAAGCCTTGATCTATTTTGTAGCCTATGATATATTTTTCAGTTGGACCAAAACAAAATTAGTACCTATTCCCTTGAACCTGCAGTCAGAAAAATGAAACAACAATGTAATTAGATAACCAAATATTCTTCATTTGATATGTATTCAATTTGTGCATGTCAAGTTACTCACATCGAATCCAACTAGAGATCTGCAGTAATTGGTATTTGTTAGCATTGTACTGTTTGATCCGCATTCGCTATCCTTAAGGGAAACAGCTGATTTGTCAAGCTTAATTGACCATGGGTACTGATAATTCTGAGCAGTGGCACTAACATGTGAAGATGATCTCTGCATCCGCACGGCCCTTGGCACATTCCTTCCTTCAATGGATGGCCTCCGCCTGCTTGATTGGCGTTCAAACGTATCTGGCGGACGTTGTTTTGGTGCACTATGTGACCTCACTTTGGCCTTTGAAGACTCTGTATTGGCCATATAGTTTGGGAAGAATGGATACTCATAGGACATGGACTCTGCATACTCCCTTGAATACGAAAAAGGAACTCTTGATGGATCTGGTTTGGAAATAGCAGAATGGTATTGGGGGCTGCTTTGGGCAGTCCCAAAGGAATAGTCTTCAAAATGCCCACTATAAGTTCTTGGGCTCATGTCAGTAACGGCTGATGGTGCTGGTGAAATTTGTTGATAATCTTGTTTTGAGAAATGCCCATGAGTTGAGAATCTATGCTCTGTTTGCTCTGTTCTCTCTGTTTGTGTGTGGTTGGAATAGCTACTCCTGATTTTTGTACTTCCTCTTGTATCACCAAGATCCATCTCCACAATCTTAATGTTCTCTTCCATTCGATCCTACAATGCAAAAGCGAGGTAAATTTATTATCTGTACATATGCAGGAGTTTTGTGCACTCGATACGACTTTTTGATATTGAGATATATGCATGGTACTTATTTATCATCCAAACGAAAACTGTGATATACAGGCATTTTCTTATTTGAGATATCATAAATATATTACTCCTACTAGGCTGCAACACTTTTTGTATGATACATGCCTAGGAAAGGGACATTTTTGATAGATGGAAAATTGACTTACATGATGTGCATGTCTAAACCTATCATCGTGTGTTGATTTTCTGCAAGTGGAATGCCTCTGGTTATATGGATTTGTTTCGTCGACCATCCGGATCCTTTGGGCGCGAGCTCTAGCCTGAACTGTCACCAAGGCCTGCATGCACCGGAGTGTGGCCGTGGCCTGTTTTCTCACCAGATGTCCCCTCACCAATGCCTGCAACTTCACTAGTCCTTTTAATGCACACAGTGCCTTTCTTGCCTGTAAAATTAAAATCCCCCCAAAAAAAATTAAATAAAATGTCAAAATGTGACATCTTGCTCTAAATTTTTAGATTCCTATGAAATATCTAAATGACATAAAACTTCTAGCAAAATTAAACTTTAAAATCTAAACTAATTCATATTTATACAACTTCTACAAAGAAAGAAAATCAAACAGGTAAAGGCTTCATATTTACCAAATAAGAACGAAAAACGGACTGAATTTTGGTGGCAGCAGCCTCTTCAATTGCACTGGCTCTGCCACCGGGGGGGTTGGAAGCTAGTCTTATCATGGCGGCAGCCGCCTGTGCTGCCGCCACAGCTGCATCGGCAGCCGCAGCTGTGGCCATTGCAATTGCCATGGCATGCTTCTTCTGCTCATTTTCTGATTCCACCGCTGCTTGGACCGCCGGCAGCGTGGCGGTATTCGTGGTGTCCATTGAATTCAAGTCCTTTTGACCTGTTTGAGCCGCCGATGACCGTCGGAAACTCCATCGCCGTTTCTCTTTCGGAGTTGTCGGTGGGATTGAAATGGGTGTTGTTGGATTTTCAGTGCCTATTGAAATTTGCTGGTGATTGCTTGAAATCTTTTCTCTGTCTTTTTTTCCTGTCAACAAGTTTCTAATCCACTTGCTAGTTTTCCCCATCTCTTTCACGACCTTCAAACTCCAAATGTATCAGAGAAGAAGAGAACAAAGATAGAAAGCAACAATTGACATGAACATCTCTTGATTTTTCTCTCTCCTTTCTACATCACCGTTTGATCAGTAGCTTTCAGCATTGTTATGGTCTTTATCATTGAAACAAATATTTTTACATGCTGATAAATTACTGTTTTATTGGTACCTCTATGATATAACTACCATCAAGAAACTTTAAAGAAACAGAAAGGAAGCTGCATAAAATTCAATGGAGCCACTTGCGCCACCCTCTTGGATATTAATTGTATAGATTCCTTACCCTATTGCTGAAACTCCTCTCTGATGCCCATTTTGCACTTTAGTTCCCCCACTTTTTGATGTAGTGAACTCTTAGATAATAAAAGGCAAAAATCGAATGAAATATGTATTTGCACAAAATTTAGATAGTTCACACAGAGATTAGACTACTTCAAGAACGGTGACAAATCAGTCTCACTATCTCAAAATTTTATATTTTACTTACTCCGCTTTAAAATAAAAGTTCTTATTATTATTTTAGATAGTTTCAAGTTAAATATCTACTTACCTTAAATAATCTATTTTTTTACAATAATTTGTCTATAATATCCTTAGTATTAATTGTTATATTTTTATTCTCTATGCATATTTATAAGGCATCATTAGTCGTATGCAAAAAATTATGCAATTAAATTAGAACTTAAATATAGACAAATTTATCATTTTATCTTTTTTTTAATATGTGCAAAAAATTAACCAGAACTTTTATCATGAGACGAAGAGAGGAATACAATACCGGATTTTCTTCTTATATAATGAAATACAAGAATCCGACTTCACCAATAACATGAATTATGAGGGTTTTTTTTTTGTTTTTTATCACACTTGAACCCAAACTCCAAAAAACAAAAATAGAAACAGAGTGTTTTGGTAACTTTGAAGTGGTAGTTAATTAGTTATTGTTGGATCATGGATGGGGGAGGATCAGAAGCCATGTGAAATGGAGTGAAGAACATGGAGAATCCGTGTAAAATACTCTTGTTAGGGTGGAGGGGATTGTCCCATTTGACTTGGCCCTATATGGGTCGGAGGGGAAGAGTTCTATTTTTTGGTTAAAAAAAAAAAAATTAGTATTTGGAACCCCTTCTGGGAGTTGTGGGTCCCATCAAATTGGTACAAACCTCTGGGGAGGGGTGCCCTATTGGGGATCAGCACGTGATCGTTTATCCCAGTTGCAGGACTCTTTACTGTGCTTCATGAACCAATGGAAGTCACCTTGATTCTAAGACCATTCGGGAAGTCATCTTACCTTCCTTTTTCATGGATCATGATTATATTTCTATACTGTTCAAACCGATATATTTGGGTAGGGTAATCTATAAAAAAAAACTAAAAAAAAAACAAAGTAACATTTATATAATAAAGAGTTGTATTTTAATTGATTTTTGTTATACAACTATACAAGTATTATATAATTATAACTCTCCGTAACATAAAATGAACTGTCTGAAATTATGATTCATTTTAATAGACTGTCCATTTTGAACTGTCTGAAATCATGATTCTCTTTACATTCCAGGTTGAGTATTGTACAACTAATTATGCATTTATACATTGAGAGATGGTAGCGTTTGGTGGATAGACAAGGATAGTTAATATGAAGTTAAAGTGTGTCTTTTTAAAAGATGATATATAGCTGTCACTGCATATTTTGCAGGAGCAAAATCCTTTGCATTTATAATATTGCATTTATATACAATCTAGAGAAAGTGATGCATATGTGTGCACTATTTTGATAACATTCAATCCCTTACAAGTAAAAACTCTCAAAATATGCAAGTTTATACTCAACATATCAACAACCAAAACTGTTATCAAACTTGGTGCTAAGCTTATAAATTTCCATAAAAGGTAAACACAATTACAAAAATTGCAACTTTTTCATCTAAACAGTATACAAGTGAAGTTTAGAATTAGTTACATAAATGGTTGATGAGTGAATCTTGCAAGGACAGTCCAGCCAAATGAAGTAGTAGTCATATTGGTTGTTGGTGGTACATTGAACTCTGTTTTTATGAGAATTAATGCCATCTTGACAACTAGAGATGCATTATTGCTAATTCATTATGTTGTTGTAATTAAGTTAATAATGATGAAAAGCTTAGTTGTCAAACCACATGGTCTGTTTATAGATCCCCCTTCAACTTAATAATAGTTTGATTTAGTAAAATACTAGTCATATTTGGTATGTTCCCTTCATTTTTCTCCTAATGAGCCCACCTAATCCTTAAATAAAGAATTGCATAATTATAAATCTATTATAAACAGTGTATCCATCTCTCTCTCCAAGAATAATTTTAAGAGTATCTGGATCTATCTAGATTCCAATAGTTGGCTAAATTTTATTTTCACAGTTGTAATATTAATCTGATTTAATGAAGTAACTCATAATAGTTGTGAGCTTCCAACTGATATGTAATAGCCACTTGAGACAGATAATAAGGTTACCAGCCCACATCCCTATTGATCTTTGTTCGTGTCCCCACATGACCCGACTCCAAATCCGAATCGAATCAAATTCATCCAAACAAAGCCTTAAACTATTAGTTCAATAGTATCTTCTTGGATCATCTCAGCTCACTACAGACTCACCGAAAAAGTCATGACTGAAAGTACTATTGTTAGTAACTTAATTCCTTATATATAGACAAATTTTTTCCATATCTTTCAATGTGGGACTGAAATGTTACAAATATAATCCCCATTTATTCCACACACAAAAAAAAATTATTTAACTTTGATCAAACTAACGAAATCCTTAAATTCAAATTGTAATATAGTTAATATTAATTTTCAAAATGATCATTATATATTTAATAATACCTTTTATGTAATTTACAGTAATAATTATTGCATTAATCAAAATCAAATAAATTCACATTAGTTTAAAATTTTAGAATTTTACAAATTAACTGTAGAAAAATTGTTGAGTGGAGGATGTACTATTCTCTTAATCACCAAATGAACATAAAAAAATACTAACTTATATGGATGGAGATATGTATCTCTCTATCCGTGTGTGTATTGCATGGTTCAAAGCTTAATCTTTTCATCTTTTTGTTCTTTTTGTATGCATGTGTTATATTATTTCAGTCCAGTCCAGTCTAGTCAAAGCACATGCTTTGTTTCTTTGGACCGGAATGGTGACCTTGTCTATTACAAATTACAATAGTGTGGCAATATTTATTTCAAATATTAGAAACAAGCCCAGTCAAGGTTGAATAATCAAGACCCATCACTATCTAGGCCCAATAGAAAAAAGAAACCCCTTTTATATTTGAAAGGTATTTATTGAACATAAAGCCCATATACACATAGCAAATTTCAGTCATTTGTTTGACTGAAGAGTTATGTGGCCCAAGTTCAACTGTTGTTCTGTTCCCAACCCAAATTCTTAACCATATGAATTAGTCCACTGTTTTACTGCTTGTTCCAGCTTCTTTTACTCATTCAATGATTCTTTAGAAAAATTCTGCACTTTGTTAGGTGAAAAGATTTTAACTTAATTCCATCTTACTCTTAAGTGTACATTATGACAATTATAATTACCATATCAATTCTCATAATGGATCGAGCCTCAGGTAAAGGATAAAATAAAATAAAAAATAATTTATATGTCGCCTAATTTTATGTTGCGCATAATTTGAAATTAAAAGCGGTTTATAAAATATAACAAGTTTATGTAAGTGTTTTTTTTACTACCTCAATACTTTATATTTCATTTATTTATATGCGTCGATATCTAATATCAACATAAATTTACCGTTATGAATCTATATAATTTTTCTTGTTAAAATAATAATCGATGCTCTAAGGAAAACACAATCATTTTCCATGGTTAAGTTGGAACAAAAATATAAATGCAATGTTATATTATTTTTTTCAGAAAGCAAACGAATTTTTTACTTATGTAGCTTTTTAAGACTTAATTAATTGCAGTCATTCAGACGAACATCAATCAGTCTAAAACTAAAAGCTCCACATAAATAAATACTCGTATCTGAATCTAAGGAAGGACTCATAATGAGATATGAAATGAACGCCTAAGCTGTCATAGTAAAATCTTTGCTACAAATCTACGTACGGCCCCACCTGGGACACCACTAGCAGGTTGTTACCGGCGGCGTACGGCGGTGCATTATTTATGTAAGCACACAAACATCAGGGAAAATATATATATATATATATAGTATATATAGACAGCCTGCAGCCTATACATCTATTTCTATACTTACACCTCTATTTCTGGGAATTTGAAAAGAAAGTACACTTGCTAGTAATTAAACGGAGTACATATATCTCTCTCTTTCAGTCACTTCCATTTTCTTTGAGTTTCGAGCCTGAATTATTGCAATCTTTTTCACTATTCTATACCTTTTCTTTTTCAACTTCTCGATTTTCGCTTCCTTTTCTTCTCACTATAATCGGACCATATATAGCCTAGTCTTAATAGTCTATATTTTTCTATCTTTGAAAAAGGAAAAAAGTTCTTTCTCCGATCCACCACCCTTTTATTACTCTCTTCTTTTAAAACTTCATAATTGAAAAATTATACTCCTTTTATTTCCGAATAATAATAGTATTAGAGATCTTAAATATATCTATTATCTCGCATACACGTATTAGTATTACATTGATTGTGTGTTAGATTCTTAGTGTCATATTAATATTATACTCTCTTAATTTTAAAATTAAAATTAAAGATACATTTTTATTTTAAAACTATAAAATGACATAATGTTTCTAATTTGATATTATTTTTTTATTATCATTTTCAATATCACGCCATTACAAACGAATTCTTAATTAATACTAAAATTATATTTAAGAATATAAAATTATCCTTAAAAATCGTTATTTTATAAATATATTTTTAATTTTAAAACAGATGGAGTAATAATTTAAGACATTGTCTTCGAATAAAAATTATGACAACTATAGTGTTATAAATGGGATTTGGAAATAGAAGCGTGCAGTTGGAAACTGCTTACAATTTATGTATTGAGAGTGAGATATGATGTACTGATTCGCCATTGTTGTCTATATCTATCTAAGGAGGGGAGGCGAGGGGAGGGGAGGGGAGGGGAGAACAGCTACAATTAAATTAAGCATGACATGAGGTGGTCAATCGATTCATGATTTCTGTGATATTTTATCATATATAGATTAGATGGTGACTTTTTCCTATATTGCTGTCACCCTTAATGGCCTGATAAATATATGGTGTTGGGTTTGAAAATCTGGATTGTGAAAGAGGTCACCCATTTTGATTCTGATGGATTCATATCTGGACCGGATAAGATGGTGAATAGATTCGATCATAATATTTGAGCTTATTTTATTTAAATTATTGAGATATTTAACATAAATTTCACATTAAATTTAAAAATATAGATAGGTTAATAAGTATATAATGAAATCTCAACTTAATAAGTTAATCTTTTGAGTAAAAAAAAAATTCAACATACTTAATCGTGTTAATTTACATAAATGTGCGCATCATTTGCAATATAATTCTGCTACACAAATTAATGTAGCTTCATTTATCCATCAGGAATTTTGGTCTATTTACATAAATAAACGTATTTTTTACCTGTTTGTTATGTATGTACGTTTGACTTTTTTTTAGTTATAATATTAAAAAAAATTACATAAATAATAGATACTTAAACCTAATTTTTTTGTAAAATACAGTGTCTTAGAATTTTATTAATTTTTAGACTATAATTTAGATTGTGACTTTTTCCTAGAGTTATCGACCCTCGGGCCACCCATCTGATGGATTGATAACTGGTCTGGACCAGATTGGATAGTGGATAAATTTCAGTTTCATTCAATCATAATTGGGGGTGGCATATGATAGATACTATGAGTATATAATAGTGATGTCAAGACTAGTTCTCTAATGCATCACTTTTTGAGCTGATTGAATTGAATGGAGCTTAATTTATCCATTAATTGGGATTTTTGATATGGTTACAGTCTTAAATCACCGCATAAAACTTCATTATAAACATTGAGCTTTCCATTTGCTCAATCTAACCATCATTAAGGCATAATTTATCTTTTGTTTTACTTCTTTCGTCCCAAAATGAATACTACTTGATTTTTTTTTTGACTTTTTTTTACGCATATTAAAAAATTTGCTTAGAATATAATTCATTCTAACATTTAATAATTATATCTAAACGACTCACATTAACCGGTGAGATAAAACTAGATTTTTCTAAGTTGTTTTCTCTTTCATTAGGCTTGAAACGAACAGGATAGATTTTACTTACGGATGAAATGAAAATGGATAAGTTTATGTACACTGCTTCAAACACTACTCCAAACACTACATTGCACATCCAACCATTAAAAAGTGAGACCTGACACGGAAATTCACGTCAGGTCCCACTTTTTAATGGTTGGATGTGCAATGTAATGTAAAATGTAGTGTTTGGAGTAATGTATGACATTCCTTAGCAAGAAAGACATGTGGCCATGAAAGAGGGATTAAGTGGAACAATAGTTTCAATCGCCGACGGCTGGTACACTATAATCGGTCTTTAAGACTAATAGGTTACATTCAGATCTCACACCCGTAGTAGTCTCCTCACTTTTATATATATAAATTTTTAAAAAAATAATCATAATATTGAGTGAGACTAGGTGTGGTGGTCAATACGAGGATTAATTACATGTTAAAATGCTGATTTAGCATCCTTCCCTATCATACGCATAAAATTTCTGGCTAATGGAAATTATTTATTGTTCGAGGCAAATCAATGAGAGGTGGTTCATATACCATTGCCAGCCTCCTCCAGATATAGAAGAGGTTGGTGGAAGGTTTTATCACCATTAAATCATCCCCTTCCCTACAGAGTTAAGAGATCTGTCTCATCTTACCCGTGTTTCCCTTGTTTTATCCATTAGTTTTT
Organism: Aralia elata; assembly: GCA_034770075.1. NCBI lineage: Eukaryota > Viridiplantae > Streptophyta > Magnoliopsida > Apiales > Araliaceae > Aralia > Aralia elata. Next base: position 10,487,851 of record CM068384.1, read on the forward strand.
GTACAATATCAACTTTATGTAGATATAGCTAGGGAGTAGATATTTTCAACGTTTTATTTTTTACAACGTAAATCAATATTATAATCTTTAACTGTACTATTTGTATTAAAAATAGTACATTCGTATTATAAATAAAAAAAATGTATTAAAAATACTCCCTCCGTCTCAAATTAATTGCTCAATTTTAACCATTTTAAGTCAGATTGACTTTTTTTAGAAATAATCTTTTTATTATTTTTGTTAAAATATAGATGAAGAGATTATAACCAAAAAGAAAATATATACAATTTATTACTAATTTCAATTTTTATAATTTTAGAAATATATTTATATATGCTTAATTATTAATTTTAAAAATAGTCAATTTGACTTAAAAAAGTCCTAAAAAAGTACTCCCTCCGTCCCAAATTAATTGCTTTTCTAGGACTTTTTTAAGTCAAATTGACTATTTTTAAAATTAATAATTAAGCATATATAAATATATTTCTAAAATTATAAAAATTGAAATTAGTAATAAATTGTATATACTTTCTTTTGGTTATAATATCTTCACCTATATGTTAGCAAAAATAGTAAAAAGATTAGTTTTAAAAATAGTCAATTTGACTTTTAAAAGTCCTGAAAATGCAATTAATTTAGGACGGAGTGAATAATTAATTTGGGACGGAACGAGTATCATTTTCATACATTTATTTAAAATTTTAATTTAACTTGTGGTTTACCCAAAAGAGTGTCCATTTTTATTGTAAATTGTAAACTGGGAACACGACATGAAATGTGTCTCATGGTACAATTAATACTACAATCACCCTTGTGGCCTTGTCTTTGCTAGCTGCTAGCTGTAATGATAAGAAGGAAGGATGCTAATTAGTAAGAAAAAACTACAGGTGAGGTGGTGAAGTCCCTCAAAAATTGAACCAATAATTAATCGGATTAATTAATTACGGACACCTCCAGCCTCCAGGCTCTAGTGATGTTCACTTTCACGTGCAACTTGTACAACAATCAACAAAATTGAATATAGTTCCTATTTTTTTAAACAGCCAATATCTATATTTAATCGGTAGGACTAACAAGTGCACTCTTTCGCATAAATAATAAATTGTAACTTTTATGTCTTCTTTCATATCACACACACAAAAAAATAAAAATAAATAAGTTTAGAAAAAAAATATATATTTATTAACGATGGCAAGAAAAAGAAAGTTTAAATAAAATGAGTGAAAATATTACGAGTTTATAATATTTAAAGTTGTAAAATTAATGAACCAAACAATTCAAATTTGATTCGTATTCGCACGATTAAAAGTTCAATTCGAGCTTGATACAAAATATAAACGATTTAAATATGAACATTCGATAAATTATTCACACTTTTTAAATTATAATTTTTTAATGATACTCAGATCATATTTGTTTAAAAAATTTAAATTGTTTAAACTCAATTTAAAATCTTGTCCGATTAAACGAGTCTCAACAAACATTTAATATGGGGTCTAACCTTGGTCGTTGTTTATCCAATTAATTGTAGTCTAAAGTTCTATTAGTCATTCTTAATGTGGAGGGTTTTCGTTTTGGGGTATAGGCGTGTAAAGGCACAAGTAGTATCTTGCTTAATGATGACAATGAGATCCTTTTTTAATCTCCCACTCCCCACTCTAATTTCTTCTCCATTAATTACTTTCTTTGTCCTATTCTTTTGTGATATCTCTGTTTCAAAATGACATACAATTTGGCTTTTAAAATTTGATGATATAGTAAAGTTTAAATTAATATAAATTTATTAAATTTTAATTGATATAATTATATAATATATAACAAAAATTATTAATCACAAAATTATTTTAAATTTATTTTTATAAATTATATTAATTTTAAAATTTGATATATCGTTATTTGACTTCAAAAATTAAATTATAATTCTAATTTTAAAATCGAGAAATATTTTATAAAGAGGAACCTATTCTATACAAATTTGCATCGGCTTAATCAGGACAGCGCAAGTGACCTTTTAATCATGAAGCCCATCATATTGCATGACTAAAAAGATAAAAAAGATAGAGCCTATCTCTTACTGTACTACCTAGTGCCAACACTTCAACTAGCAATTATATTCTTTTTGTGGGTTAATTAGTATATTCTTTTTGTGGGTTAATTAGTAGTAAATGATGCACTAAAAGCTTTTTAGCTATAAAAGCAATGAGAGCACTTCCATAAACATATTCTCTTTTAATCATAAAATTTATGTTGCCATAATCATTTCTTTGTTCTCAATATGCCAAAAGCACTATACCACCTTAAATGTCCTTTTTTCCATAATAAGCACCTTAATTGATTTATAAAATAATTAAGAACAATATTTTGGTATACATGTATTGTGTAATAATGTTACTACTGTGACGCTCCCAAATCCGGGTACCTCAAACCTGAATCTGGTGCTACACGGTACATCCTATTCCATACAACATAATAGACATGAATGTAATTACTATATTATTACAACACGTCTTACTCTCAATCCCAGGTTCTATTATCATAACATCATTCCAAATACATAATAAGTCTTAATATTACAACATTACTAATACAAATAAACTACGACGCCATCTAGACGTTCATCTTGCATTTTCCCTTGTTCTTACCGGAACCTTCGACCCGCTCGGACTTAGCTGCAATGTTTAATATAAAGCAAAAATGAGCATTCAATTGCCCAGCAAGTATAACAGTTGAATAACAACAATATCAACGATCATATCATTTTTATTCGACAACTGAACAATAGTTGTGAAATATTCTGAATAAATAGGAATAATATTTTGCTTTCGTTTTAAAAATATATTTTTGAAACGACATTGAGTGGTTGGTCATAAGACCTTGAACTTTCTTTTGCTTTCTTGAAAAGATACACAGCAATATAACTGCAAACCGTCTTGCTTACGAGCACTTCTAGGTGATCAGGCTATTGTACTCTATGTTGATCAACACTCTAGCTGGAAACGACTATATGCGTTTGTTTAGGCGCTCGATGCCTTGTCAGAATAGCTGACAAAAAAATTGCCCCTAATATTAGGGTTGTTCATCTCATTCATGTCTTAGAATCCTAACCAAAAAAAATCGGTTGGATAGCTCTACTTAATCATCAATAACATTTCAAGGATTTATTATCAAATCAATAAAACATTTCAATATCTGTCTAGCCGAAACAAATGGCATCGACGTTCTCTATAACAGTTCATATATATGTGAACTTGAAAGCTTCAATAATTTATGTCATAACATAGCTCGAATACTTGTGCAAATACTGAAAAATTTACATAAGTGCGGAATTCACACAACCATATATGTATTGCGTAAATTGGAACTTCAAACATCGCATGAGAGTCATGAGAATATAATTAAATGAATCAAATAAACTTGCCCGACACAAGGGTTAGACAAGCGTTAGAAAACTTGCCTTAATCGCTTGCTACTATTTGACGTTAATCGTCCTTCAAATATGTCCTACGCATTTAAACACATATTCACATACCAATTAATTAGTCTCACAATAGACACCAAACATTGGCTTATATTAATCAACACATTATAATCATTACGAACATTGATTGTCACTACGACTACCCAAACGGGGGTTTCGCTCCCCGGTGAGTGAGCGGCTTAATATGTATTTGGAATGATGTTATGGTAATAGAACTTGAGATTGAGAGTAAGACGTGTTGTAATAATATAGTAATTACATTCATGTTTATTATGTTGTATGGAATGAGATGTACCGTGTAGCACCGGATTTGGGTTTGAGGTACCGGGATTTGGGAGCGTCACAACTACACTCCCTTTAAAAAGAGTATTAATACTTTTTTTAGTTTATAGGAAACATTTTATTTGGGTCATATCAACGTAATATTTTTGAAATATAATTGTTCATCACGTTAACTAATGTGACTGTTATAATATATATTACATATGTAATGTGATTAAATTGTCTAATTCTTGAGATGGCACTATAAATAATTATAAATTAAAAAAAAACATTAGCAAAAGGAAACGAAAATTTTCAGTACTAAAATGCATGTCACATTGGTGGAAATGGGAATATAAATGAGTGAACCATAATACTGTTTTCCATATATTAAAGAAGATTTACATTGAGTATTCACACTCTATAATTAAGAAAACAAATCTCACAATTAAAAAAAAATATAAATTTCACTATAAAGAAAAAAGAAAGTCTCATAACAAAGCGAAAAGAAAGCACATAACAATAATTGACCCTGCAACGTAATGGTTATATGGTCTCAGACTCTCTGTCAATATATTACAATATTCAAGAAGATCATAGAAAGAACAAAAAATGTATATATAGGGACAAAGCAAAAGCTGGTCTATATGTTTTGTGGAAGCTTTTGCATGTTTTTTAGAATACAGTATAGTAGTAGTAGGTTTTGGACTGAAACAGAAGATGAAACCAAAAGAGGGAGAAGATGACCCAACTCCAGCTAGCCAGGGCATGCACGCATATATAACCCCGTGCGCATTTTAGCACTCACTTCTGCAAATACAGTCAAATAATGTATTTCTGTATAGCAATCTCAGTATATGCATCATGTTCCACTGTTTTATATGTATGTATGTATGTATATGTGTATATATATATATAAAAAACAAAATAAGTAGTAGTACACAAAAAGACTTTGGGAGCTACGTACGTAACGCTTGCTTTATTATGTGGTACACTGTTTGTTGTTTTGGTTTGGCTCATCACTCATTCACTTGGAAGAATGAGAGTGTCCCTAAAAATTGTCAGGGGCTTCTTCTACATTTGCCTGCCGGGGTCAGACGTGGGCAACACCTGCTGTGCTGTTGTTGGTGACTATAATTACGGGACAAATGGAGCTACCACTTTCGATAGAATAGAATAGAATTATATACATATGCCACCAGCCACTAGAATGTGGCCTACCCTTTAATTTTACCTAGTAGGAACCTACCTCCCAGCACTGTGCATGGTGCAGCTGCATGTGTGGCTGTACTGCTGGGCCCACCTGACGTGTACATGTCCATGTAGATAGGGAAGAGAGAGAAATTATAAAAAAAAAGGTCGAGAAATTTAAGGATGTGGGGGCAAAGATAATCTTGGATCATTCATTCATCCATGGATGAGCTCTTTTTCATTTTTCTTCATAATTTTACGTGGTGTACTGATTTATTTTATGAAGAAAAAATGATCAAGTTTGAGACGCGTCTTGATTCAGTGTAAATAAACAAAAGAAAGGGAAGAAGAAGTTCTTTCCTATCTTACTACTTTTTCCGAAATAATCTCACTCAATTTTTAGTTTGTACTTTAGTCGTACTAACATTATCATTTTTCCTTATTTTGTAATAGAAAATTCAGCATGTTGCTCAATCAAAAGTAATATTGAAATTCTAAATAAATTCAAATTATATATATATATATGAATGAAATAAAATGCGTAAAATATAAATCACAAGAAGAAAAAGAGAGGATATTTCACTTCTGTAGCTGGCAATTCTTTAGTGCTTTGGTAGAGGGATCTAAATCTTAGCAAAATAAATAAAGGAAACTATAGGAGAGATCGGGATGGGACTGATGACAAGGCATATATATATATACACACACACACACACATATTTGGAGGTTATTCTATATATTGCCATAAGCTCAGGAAATTAGAGCTCCCAATAATATTTGTCCCATTCTAAATTTCTATATAATGAAAGCTTGGGAGACGGTTCAACCCGATTAATTAAGCAGTTTCTAATTAAGAGTGGCTGTTTTTATCTATTTATATGTGCCTCATTGATCAAGTTGGAGAGGAGTTCTACTAAGGGGAAAAAAGGATATTAGCAAATAATAATAATAAGAGTTCATTAGAGGTTATAGCAATTGACCCAAAAATGATCAACAGACATTCTTACAAAAATATTTGTATCTTTATATAATTTGTGCAAATCATGTACATACAAATTAAATATGAGAAATATGAGAGTACTGCTGAATACTTTTTTGTCGGGTTTGGTTAGTTGTTTTTTTTTCCAATAATCCAACATAAATAACAAAAAAATAATAGAAAGGAAATATAGCAAAAGATGCTTAAATTAATTCATGCGGACTCTATTATCTAGTTTGTACTATTATTTGGAGCTATATAGTACTACAGTTATTGAAATTTACTTTGTCTTGTTATAATATATCTCACTTCAATATGCAGTGTTTGTTCCTTCTATCAGACTATGAAGGACGAGTATCCACCATTTGTTCTGCACGGTTAGTCGGTGAGGGATTGTTACCCAAATGTCAAAAAATGAAATGAAAAAAAAAAGAGAAGGGACACTGACATGTGAATTCATTTAGCATTATTGAGGGTGGGTCTTTATTGCATTGCAATTTTGTAAATAAATACTCCCCCATCTTCTACATTTGTGGGACTCCCCCTTGATTTTTCACTTTCGATTTCTAGGCATACTAAAATTTGTGAATGACATGTTAAAATGTACTACTTTCCTTCGGAATAATAGTCTTATTTACAAAATTCACGAATATATATGTTTGTTCTATGTATACTCCTCAAATAATAAATTGTTAGCCAATATACATGATATGATGATGAAATTATGATGATAAATTTGAAATATTGTGTTATTTTATATCACTGTCATTAACAGTTAATTTTTTTTATGATTTTTTTCCTTTATAAAAAAATATTATATATGGAATGAAATGAATATTTTATTGATCAAATTTAATTTTACAATAAAATATAATCGTTTACACATATCGTGAACATATTACGTATAGGTTCATTGAAATCAGGTTTATAGGCCAAGTTAGTTATAAATCAGTATCCTATATCATAGTAGTATATAATAATCATATAAGATTATTATTTTAGTTAAAAGGGGGATCCGATTTATGGTGCGTTTTAGCTTAGTTAATACCATTTGACTCGTGGACCTTTTGGTTGAAATATTAGGAAAAGGCACAAACATTCTTCATGTATGAGTGAGTATTAAGGTGAGAGCCACAGAGGAGTGCCATTATTATTTTGGAGAGATAAAGAGAAGTTGCTTCATCTCAAATGATTGAAACCAAACAAGTCCAAATCCAGAGGCCTATTTTAATAACTATACAATTATGCATTATTTGTGGAGGTTTTGACTGATGAATCCGATCCGGCCCCATTCCCATTCATTATATAGGATATTTGGGTTGGCTCTTACTCAAGTTCCTCTTAACTACTGGGACTCAGTCCTGACTCCTGACCTTTCTCTAGATGTGGCCCATTCTTTAAATTTCCAGAGGGGTACAGATCATAGGTTCTGGGTCGGGTTTCTGTGGGGGTCCATTTGCCAGCTTCATCTGTTTTTTTAGACCGGTCATTTTGGCTCCTCTTCCATGATCCATCCCTCTTATATAAAAAAATATATATATAAACACAAATTTAATAACTAATTTCGTATTATTTTACAGGTTTTTAATATAATTAAATGTATGTAATTCACTTAAAACAAAATTATTCTATTTCAAATCTTATACTCGAATGAAAATGTTGAAAGAGGTCTGTTATGTTCCACTTGATAAATTTATGTCGAATTATAATTACAAAACTTATTAATACATGGGATTGATAAGAATTATAGTAGGGTCATACTTATTACAGCTATATCTAAAAAACTTATCACCAGTAATTAAAAAGTCGACGTAAACATTCGCAATATATACCATTTTTCATGATAAAAAATAGAGTCCATTTAACATCTTTTTTTTACTCTTTTTTTTTTTTGGTAAAGCTTTGATAACACTTGTTATGGAAGCCTTAAAAAGCAGCCCAAGCTTAATGCATAAGGGTTGAGAGTAACGTATTACATATATGAAAAGGGCATGTTAATCAATTGAGTCATTTATGTAGTAAAATGACATTTCTATATATATGGGCCTAAGCAACTAATTGGATTGATTTTCAAGCAGATACATGCAATAATTGTTCATGCACAAATCAGTTTCAGTCACTTACACATAAGATGGCATTTTTATATGAATCTAACTAACGAGATTGATTGATTTTCATGTAGGTCTGCACAATAATTGTTCAGCTTTTAAGCTACCTTTCTCGATCTAAATTTCTTGGACCTCACCTATATTAATTGAATAGACATCCTCTTCATGGAAAAATGACTATTGCTTCCGAACGACTATATAGATATTTCCAATTAAGTAATGGCAAGATATTGGCCAGAACTAAGAAAGAGGAACAACATTGATTTATTGAAATACTTTGGGGATTAAATTCATGATATCCATAATTCAGGGTGCAAAATGAAATCCGTCCAAATATAGGGGGACAATTTTATCATATGCCCAAAAATTAACTACTAGTAAGTTTTACTGTCCATTATCATGCTAGTGTACTTCCCCGTTCATTGTAAAAGATGCTAATAATACGGAGTATAAAGTATTCAACACGTTTTTGGACTATTCTTTTATAAAAAATAAAATAAAATTTATTCATGTGAAATAAATGTATTGTTATCTTTTTAAGTTTAGTCTTAATTGTTAAGAACGAGATACTATAATTTTTAGGTCTCAAATTCAATTTTTATTTAAATATATTTTATTTTTTTTCTTTATATAAAATGTGTTTCTTGTTTATTTCTCCCTTCGTCCTAAATTATTTACAATTTTAACCATTTACACACGTATTAAGAAATAAAATTATCTAAACAATTTATTACTAAAAATACAATTATACTCCTACTTAAAATTACTCATAAAAAACCAGCATACTCACATGTTTGTATTTTTGGAACTAGAACCTTTAGGAAGTGTTACACAACAAATCATCCTCATGCACGTTTTTTTCTTTTTCTTTTTTGGCAGAAATAAACTTAACATGTTCATGAAGTAAATTTTTTTTATTTTCTCCGTAATTATGCAATTTAAAAAAGAAGAAGAAACTCCTCATCTTTAGTATAGAAAAAAGACATTGTATATTTGAAATTATACATTTATAAGGAGAAAAAATAAGTCAAAAGGGTAAATTTATAATTTAACTACTATAATTGTCTAAAAAAGAGCAAACGGCAATTATTTTGGTATAACAAAAATTCTTTAAAAATGCATATAATTTGAAAAGAAAAAAGTATTTAATTAAGAAATTATATTGTTTTCTCACAAAAAAAAAGAGATTTCAAAAAATTATAAATCATTTATTGATCCAACTTTATCAAATTACTTAAGTTTGGCCGTCTTTAATTGGCATTGAGATTAGATACATCTCATATTTTGGAGTTTAAATACAGATATATTTATTTGGTCACATTATGTAGTATTTTAGACCTCTAGCCTCTAGCTCAATTTTTTAAAAAAACTCCAACCAAATTACGGAAAATAAATTAAAAAGCTAAACCAAGCGTTGTTTCAGATTTATTATTCGCCAAACAGGCCCCATGAACAACACGTTGATGTGATTATCTCTGTCCTTCTCTTCCCAACATCCAATCGTACGAAATTGACTCCCACAGCAGTTCACTGCACCGACGCACATCGTATCAATTTAATATATATATCTTTTCTTTTTCCTATTTTATTTCACTCTATATATATATATATAGGAAAATTTTCAAAAGCGAACTCTTAAAAAGCGAACTAAAGACGAACCGTCGTCTTTGGTGTATATGACGACGATTCGACCCGTCGCCAAAAATTGCATGACTAGGGCGACGGGTCGAATCGTCGCCATATACACCAAAGACGACGGTTCGTCTTTAGTTCGCTTGTTAAGGTTCGCTTTAGAAAGCTTCCCATATATATATATATATATATATATATATATATATATATATATAGAGTAATGATCCATAATATGTATTTGTTATGGATAAAAAATAAACATGCACTATCTCTATCGTTCAATATAAGAATTAACGATCGAGATTAATTTACGTCTGCTACTATTAGTAGCGGATGACGGGTTACGTCTGCTATTAATATTACTAATAGTAACAAATTACGTTACTATTTTCAGCGTCATCCGTTATTAATAGTAACGAACGACACTCGTTATCCGCTACGTAATCCATCGTCCACTACTAAAAATAGTAGACGTAAATTAATTTTGATCGTTGATTTTTATATTAAACGATAGAGATGGTGTATGCTCATTTTTGAATTTTAATACATAACAAATATTCCTTTCGTCCCTTAATATATGTCATTTTAGAGTTATATACAAGTATTAACAAATTATTGTAGAGTATTAAATATAATATTAATTGTCTATATTATTCTTGTATTGACAAATATTAAGAGATAAACATATTTTTTTAAAACGACATTTAAAGAAAACCCAGAAAGAATACATACTATCAATTATTTCCCAAATATATATATATATATATATATTCATACACACAGATATAGTGTTCTCAGCCGCTCTCTTTCTCTCTCCTCTCTCTATAAAGCTAGCTCCTTCATAATTCACCACTAAGCCCCTCGCTTATCCAACACACTGCCCAACCGGTTCACTCCAATAGCAAAGATGAACCCGGTTCAGTTCAAACCGCCGGAGACCCCAATGGAGCCAATGGAGTTTCTGTCTCGCTCTTGGAGTGTCTCTGCTTTTGAAGTTACTAAAGCCTTGGCCCCACCGCCTCCGTTTCTATCTAAGGCCTTCAGTGGTGGCGGCGTTAATGGCGGTTGCGGTGGTGGAGGGACCATATTGGAGGATGTCGCCGGCGAGTTGGAGGAAGCGGCCAGCGTTTCCGGGAACCCATTTTCCTTTGCTTCTTCTGAGGCTTCACAGCTTGTCATGGAGCGCATAATGTCTCAGTCTGTAAGTAGTTTCACAAATCGACAAATTATGTTACTTTTTGTTATTTTGCTATATTTTGTTTGTGGGTTGTTGGATTTTTCTGTTTTTTCTGCTTTTATAAATGTTTTAATCCTTGTTTTGTTCTTCAATTAAGGGTAGAATTAATGTTTGTTTTTAGTAGTTTTTTGTTTGTTCATGGGGAAGATCAATCCGCAATTGTTGTCTTGGAACTAGCAAATATTTATTGGAATACTTCTGTAAACATTTAATTCTTCTGTTTAATGCACTTTTCTAAGGAGCCATTAAAATCATTTTAAAATTTTCAGGTAGTAAACTGTAAAAGCACTCTTACTCTCTGGGTTTTGAATGGCTCATTGTATAATTTCTTTATCGAGTTAATTTTTCATTCTTACTTTTATTAATTAATAAGAAACCCACAAGGGCTTGTTTGTTTTGTTTTTTGATGATGATTATTGTAACTTTTATTAGCTTTTACAGTAAACATAATAATGGTGTGTTGTTCTGAAAACAGCAGGAGGTATCACCACTCACGTCTGGCCGACTCTCACACAGCAGTGGTCCTCTCACTGATAGCCCCCCTGTCTCTCCCTCCGAACTCGATGACCTTAAGGTCCTTTCTCTCTCTCTCTCTATATATATAATATTTATGTTTTTAATTTAGTCGGAAATCTGACATGTTTGGCCGGAAACCGATGCAAACTCATGAACCCTGATGGCTTGAGGGAACCAAGCAGAGGGCTGTGATATTTCAGCTTTATCTTTAATCGAAAAATTGTACTACCATGCAGATGCTTTCCTTTTTTCAACTATCTATTTGTTCTTATATTGAAATCGTATCACTTAATTTGATTTTTTATACATGATTTAGTGTTCTACTATATTTTAATGATTCTGTCTGGCTTTACCTGTACAAAACTATTTCACGAATTTGATTCTTTGTAAGAAGTTCCTAAGAGCTGGTCCTTCTAATTATAAGGTGCTCATGATACTTTAACCGCAAGTGTTTATGTAATAAGTGCAGCATATGTGTGTGTTTCTTGTGAAATGGGTGTGTAAATTATCAGATTGCCCATTTTCTTGGTGATCAAGCAGGGTAATATTAGTAATTCACAATTTTATTTCAAATAATGATCTCTATTTTTGGTCATAATTTTACACACTGCAGAGTGTTGTAAGAGATTGACCGATTCTTTATTTTTAGTAAATTTAGATTCTAGATTAGCAAATGGTCCCTTTAGTTTGGTGGAGACAAATGGGAGAATTGGAAACTTATCATGCAACTGGCCACTAAGATATTCATGGATATCTTGGAGTTGGACCCAATTCCTAATTTATGACACAATTTAGGACAGATTGGTCCAACTCTGTAGTACCAATCAGGCTCATTAATTGTAATCCACAAGTTGGGTGTGGTGCGTTCTTTGCACATCCGCACATTTTCTCTCATTAAATTGCGCTATTAGTTCCTTATGTACACCTGTATACAGATTTATCCACTACCACTGACACTGATTTGTGTTTGCAGTTTTGCCGCCTGAATAATTCAGTCAACACCCAATATAGAACCGGAGCTCCTGGTGGTGCCACCCCTGCTGGAGGAGGGAAGACGGTGGGAAGGTGGTTGAAGGACAGGAGAGAGAAAAAGAAAGAGGAGGCAAGAGCTCAAAATGCCCAGCTCCATGCTGCTGTTTCAGTGGCTGGAGTTGCTGCTGCTATTGCGGCTATTGCTGCTGCCACAGCTGCCTTGTCTGGGACAAGAAAAGATGAGCAGATGGCTAAAACTGACATGGCCGTGGCTTCTGCCGCCACACTGGTTGCAGCTCAATGCGTTGAAGCAGCTGAGTTAATGGGTGCGGAGCGGGATCATCTGGCCTCAGTTGTTAGTTCAGCGGTTAATGTTCGGTCAGCTGGCGATATTATGACATTAACAGCTGCTGCTGCTACTGGTAAGTAAATTAATGAAGTTTTGTGGCAATTATGTAATTTCTTATGCTGCTATAATGCTATATATATATATGTATATGTATGTATATATGGTGAAATTGCTAGCTATTATTGTTGTTACTGTGTTTTTAGAAGTTTTACTTTGCCGGAGAAAAATGAGTCATTATATATTTATAATGTAATTATATTACTGTGGAACCGTAAGGCTAGTGTCAGTGTGATTGGTATCGGTTGTTTATGTTGAATTGACAAAATCCCCTGGGTTTGGTTCAATTTTATGCCTGATGGAATGGTTTGTGTTTTTGTGGATTTGTAGCTCTGCGTGGTGTGGCCACATTGAAGGCAAGAGCATTGAAGGATGTCTGGAACATAGCGGCAGTAATTCCTGTGGAGAAGGGAATGAATGTTGGCGGAAATGGTGGGAGTAATGGTAGTTCAAATGGTAGTTACAGTGGTGAGCTTGTTCCTGAAGAGAATTTCCTTGGTATTTGCAGTCGAGAATTACTAGCCAGAGGTAGTGAGCTTCTCAAGCGCACACGCAAAGGTACCTAGTTTTGTTTTCTTGTTTGGTTCTAAAGAACAAATTTTAAAATCGCAAAGTATTTGGATCATATGAGAATACAAACTCCACTGACTTAAACTCTAGCAACTAAAATTTGGTTTTTAATATATTAAATTAAGACTTTAATACATGATGGTAGCTAGCTTAACTATGTTATTGTTATTAACGCAGGTGATCTTCATTGGAAAATAGTGTCTGTTTATATCAACAGGATGGGCCAGGTTTGTTTATTTCTTTAGGATCTATTGATTAGCATCTATCATTTAACACGATCATTTGGGGTTTGATTACGTTTTGAGGGCCAAAGTGGAAACTTCTTATGGAAATTTAAGACTGAAAAGTTAAAAGTTATTCATGACAGAATGGAATGAACCGGCTTTATCTATTGTTCATATCTGTCATTGGTATCTATTATATTTAACTAATTCTTTGCTTTTGCAGGTAATGCTGAAGATGAAGAGTAGACATGTTGCTGGGACCATCACCAAAAAGAAAAAGAGTAAGTTGTTATTCCTCCCCGTTTTATAAAAAGGAGTCTTATTTGCAAGAAATTTATGTTTCAAAAAAAAGAGTCGCAGGTTTTTTGATGATATTATGAAATGACAACTGTCCTTGAGCTTTTCATTATAATCACGGCATTACTACTAAAATAAAACACTTTGTAAAGGTGTGAATTGGAGCAAAAATATATACTTCAAAGTTTGTAAATCATGTTAATGGATTCTTTATGTGAAATAGAGGGAGTTGCTTTTGTCTCTCTGCGTCATGATGGGAATAGAATTGGATGTGGTGGGGATCTTCCTACCATTTGGGGATTTGTGAAAGCAGTATGCAATAGTGTGGAAAAAGGTCAAAAGTTGTTATCTTTAATTTTCTCTTTTGAATTTATGTAGATATGGTTTTGGAGGTGATGAAAGATATGCCAGCGTGGCCAGGCCGCCACTTGCTCGAGGGTGGTGAACACCGGCGATACTTTGCGCTGAAGACTGTGTTACGTGGAGTCGTCGAATTCGAGTGCCGTGATCAGAGGGAGTATGATATCTGGACTCAAGGTGTTTCAAGGCTGCTAACTATTGCTGCTGAAAGGAACAATAGACATAGGATATGAAGTTTCCATGATAAGAAGGGCTAGAATTGGCAAATGGGATATTTTGGAATTAGTAAACTCTGCTAGGATTTTTTTAGCCTTGTTTCGGCTTTTGAAACTAACCATATGTTTTATAATTTGGTGGGGGTGCTTTCTTTTCTTTATCTTCTTTCTTGTCTTTTTTTGGAGCATGCTATTGTATAAAGGTAAAATTAAAGTATAAGTTTTCCGAATGGGTCCTTTTTCTTTAGAAAATGAATTTTGCGCTCTTGTTTTATGTTTAGAAATGTTTAAAGTAAAGTGAATCTGAATGAAACAAGGAACCGAGCCATGTGAGTGATTGATGTCTTCTTGTTTCAATGTGACGATGTTTGAGGAAAGGAAAGAGCAGTCTTGGACTGGGAAGCCAGTCAAAAAGGGAAGCGAAGAATCCAATTTGAAGTAAAGAATGATAATAATACTAGTAGAAAAATAAAGGCATTCCCATGTAACTATGAGCTTTGTTGATTTATGTGGGATTTTAGGATTCTTTATTGCATGTAATTGTTATTGGACCATTTGATTAAGGTATATGACTAGGTGGAAGTATGATTTGTCTTCATTAGTTGGTAATCCCACTTACTATTATAAATTTAGTGAATCAAGAAAATTTGAATACTTTTGTTAAAAATAGAATAGAATGGTAACTTCTGGAGTATATATTTTATCATATATTTAATATCTTGGGAGAATGTATCTAGGATATAATGACTTAAGTCAACTCTTTTCGTAATCAATTAATTTCATGCTAATTATTCTTGAAAGTTTGATATTTACGTGCCAAGAGTCAAAGAGTTTGATGTTATTAACCAGTATCACGTCACATGATTTCACAAGATTTTTTAATATCACTTATTAATTGGGCCAATAATCACGTCCACTTAATCTAAACATATTTTCGTAAAAGGATTGTAATACTAAACACATTACAAATTTATGAAACCTGTTTGTGCACCAACTTTAATGTTCCAAACTATACAAAGAACATAACGAAAAAGAAGAATAAAGTAAGTATTATTTTCGCCAAAATTATTTCTTCTCACTCTTGAAAAAAATAAAAAAATAAAAACTTTTTTCTCTTCTCTGTTCTAACCTTCTCTTCTTTTTCTTTTTCTCTCTGTGTAAGTTGAGCCGGCGGGTAGCAGGTTTTCGAATCCATGCCTAATTTCAGAAAAAGAGAGCGAGAGACGGAAGAAATTATAGAGAGAAACTAGAAATATTTATTGATATTATTTCAGTAGAAGAGCCGTCTCATATAAACCTTACTAGTACATAACATTTCTTACAAAATCCTACCCATCCATCCTTACCCACTCTTTAAATCCTAACCGTTCATTGCATCTAAACAATATTTTTACTAATTTAGAGCCGTGTTTGATATTTGGATTTACCCTATACCCAATTTCTTCCTAATTAGGATAAATATTTGAGTCATCTGTGGAGCTCCAAAAAGTTGATTATCGTATAAGATGATCACACTATGTTACATTCATTTGTGTTCATCTGTTTGTTGCTAAATAATCTACTAAGGTTGCCTTTCTGTATTATTATCAAAGTTAGGGTAAACACAAAAAAATTGTGATAATTAGCAAAATACAAGTTTGGAGCTATCTTATTCTGCAATGGGGAGAATTTGATATGTATTTTGTAGTTTTCTATGGTTTGTTTGATTATCGGTGTTTATTTAGAGCGTTTACCACGATAATATTTAATGCGTTTGGAGGTCTAAATGTACCACACTGTTGCGTTTGAATCCCAAACACAATGTTTGTGAGTTAAATAAGTTGTATTTGAAATAAACTATTTATAAACAAACAAGATTTTTAACTACATTTAGTGCATTTTAAACATTCAAATACAGTACCAACCGCTCAAAATGTTGGTAAACGAATAAGCACTTGATATTTAGCATCCAAATTATGCCTCCAAAGCAAGGTATTTGGTGTATTGCCACTTACTAGGTCCATGAAATGATTACCAACTATACACAGTAGGTCTGTCTATAGTAGAATATATTTGTGTGGCTCCAATTTTTTTTTTCTCACTTTTATATAATATTGAACCATCTATATTTTTCAGACAATTATCATTAAACTCAGTAGCTCACTATATTACTAGATCTAAACTAATTCTTGATACACATTTTAGCAATGCATTATTTTTTAAATATTAAATAAGTGTCTAAGGCTCAAAGCTAAACCGTGGGTTTGGATTTAACAAGGGAATTGGGCTTTGGTGTTGGGTTCGGGTTGGAGTTCGACCCTCGAATACGAGCAGTATTAATTTCTTTCCCTTATCAATTGTTTGGGGGTTTTCCCCAGCACCAACGCAAATACCGGCGGTTCTTATATTTTCTCATAGATTTTCCTCATCTTCTATTTTCCCAGGTAATCATCCTCTCTCTATCCATACAGTTGTGTATATCTTTTCTCTAGTATATAAAAGGCCTAAGTTTTTTTTTTGTTTTTTTTTTCTTAGTAAAAATTTAGTATTTAGGGCTTTACTTATGAAGGAGGACTCTTCAATTTCGTTGAATTACAGTATATGGATAAGATAGATTACGTTTAGTGTATGTAAAGCTAGCTGGAATTGGGTAAGAACTATGATTATACCTATGTTTTACTCTATGTATGTTTATGCAGAAAATTGAACTAAAACTATTGTTTTTACTGTGCTTATTACGAATTGATATCGGAAGCTCACTTAAAATGGCATAACCAACTCATTTGAATCATTGTAGAGCTTCAGCTTTCATTGAATACCATTGCTAGTCATTTCTTTAGACAATTCTTTTGGCTGATTCCACCTAGGCGGGTGTCTAAAGGATTTTAAAATACTGTGTAGTTAGAAGGTTTTTGACTATAAGAGATGAACATTTTGCTCTACTATTAGGGCTTGTACCTTTGTTCTTGTTTATATTTTAGTGTCATGTGCTTAAGAGTATTGTGTATATTCATCAGTCATTATCTTTCAACAACTAAGCAGAAAAGCCTTATTGAGTTTTGTTTTTCTTCCGCAGATAAATGTGGGATATGCGATGCTTAAAATATTTGGGGTTTTTTTATCTTGTTTTCTTTTTCCTTGGAGTATATTTAATTTGGCTTGTTTCTGTTAAGAAAAACTCTAGTCCCTAGAGTTGCTAATCCTGAAAAGTTAACTCTCAATTGGAGGATCGTTATTGTGTGTAACTTTAACATTTTATATGTGTAATGGTGTAGTTTTTAATTTATCAGGATGGAAATTGAAATTTGTGGTATGTCCATTTTGTTCTGGTACAGTTCTCTAGCTTGTGCATATTCAAAGCAATATTGCGGCTAATAGGACTCAAATCTCGGTTTTGTGCTGATGAAGATGCAAGTAGTTCTAACATCTTACTCATCATTTACCCTTTTGTTACTTTTGAGCCTGAAAGTTAGTAGTCATGTTTTAGTTCTTCTGGTGATTAAGTTGGCTCAATTTGGACATTTTGCAGATTAAAAGCCAATGCTGGCCCACTCACCAATTTTGAAGTACTTGATTTTCTGCGATCTAGAGGGGCTGGAAAGGACCCCACACGCGTTATTGCTCCCATAGCACCATCAGAGTTCAAGGTTTGGATATATTGACTTGCAAACATGTTTCTCATGTATTTCTTGGGTAAAGTCAATATTTATCTTTGGTCAGCTAGTTGATTTTGTTTCTTCTTTAGGTTTTTGATTATTTGGAGCAGAGTGTTGCTTGCAATCAAACGCGAGAGAACATCAACGATTTTGTACTGAAAAGCAAAAAGTACAACCTTGCAAAAGCTGAGACTCTCAATATCATCAACATTAGACCTTCTTCTGTTGTTGAAATTGACCCGGTAATTCTACCACAATGGTTTGACTTTTAAACAAGTTCCTGTCTCATGAATTATTTTCGGTGCAATATTTTCAGTAGATATATATATTAGTTCTAAGGATTACAAGACATTTTTTATACCTCTCTGTAATTGGTCCTTGTATATAACTTATTCACTTGCGCCAAATGTGCGGCAACTTTTTTTTTTAGCTAAATAAATGTGCAGTAACTTTTGAAATGCAACACTCATTTCTCTCTCTCCCAGGTCTCCCCCATCAACCCCCCCCCCCCCCCCCCTTTCTCATTTCTAGAACCTTCTTTCCGTCTTTAATTGGCTTGCAAATCTTTTTGAGTCGGTCAATGAATATCAAGTCTAGAACGAGGCTTGGGGCTTCCCTTGTGTGTGTGTATCGGATGCACTGGGTGACTTGGTGCAAGTGAGAAACTTTAGGGTATATTCAGCATAAGGGAGAGAGAGGTATTGTACCATTGAATGAATCTGCTAGTTTGATAACGATGAAGTGTTCTGCAGAAAAAAGATTATATGCATATCAACTATGCAAGTGAATATCAATGCCTTTTTTTTTCTTTTCTTTTCTTTTCTTTTCTTTTTTCCTTGAGGACCATATTTATACATCGGTGTTTATGTGTGGACATTATGCCGGTGATAAATTTCTCATTATGCTTTCCTTAACTTGCTTTTATTTGTCTTCAGTTATCGGGTTTCCTCGTTTCTCATTAAGGTGTGCCATTTTGTTAATTCATTGTTTTCCTTTTTAATATTTACGTATGTTTCACAGATTGTAGAGGAATGTGACAGTCGTATTGGAGAAGAAGCTGAAGAATTGGTGAATATGGTTGTACAGGTGTTTCCCCCTCCTCCAAACCAAACGGAGTCTGTCTAGTGGAGGGAGTTGGCGAGGACAATGGGAAACAACTGGTGGCAAGTTGACACCCTCTATTAGGAAAGCCTCTGCTTTACTAGGAAGGTGAAAATTTGAAGGCTTAAAGAGCAGGCCAGTCAAACCTAGAGTATTCATAAACTTGTACCAAACATGGCATGAATAATTGTGCTCTCTAAATTTTCTCAGTTTGATTTTCCATTCTTTAGATTCTAATTACCCGGTTTGGTTTATGTATTGTTTTGTTTTTACAATAAAATAATAACCACAATTAGTGATATGTTGAAATCAAAGGTAATTAAATGTGACAATATGTTATTATATGTGAAAAAGTTACAACTAGTGTCTTAAGAGGTTATTTATATAATTCTTGGAAGTATATAAAATGACATAATTTAAATTAATGGGTGACACCTTTATAAATAAGTACATTTGCTTTTATATATATATACATATATATATATATATACACACACACACACTGACAATAAGCTTCTCCAGCGAACTTAAGAAATGAACCAAAAGCGAATTTAAAAAAAAGACACGGAATCAGGCCAAAGTTTCTTCATTCCAACGCTTCTCTCTGTGTGGCTCGACGACCAAAGCTTCTCTCTCCCCGGCATAATCAGCCCACTACCACTTCCTCACTCCAATGCTTCTCTCTGTGGCTCGGCGATTTCGAATAAGACCAAAGCTTGTGTTGAAATTCAAATTTGGAATGGATAGAAAATGGGGTTGAAGAGATGGCCATGCCTTAAATGCTTTCAGGAGAGTAAAAGGAAATGGGGAGCAAATGGGGTTGAAGAAATGCTTCAATACGAGAGAGAAGGTTACGAGTCGGAGAGAGAAGTTTTGGTCTGATTTGAAATCGCCGAGCCAGAGAGAGAAAGAAGCGTTGGAGTGAAGAAGCGATAGTGGACTGATTTCGCCGGAGAGAGAAGCTTTGGTCTGATTCGAAATCGCCGAACCAGAGAGAGAAGTGTTGGGGTGAGGAAGCTTTGACCTGATTCCGCGCCTTTTTTTTTAAGTTCGCTTTTGGTTCTTTATTAAGTTCGCTGGAGAAGCTTATTTTGTGTGTGTGTGTGTGTGTATATATATATATATATATAAAATAATTTTTTAGTAGTATATAATACTAGGGAGAGAAATAAATTCTCACCTACCTATGCATATATATATATATACATATATATATATATATATATAAATATAAAGAAAATAGAAAAAAAAAAAGAAAGCAAAGTAGACATTAAATTAATTATATTTTTATTATTTGTGGTGGTTGAAGCAAAATGGCATTTTCAAACATAACATAAAGATACCTATTTGATATATTTATACATCATTACTCTTTCTTTGTCACAAAAAATGGTAGCCATTTTCAACCATGGAATTAAGAATATTATACTTGATTGATAAATTTTTATGTACCAACTTCTTTGGAGGATTTTTTTTTATAATCATTTATTTTTCTGTGTCACAAAAAATAGTACTTGGCTGCAAGCAGAGAGAAAATTCTAGACGGAAACATCGAGAGCCTCTAAAAAGATCACAACATTCTTCGGTCACTTCTTTTATATCAACAGTACTAGTGTTCAATTTCTGCTCAATTACCACTTCAGTGAACGATTGACGAAGAAACTGACCAGAAAATTATCCATGGCGATCGAGGTGCGTAAAATTACGTAACATATCTTCATATTCTCACTGCAATCTGACTTGCTGTTTAATCTGGTTTCTCAAATTTGGTTTTGTGTGTGTGTATATATAGGCGTGGTTCATGGAAGAAAACGATGAAGATCAAAGGCTGCCTCATCATCGCAACCCAAAAGAGTTTGTTTCGCCCAAACATTTAGCAGGTCTCCCCTGTTTTTCTGTAACTTTCAATTTCACTCCTCTCAAAATTTCAGAGTAAACTATAAAGCTAATGGAGTCTGATACAGACCTTGGCGTTCTGTACTGGCATTTGAACCCAAATAATTACGAGAATGACGAAGAATTGCAGAAGATTAGACAAGCCAGGGGCTACAATTACATGGTATATGTGTGTGTAATTTTATACTTATTGTATTTGTACCATCTATACAATGTTATACAAAAATTAAGTTAAAAACTGTGTGGATGGTTTTGATTGAATTGAAAATTTGAGATTAACTTATATGTATATAGGATATGCTGGATTTGTGCCCCGAGAAAGTGGAGAATTACGAGCAGAAGCTGAGAAATTTCTACACGGAGCACATTCACGCGGACGAAGAGATACGTTATTGTTTGGAAGGGAGTGGGTATTTCGATGTTCGGGGCAAGGACGACCGTTGGATTCGGATTTGGATAAAGCCCGGGGATCTTATCATCTTGCCGGCCGGCATTTACCACCGGTTCACTCTTGACACAACTAACTACATTAAGGTAACCCACCACCTCCAAATATTTAACTGTATATTATTTTTTAGAAGAGAGTTTGATCTTAATTTGGACTCACAACATCTCAAATGCACTTGGGCAGTAGCATTTTGAACTTAATGAATGAGGTCTTATTAGTTCATGGCTGACACTACTTAGTTGATGTCATAGTTATGCTAATTCAAACTGCCCCCTTCAGATGGATGACCTAGAGGTTTTGTGTTGAAGTAAGGAAGAGCCAAAGAATGGGAAAAATTGAAGGTTCAATTTTTTCTTTTGCTTTTTAGGCAAGGAAGATTAGTATAGGAATGAAAGCAAAAACTTGATATATAAAGCCTTTTAAGGACGTACTCCAAGAAAGTCTCTTACATAAGTCTAATTATATTTTAGATAGTTTAACATAAAGGGTGATGTAAAAAGTGAAGTGTAATGTAACTTGAGCTCTTTTTTATGATTTTCTTTACTTTTCTGATGATTGACAAGTTAGTAACCCTAGACATCATGGGGTTTAACTTCAATGCAGCAACTAGGACTACAAAGGAGGGCCAGTTGATGATATTCTTTTTACTTTTCACTTTTTTCCTTAATCTTTCTTTAACTTTAATTTTCCCTAATTTTAAACAATACCTGGAAGGCATAACACCTAGAATTTCATGAAGAAATGTTCTGCGAATTCATAAACTAGCTCAGAGATGTGACAATAACATAATAATTCACTACAGGAAAATAGTCAATGTACTTATGGTATGACTCTCATGGATTAAGTACAAGCCAACTTAGTCGAGGTGATGGCAGCAGTGTTACTCGGACTCTTCATTTTGCCCTAAAGTACCCGTGTCCGAAACTCGACACTTGGACAAGATACTTCACTTTAGTGTAAAAAATTGGCAAAATTGAGAAGTACCCGTGTCGGATACCGTGTCCAACCAAACACTCCATCCGAGTCCGAGTAACATAGGATGGCAGTGGTACTGGACACTAGCGACGGTTTTTTGTGGTGGTTTCAATGGTAAAAGTAGAATGCTAACTTTGGTGGTAGTGATAAATTTGAGAAGTAGGACAGCGGTTATGTGTGATAATCACAGCTGATAATTGAGAAAACCAAAAAAAAAAAAAAATGTAGGTTTAAAGAGAGGTGAGATGAAAATCCTTGGAGATGGGTAAAGTTTGCTTCTCTAAATATCAACTGAAATTTCTTCAGACAGTCAAGAATTTTCCCCTGCAATCCCTGCTTCAAAATTAGATCAAAAATAGCCAATTTGATCTTGAAACCCTATACAACTCAACCTTCAAATCACTCTGTCATTTGATCATTTCCAATATCGATTCCCTCATAATCAGCGTCCGCTTTATTCTTTTAATCCCAAATGTCAAAATTCAATCTTGCTAACATTTTTTCAAATTCATCCGATCATACCCATCTCTCTCGTCCTGAAAGCCCTATCTTGAAGTGCAATAGATACACTGATACACATAAGCAACCAAAGACTCTCATTTCGTACGTTGCAATTCATGCAAAAAACGCGACCCCGCCAATTTTACAAGTGCTTGATGAGAGATTGGGAGGTTAGATATGGGGGAGAAAGCAGAAGATATAAGGGGGTGGTAGTGAAGGTGACTGTAAAATTCGGCAGGAAGAAGAGAACATAAACTAGAGAGAGAGAATAAAGACTGTGTTATTAATTATTTTGAGTTTTTATTATATGAATTGTCTATATATTACTGTCATTTAAGAGGCTTCATCAGTTTAAAAAAATCATTTTTATGAAAAGAAAGTCCTCACCGTTTACTCTGCCAAGATGTTAACTTGAGTACGATTCATTTCATCCAAAGGAAGGTTATTTTGGTCTCAATTTCACAAGTTCATTGTGAAAGTGTAAATGTAGATAGTTAGCTAAATTTATTGCTTTTTTTAAAAAAAATAAAAAAATAAAAAAAAAGAGAAAAAAAGAGAGTTTACTAACTGGATATTGTGAGTAGCAAGTAGAGCTGTCTGGATTGAATTTGTGTGATGTTGTGGTACAGTTAATGAGGTTGTTTCTGGGAGAGCCAGTGTGGACGGCATACAATCGGCCGCAGGAGGATCATCCTTCCAGGAGAGAGTACATTAAGAACTTGACTGGGAAGGTGGGAATGGGAGTCCCCCTTGAAGCTCATTGAAGCTAGCAAGAAAACTACTTCATCCCATATAGTACATCATTATACTGTATTGTTCCTACATATATGTACTAGAGTTACTGTATCATTATATTAAAACTGTTTTTCTGTGAGCATTATATTATTATTCTGTGACGATACAAATTGTAATTGGACTCGAGGGTATTACAAATTACCATTGCAGAGCAAAGTTAATAACATACAAGGGTGCATTGGTGTTGTGATAGCTTCTGTTTATAATGCTTACTCTTTTAACTTTTATGCTAAACTGTAATGCCAGTTTGCATCTCTCTTTAATTTAGTTTTTTGGTCAGTAGACGTTCTTACATTGGTTTTTCATATAATAACAAAAATAATTAAAAAAAAGTTCCAAAGTATCACTACCATTGACAATGTTCTAAAAGTAACTAGCGGAACTAGGTGACCGGAGGGTTCAAAAAGTCGCTAGCGGACTTAAGGGATGTTTGTTTAGAGTTGAATCGAGCTGAATGGCTGAATCGGTCAGTGCGTTTGTTTTGGTCTGAATGGCTGAATCGGTCAAATGATTGAGCTGAATGGCTAAGTCAGATTTTTTTAGCTGAATGGCTGAATGAACAGCTAAATGTGTAAAAAACAATTTAAAAAAATTAAAAAATTAAAAAAAATATTAACTATTATATTAAGTAATATTAAATAAATTTACAACAATTTTAAATTTTTTCAGAGGGGTAAAATAATAAAATTCTGTCATTCAGATGTTTCAGACATGTCAATTATCAAACAGTTTTTTTCATTCAGATTCAGATTCAGCTCATTCAGATTCAGATTTAGATTCATTCAGTTTTTATCAAACACTCCCTTAGGCGGCCTAGAGAAGGGTTCAAAAAGTTGTTAGCCAACTTAGGAGTCCGAGAGGGGCCTAGCACTTTGGGGTCTAGGCAGTCTAATTATTTTTTATATTTTATATTTGTAATAAAATTAAGGTAGTAATATTTTATATTAGTTAATAATAGCATTTATTTATTTTTTGTCTATTTTTTATTACATCCTTTACTTGTTAGTTCTTACTTTTTATTATATATATATATATATATATATATATATATAGGACTAGCTCTTCAGCGAACCAAAAACGAAGTCCGTTGCTAAAGTCATATGTCACTTAACAAACCTATAGTGACGGTCCGGCGACGGTTTTGTCCATCGCTATAGGTCTGTTAAGTGATTCATGACTTTAGCGACGGACAAAACCGTCGCTAAAGCCCGGTTCATTTTTGGTCCGTTCCCAGTGTTCGCTGGAGAACCGGACCCTATATATATATGTATGTATATATATCAAAAGGGTGATATTAATTTAACTTGCTAAGAAAAAAGTTAAAAAACAAATTAAAAAGTGATGTGATTGATGTCCCAGCCCACCCATAAACTCACCAACCTAATTCCTTAATGTAAATCCATATCCCAGCCCACCTACAGCAAATGGAGGTCGCAAGGTCGGAGGACTAAATTTAGGTTATCCAACTCGGCTGACTCGTCCGATCCAACTGACTCGACGAGGGCGCCTAGCAGCTTTAGGCAATTTTTTAAGCAATTTGACTTTAAAAATTTGTAGAGGCTCCGATCATGTCTAGGCAGCCGCTTAAAACGACTTTTATAACACTTATTATTAATTCCATTGAAACTAATTACTAATTCTTGACTTTGCATACTACTCGGCAAACCAAAAAAATAAAGTATTTTTTGTGAAACTGTTTGTGCTTATCAAAAAAAAAGAAGAAAAAGAAAAACTGTCTCGCCTCGCCTGTTGGATTATTAATAAGAAAAAAAAAACTAAGAGCGGTTGTACCTCCTCTAATGACTGGTTTTTAAGGTTAAAACTATGGGTCTGTCTTCATAGTCAATAGAAAAATGCTTTTGCATGACATAATGGGCAAATATAATTCATAAACTTGATGATATTTACAGTGCCAGCAACTTTAATACATTCTTACAATATTCCATCAGCGATGCACAAATTATGTATGGTTAGAATTTTCTTAAAGATAATTAACCTCTTATTTCAAGCTATATACAAATAAATAGTAATGGAGAAATGTATTAAAAGTCAATTTTCAAAGGGCTAAACTAAGAACTTGAATAGTCAGGACCTAATGAATGGTAAAATAGAAGAGCCCTTCTACAGCGACATTGCCCAGCTGACATTTCTGGCGACAATTTTTTTTTTTTTTTTTTTTTTGGTTTTTTTTTTTGTTATGACTCTCAAATAATTTATATGATTTATTGGAACAAAAATTTTGAAAAAAAAAACAGTAATTTAGGTGTGATTTGGATACATATACAAAATAGTGTTATACAAAAAAAAAAAAATGTCGCTAGAATGTCAATTCAACAATGTCGCCCTAGAATTTTCCAAAATAGAAACAAACGAGAAAAGTCAATTTCCAAAGTGTGGTAAAACCACACTTGAAGTTGATCCCCGCCTATTTTAGTACCAGTTTTGGTACCAAAATATGATTCTCAATCATTAACTTTTATATTTAATGCTCATTTCAAAATGTATTATAAACAATATTAAGAGTATTTAATATTGGCTTCAAAATGTATTAAAAACAAATATTAAGAGTAACAACATCAATGATTCATATTCATATATTTTATTTTTTTACCAACTTATGGTTCTCAGCCACCAACTTTTATAATTAATGCTCACTTCAAAATATATTAAAAACAAAAATTAAGAGTAATAACATCAATGGTTCATTTTCTTGCAATTTATTTTAAACAAACAATGAATCATTCCATATCTGGTGGTGCTCAAATCCTTAATGCCGACTCTTAAATGTATTAATAACAAATATTAAAAGTAATAATAATGCCAATGGTTCATATTTCTACGGTTTATATTTAACAAACAGTGAATCATTCATATTCTTAATGGTATTCAAATCATGATGGCAAATGTCATATTCTTGGTAATGACATAGAGACCAATTAAAATACATTGTTATATATAACAAAAATGGAGGAAAATAATAAAAAGGAATTATGTAATACTATTAGACGGTTGAGATATAAACATCGGAAATTGGGCATCCAAGTCGCAAGTCTGACACAACTAAGTTTGTTTGAAGTGTATACACATATACTGATTGTTTCTCCTTACTCTATGATTTGTTTTCATAATTTTGTCCCTTGTAGTTTTTAAAATTACTGAATGAATGTCCTAGAGTGATATTTTCAACTTTGCATAAACAACAAGTGTACTGTGCTTTTAGAAGAGTTCATAAGTTTTTGATATTTGGTCAATGAACACTTAATTATCTTTTTCACCTAAACACCATTCTATCTAAAAATACAATTACTTTTAATATAGTAACAATTAAATACCAAACAAAATATATTGTTTATCTCTTTTTAATGTCAAACTCTGTTGTGTACTATTGCACTAACTTTTATAATTATTATTAAAATAATTATATTATAATAAATCTTTTATCAATAAGTTTTTTTGATAAATATTATGAAACATTTATAATTATTAAATAAAAAATTTCAAAACAAATTAAAAGATAAAATCAAAAAATTATACACATATAGAACTAACAAAATTCAATAACTAAAAGCCCAACATTAAATAAAAAAAAGTAATAAATTAATATGAATTTAATTAATTATGCACAATTAAATTATTAAAAATCATAATATAAAACAATGCCCGTAACTTGCACGGATAAAAAAGCTAATTACTAAAGAAAAGCAAAACCTGTGGGCTTCCGATAAGTTGAACATTTTCTTTCAATTAATAAGATAGAAAAGTGGAGGTCATTTAAAAAAAAAAGGAAAAAGGGTTGAGTTATTTTCTCAGTCTAATTCACCTAATTTATTCTTTAAAAATTAAGTCAAAATTATAAAAAAAAATAAAAAAAAATAAAAATTGAACACCATATAAAAGATGTGGAATATTATCAATATACCCTTGAACAAATTGATACATGAATTTCAACTTTTTTGAAAAATAGACTCGTGTGGAAATCATTACAAATGAGACTCATGACTCATGCCTTACAGCCATCTATATAAAATGACGAAAATACCACAATTCTATTCTGTGGTTCATTTAACTTGGACGTACATTTAAATGGTCAAATTTTGACAGGGGTATTCTGGGTTATTCCTGATTCAGATACAAATTCTATTTATTGGTGGTGGTGGAAATAGATAAATAGAATTAAGAAGGGTTTCTCGCGTATCCTGAAAGCTGCATAAAACCAACACAAAAACATAAAATTTATTTTAGAGAGAGAAATCAGAAATGGGGTCGGCATTCAAGGTAATTAATTTCCCTTTGTCCTTTAAGTTTTTATATGTATGTGTGTGTGTGTATATATCTATATCTATATGTATGTATACATCTGTTTGATTGCTACCAACTCAACCAATATAGGGAAATTTGTGGGCATATTTGTGTATATATTGGTGGATATCTGCTTTAGTAGTTTAGCTTGTTCTACAAGTTTGACAATTTGTTTGAGCCAATGGTTGTCGTGCATCTTCATTGAATATATTTGTCTGTGTTCTTTTTTATGTTATGTTATGTTTGTAAGTTAGTGGGTATATTTGTATGCCATTAGCTTTGCAGTAAATGAAAAGGCTATGCTGAGCTTGATCACGGTCGAATTTGTTTTCTACAGTTGCAATTTAGGGGAAACAAAAATAGGGGAAAATTTAGAATTTTTGTAGATGTAACAAATATTCACAAATTATATGAGCTTAATTGAGGGGAATAAGTTTGGACACGCTAAAGTTGCTGGCTTGACCTTCCTTAGTATGAAAATCATAACTTTAGTTTAGAAATACCATGTATAATCTTGTTTAAGGATTTCCAGTTGCGCGCCTTGAGGTTTGCCAATTGCCCACCTTGAGGTTTTGGAAGCACCAAAATTTCTCTTATACACAGTTATCAATTTGTGGCGTAACTTTGACAGGCTTATGATAGTTATTAATTGATAGTGTATTCGATATTGTGTGTATGCTCTACTCATGGCTTGATTCTTCATTTTCATTTTTGTGGTTGAGTTGTTATGTCCACTCATATGGTGGTATTTTCGTACTCTTGGATTACCTCTATAAGACCTACAAGGTTCCCAGTTTCAGGTTTTTGTGGTATGCTTTGAAGCTGAATTAGATGGTTTTCTATTTTAAGTTCCTCTCCTTATTTTTACATGCTTGTAGACCATGTTAAATTGTTAGGTGGCTTGAGGGACTTCTTGTTGGTGAGTTTGATGTAGTTTAAATATGAGCAGCCAGTAGGGAGAATTATTATTCAGTATTCATAAGTTTCTGTTGCTTATCCTGCCTTTTAATTTCTGAAAGTTACTGGAATATTAGCTTTGCTTTGTTCGAATTAAAGTGAAGGGTCGAAGTTGGTGTCCATAAAGAAACCATAAAGTATTTAAAAAATAATAAACGTTCCCAGCACATAACAATTTGAAACTTCAGCGAAAAATAATGAACCATCACTACCTCATCTAAGGCTGCTTTTACCTATGTTATACATATTTGAATGGCTTGTCCGATTGGACATGGTATTTTGAAGAATTCAACATGGGCACTCCTCAATTTTACCATTTTTTTATAATAAAATGAAGTGTCCGGTACTCATACCCTTGTCCGAGTGTCAAGTGTTGGACATGGGTACTTTAGGGCAAAATGAAAAGTCCGTGTAACATAGGCTTTTACACACAATTTCACAATTATGACTCAGAACATTGTCGTTATGTTGCCTTGAATGTCTTCAATTCTTCCATTTTTTAACAAAAGTGTAATCTATATGCACTTTATACGTGTAAAACTACTACATATTCTCAACTCAATGCACATGTTAGTTCAGAATAATTGTTTGTGATCAACAAAACCTAGGATGATTAACACTTATGGAAAACAGAAAAGAATATTAAGAACGCTGGGCTGGATTGGGGGAGAGGAAGAAGAAGAACAAGAAAATGCAAGAATTACATGCACATTTCTCAACATTTTGTTTTGTGTAGGATGATAGGGAGGAGGTCATACAGGCATGGTACATGGATGATAGTGATGAAGACCAAAGACTACCCCATCACCAAGATCCAAAGGAATTTGTGTCTTTGGAGAAACTTGCTGGTACATACTTTGAAATGAACTTTTTATAAGATCAACAAACCTGTAATAATTCTAACTACATCTGTGAGCGTCTGTTTTGACTTTGCAGAGCTTGGAGTGCTCAGCTGGCGATTAGATGCTGATAATTATGAAACAGATGAGGAGTTGAAGAAAATTCGTGAAGCTCGTGGATATTCTTACGTGGTCAGTTAGAATGTTCATGGGGGTTTTTTTTTCATCATTAATTATCGTCCATGTTTCCAAGTTGTATCAGCTTTTTGGAATGAAGCAAACAAACAGCAAGTTTTGCTTCCTTTAGACAAGTTTTTTCCCTATTAGCTTGAATGATAGCCGGGCCTGTGTGCAACTCTGCATGCAAGTACAGGACATATAACAAAATATAAACTTTTGCTACAGGACTTAATTGAGGTGTGCCCAGAAAAGTTGCCAAATTATGAAGAGAAAATCAAAAACTTTTTTGAAGAGCATCTTCACACTGATGAGGAAATCCGCTACTGTCTTGCTGGAAGTGGTAAGATATTTAATTTATCAACTTGACTTTGTAGTTTTGACTTTGCTAGCTTATTCGGGCTTCTCTAATAGCTTTTTCATGAAGGTTATTTTGATGTGAGGGATCATAATGATGGTTGGATCCGTGTCTGGGTAAAGAAAGGGGGAATGATTGTACTGCCTGCTGGAATTTACCATCGGTTTACACTTGATACAGACAACTATATTAAGGTACGTAAATGCATGCACACTTGGAGCTTTTGACTGATAGCATAAAAGTGGAAATATAAGTTATATTTAATTAATGATAAGAGAATATACCTTTGTTTGTCGATCATTCTACCTATATTTGTATAAGATAAATAAGTACCTTATCAATTTTTCTTGAAAGACAGACGGTATAGGTATGTATGGCTATTGAAAATACTAGGCTATGAATGAAAGATGAAGTATGAAATGTGTGACCATGGAAAATAATTATGCCATTTGTCTTGGGCATGCCAGATCTATATCCCGGAAAAGCTAGTGGAGATTTGATTGAATTGTAATTTGCCTACTATCAACAATACCTCTTTTACTATTCAATAATAAGAAGGTTGAGACTAAGTGAGTGTCTTACTGATATTCTAATTGTCCATCTCTTATCTAAATGTAATTATAGGTCTGAGATATATACATATATATGTATATATGCATGCGCGCACACGCACGCACACTTACAAAGCCTTGAAGGTACACACATATGTCTAAAAGATGATTTATACAAATTCATATCCATATCTATGCTTCTGTATAGCAATTAATCTGTGAAACTGAATCCTTTTTTCTTCTCCATACTAGACCTGGGAAGATTGCCTTACGTAAGCCAATGTACTCCAAATTCATAAGAAATGTCTTTTTGGCAGGCAATGAGGCTTTTTGTTGGCGATCCAGTATGGACTCCATTTAATCGTCCACACGATCATCTGCCTGCAAGGTTTGACTTTGGGCTGCTCACAATTCAGTTTCACTTATGCTTTCAGACATGTTGGATGAATAATCATTTGGGTTTTTTTTCTCTCCAGAAAAGAGTATCTTGAAGCTTTTGTGCACAAGGAAGCCGCTAGTAATGCCGTGGATGCAACAGCTTGACGTCTGATATAGCTTTCAAAGATAGCAGGAAACTTTTGAAGCTCAAATAATTATATGCATCGTTGTATTGTGTGGATACTTGAGTTGTAATGTATGGATACTTGAGACGTAATGTATGGATATTACGTGTATGGATATTACTCGAGTCTTTCTGAAGCTACATATGTAGTGTAAAATGTAATATCTATAGTTTAAATTTAACAATAAATGGATTGCTGATATGAACTTATATTTTGGAATATATGTCTTGTTTGTATAATTTGGGAATGTGCTTTTGATGTGCTCTCGTAGTGTTTCTGGATGGTTAAATTAATGCTCGACTTTTTTTTTTCTCGAACTCTTCAATTGAAGGTGCAATCCGATCATGGAAATGCCAGGAGGGGATGAAAGATAGCTGGATTTCGGTGATTTGCAGTTCTTGGAGAAATAATTTTCTCCAGAATGTATCTTCAATTAAAAATTAGGTTGGTCATGACTCATGAGACCTTTTTATTCCAACATGCTTTCTAAACTTTTCCTGGATTTGGATCTGCTGTACATTCCTCTTCTTCAAGCTCATTAAACTATCAGTCTTACAGCTATGCTTGTTTACTGTACAGCCTTGCCGAATCCATTGTATCGCTGACGCTGACGCGCGTATTAAAAAATAAAAAAGTGTCCGCCTTTACCGATAATGGTATATTTTCCTATTATAATAATCATCCTTTAGATCAATTGTTTACCCATTATGGCACTTTGGTGTTTATAATATTATTCCTTTTATGAACTTTCTGGCCAACTGACACTTTTGTGTTTATATTTACCCTTTTGGTCAAATTTATGTATAAAGTAAGACCTTAAATTGATGGAAGCATCATGTGTATAGACAGCCAGTGGTCTACAAAAAATGGTGTTCCAGCTTAGCTTGGGCACAAATTTCTTGCTGAATTCTGTAAAAGTCTCGTCCTTTTGTGGCTTCTGGTCAAATTCTATTCGGATTAGAGAAAATACTTTCCAATTCTGTGGCTGTATTTCTTCTTTGATCCATCTTATATACAGAATTTCTGAATTTTGAACCCATAACAGGGCTTGACAATTTCCATAGTTGGAAAGATAAAACACTTTTATTCCCTCCGTCCCAAATTAATTACATTTCTAGGACTTTTTAAAGTCAAATTGACTATTTTTAAAACTAATCTTTTTACTATTTTTGCTAACATATAGGTGGAGATATTATAACCAAAAGAAAGTATATACAATTTATTACTAATTTCAATTTTTATAATTTTAGAAATATATTTATATATGCTTAATTATTAATTTTAAAAATAGTCAATTTGACTTCAAAAAAATCTTAGAAAAATAATTAATTTGGGAACGGAGGGGAGTAGTTTTCATTGACAGAGTTTAATGGATGAGCCATGTTTAATCACATGTATTCTAACTAAGCATATGAAAGCTTTTTCCATTGTGCATAATTAGATTGAAGGCACAACACCATCTTCCCACTACTTATGTGTTCCAATCTAAGTTTTCCACCTGTCTCTACATGTACTTTTTAAAGATTCAACCTTGTTGACTTTCTAACTGCTCAAAATGCAAGACTCTGATTGGATGATCCAATGGGCACGGGACCCCATATGAATCATTGAGTGCCACGTTTTCTTATAAGATTTCATTTGATCATTATGGAGTATATATAATCATATTTGATGGCCTAAGATATTTTTGTTTCTTCACTTTTTTAAGCCAAGATATTTTTGTTCAAAGCTTTAGGCTTTTCAACCCCCCAACAACCATAAAGCTAAAAGATTTGTATTTTATTTGCTCAACTAAGTCAAATCATCAGTCCTGCTGCCTAGTAATTTTAATTTTATGAAACTACTGGATTCAAAAGAATCACATGTTTCATTATGAAAAGTCTCATCTCCTTGCCTAAATCAAATCTTGTCCCCTCTACCCTAACAACTAGCTTCTTTAAATATTCTTCTATATGCATATAATATAAACATTCAATTTAGATATTAGTAAATATACTTCTATTTCTGAAAAGCTTGCACTTGTCTCACCGTCCGGCCGACACCTGTCCTTTGGCTGTTATAAAGAAACAAAACTTGGCTGTTCACTTTCTCAAAGGAGAAAGAAATGAGGGGATTGGGAATAACTGAATCCTATTTTGATTTCCCTTTGCATCATCAGGTAGACACCTGTCCATGCCTCCATACAATAATGAAATAAATATTCTCATTACCTATAATTAGTCTCAAGACTCCTACTTCATATTTAACCTCTTGTTACTCTTCTGATTCTTTTCACAATTGTTCCTCATGTTTATTCATATGCCCCATTGAATCTTGATGCTCATTTCCTTAGCCTTTACTTTGCTTTGTTCTTTCATCATTCATAATCATAAATCTTCAAGAAACTGACAATCATCTGTTCCCTTATAATCAATATCCCAGTATATACAATATATATAAGTACATTCTTGTTATTACTTATAAGACCTGCATTTGTCTTAGGCCTTGTATATACCATGAATCCTATAGGCCAAGTGCCAATGCTAGAACTCCCCGGACTGAGTTTATCATATTCTGGTGAGCCATCAATGGATGTTCCTCAAGCAATGGAAGGGCTCCAAGGCACAAGTCCTCCACCTTTTCTCACCAAGACTTGTCACCTTGTCGATGATCCAAACACGAACCATATTGTTTCTTGGAGCAAAGGCAACAACAGCTTTGTGGTTTGGGATCCAGAGGCTTTCGCCGCTCAACTTCTTCCTAAGTACTTCAAGCATAGCAATTTGTCCAGCTTTATCAGGCAGCTCAACACTTATGTAAGTACTTTTGTCTTCAAACTACCGGTGATTTAAAACATTTTTATATAAACTCTGGTTTACAGTTCTTAAAGAAACGCGCACTTGGATTATTTTCCTGTTCTAAAACTATCTTGGTATATATTTCAATATAGATGCTCTGGATTTGGGTTTTTTTTTAATTTATTTATTAATTCTACTTATTTATTTAATATTTTCCAGTCATGTGAAAAGGGCAGTCTTTCTCCTTTCTTTAACACGTACCTAATTAGCTTAAAAAGGAAAGTGTAGAGACCTTTAATTTTTGTACTTGTACAACTCAGTGTTATAAACTACTCTTCATTATTTGCAATTCATATAGTCTCTGGTTTACATATATTGAGATATGAACACTCAAGTTTTATTTTCTTGAACTTATGCTACGATGAAGGAGCTTCAACTTGTTTATATTCATGTTCATGAAGCAACTAGGTTAATTGTCTTGTATCAATTTTAATTTATTTGTACTCATTTACAGCAATATTGGAGACTATTGTTTTCTTTCACCTTTCAGTAAAATACTATCTATATGCTATTATTCTTCATTATCTTTTATTTGTTTTTGTGTTGCCAACTTTCCTTTTCGTCATCTGTAAAGCTCTTGAAGGCTCCAAGTTTTATATGACTTGCAATTCTTTGCAAGATAAGAGTTCATTAGTATTCTTAATGTCTTCTGGCAATGAATAAATTGCACAGGGTTTTAGAAAGGTTGATCCAGACAAATTGGAGTTTGCTAGTGAATGGTTTCTAAGAGGACAGAGGCATCTTTTGAAGAACATTAAGAGAAGAAAACCACCTTCCCATCCTCAGGATTCACACCAAGTACTTGATTCTTCTTGTGTTGAAGTAGGTAAGTTTGGACCAGAAACAGAAATTGATCGCTTGAGGCGTGACAAGCAGGTTTTAATGGTAGAATTGGTTAGACTTAGACAGGAACAGCAGAACACTAAAGCTCACCTTAAAACAATTGAAAATAGGTTAAAAGGGACAGAGATGAAACAACAACATGTCATGGGCTTCTTGGCAAGACTAATCCAAAATCCAAGTTTTTTACAGCAATTAAATGTCCAACAGGATAGAAGGACAAAGCTCGAGGAAGTAATTAGTAAGAAGAGAAGGAGGGCAATTGATCAAGGGCTTAGTAATGTTGAGGTCATAGAATTAGGCCAAGGTGAGGGGGAAATTGCCGCTAAACTAGAACATGATAATTATGGTGAGATTAAAGTTTCCGAGCTGAAAACACTTTCTATGGGCATGCAGGCACCATGTGCAACCTCTAAGGAGAGCGAGGAGAGACAAAAAGGAGGACATAAATCACTTGATAAAGGGTTTTGGGAAGAATTGTTGAATGATGGGATTGAAGAACAAATGGGTTTGTTTGGGGTTGAAGCAGAAGAACATAGGGATATGTTTGACGAGCAGCTTGGATTTTTTGGGTTCTAGTTCAAGATAGAAAGTGTTGTTCACTTTTTCACTTGTGTGCTTCAGTGATCCTGAAAAACCATCTTCCTATCTCATCCTTCTTTCTTCATGATACAGATTGAAGAAGCCTACTGGATCTCGGATGAGTTTCGTTGTTGATTAGACGATGTCTCATAGAGGAAAAGCATCATAATTTCATGATGGAGTGCGCATTATATCCATTATCTGATTTGTATTACTGGCAGCTCCTTTAGGACAGGAATATGCAACAAAATGTCATTGATGTTATGATTTTTGTTTTTTTATTGGAACTCAATAAGTTCTAACAAATTATTCCTCATTAGCAGTTCATCACCGGAAGCTGATCTTAAAGAATGTCATCTCTGAGAATTCAGAAACCATTGCTGGCGATATTACCTGTAAGGTGATGTTGTTCTGCATTACTGTGGCAGTTCTTTCTGTGGATCTGTCCAAGGTAAGTCTAAATCTTACCCTGCAAAGTTGTTCGAATTGTAGTTTAGACGAAGGTGATTCTGTTCATCGTTGATGTGGCAAATTCTTCCTTGGGCTTATACTACACAGTTGTTGGGGAAAGTAGTTTTGAGTCATGTGAAGTTCAATGATCAACATTTTGAACCCTATTTGAATTCAGGTGCATTATTGGTCTAGTTATGCACTCCAAATCTCCTGTTTTTCGGGCAATTCATGTTTTCATTATGCCTTAAGCTGAAAGATTAGCAATGTCATTTTTCAGTGGTGGTAAGGTGAAATACCACTTGATTTACATTCTCAAGAAATCTGGTGCATTGTAGACTATATATACTCTAATAACTAGAATTTGTCTCAATGCTTCTGCTAAAATTCAAATATTTAATTAGGAGCCACCAAAAATAATGACATGAAACTGAAGCTATATGATTAAGCAGTATGTGCAAACATTTACATGAGATTTCTTTTCTGTCCCTTTATTCTTCCCCTTCTTCCATCATTTCTCTTATTCTTTAGTAGGCTATAACAATGTCAAGAATCTTGGAACTCATTTCATTCTTCAATTCTTCCCGTCTACTATAATAGTTCGAAATCTATAAATTTTACCCCATGTTTAGTGTTTTCCTGGCGGAGATTAATCAAAAACCAAATTAGAAGATCCTAGCTATAAACTATTTCTTGCAAACTTTCAGGTTGCCGCTATATGCTAGGGACCAGTGGGGAGCAAATCCTTGTACATGTCCATGTGTTAAAAGGTATTTGCGCGTCACACTTTTCTCTTAATTCCCATTAGAAGGGAAAAATCTGGCTCACTTTCTTTACTTAATTCCCACAAGTTAAACTTACGTACAAAAATTTCATAATGTATTTCTGAAATGAACTTTATGTATGGAAATATGGAACTTATAATGTATTATTTCTGTTTTAAGTAGCATACCCTTAATTTAAGTCCTCTCAAGTAGGGAGAAGGGTATATCTAATTGGCAATTATTCTTATTCTTATTTTTTTTTATAATTAGTTTTTGAGATTAGAGTACTCCATTGACACCTACAGAATTGAAGTAAATGCAAGTAGAGGATTAAGTTACTTAAAAGATTCTTCCACCTATAAAATACTAGTAGTTTTTAGACTCAAATTTATGGAATTGATGAGCTGGTTTAGCCTATGAATTTTCACACTTTTTTGGTAATTGTGTATTTTATAAATTGAAATAGATAAAAGTCAAAAGATTTTACAATAACTATAGCGATTCTCAAAGTCAAACAATTGCCAAATGTATAGAGTACATCATTACACAACTTAAATCTTGGTGTAGGAGATAATTAATGGGACACTTTGCTGGATTCAGAAAACTCAAACCATAGGCTTTTCTAAAGGCGCGGGGAAGACATCCCGTGTAACTTTAAAGAGTTAAGTTGTGTTTGATAAAAATGATAATTAAGATCTGAATGATTATGATGTCTTAATAAATTAGATCATCTGAATGGTTATGAGGTCTGAATCAAAAAAA
This sequence comes from Aralia elata, assembly GCA_034770075.1. Lineage (NCBI taxonomy): Eukaryota > Viridiplantae > Streptophyta > Magnoliopsida > Apiales > Araliaceae > Aralia > Aralia elata. The sequence goes on from CM068384.1 coordinate 10,525,627, forward strand.
CCGTTTGATTACTAAAAAGTAAGTTGTCTCTTAATGACACTATTTTACCATTTTAAAGGGTAAAATATTATTTAATAATTTTAAATATTCAATTTAATAAAAATGAGTGAATAATATTGTTGAATATATTTATATAAAAAAAATTATCAAAAAAATTTCATTAAGAGGTACCTCTTAATTATTAAGATTTCATTTTCTGTCTTACCGATTAAGAGGCATTCAGAGGTAACAAAAAACAAAACAAACAGCATCATGCCTCTTAGCGAATAAGAGGCAGTCCATTAAGAGGCAATCAGATGTAAACAAACAACCCCTTAGTCTGATTGATGGTGAAGGAGATTTGTTTATTTTTTATTTTTTAATGAAATGCGTTATTGGTTGACACATAAAGGGACTCGAAACTATTTTTATTGTTCAAACCCAAAAAAAAAAAAAATCATAACCGACGGAATCAAAGCGCCTAAACATATCATGATTCATGCATTAAATACAGATGGGTAGTGACGTTCACGTTCATAAATAACTACTCATACATGCAGGACTTTTACTTCCACGTATCGTCCAATAAAACCCCAACTAAAATATGAGAAAATTTTGACATTTTGAAAATTAATTTGAAATATTTGAAAATTTTAATTTTAATATAATTTTATTAAAATTGTCTTAAATTATAATTAATTTTTGGGAATTGTTTGTCTTCTCCCAAATTTTAGTCTCTTACCTTCTCTGATATGTCCCACAGTCAAATTGTACAAATCTATATATAAAATTAAAAGTCATGTAAAAAAAACAAACGTCTGATAACTTAATTTGACCGAATGATCTGATTGAACAATTTTAATTAATTTAATAGGACAATTACAGAAATTAAAAGTTTAGTGAGTTATTGTATAAAACATAACAAGTACAGTGAGCTAATTATTAGTTTTGCCATAATAATTCTTTAAAAAAGAAGATTTCATAAATTTTAATCTCATAATTCTAAAAGTGTTTTTTTGAAAAAACAAAAAATCAAAGGGCTTCAAGAGTTATTTTATTTATTTATTTTAAATAATAAAGAAAACAATACCCATCAAGGTTAGTTTTGTCAAAGAAATGTTATTTTGTTCAATTATTTATTTATTTATTTATTTTTATTTTTTGAATTGGGCATCATCATCCCAAATATGGTGAGGAAGTCTTGTGCTCTCCTAGTCTCCTATATCTAAAGTCTTTAAACCTTCGTCTCGAAGCACCCCCTACCTTACCTATTCTCTCTCTCTATATAGGCTTATTCAAATTCACTATTTCTCTCATATTGAACCAGCAATCCAATCACCTCCATTTCAATCTCTCTGAGATCCAAACAGCTCCATATTTTTTCTGAATTGCATTGCTATTGCCATTTTTATCAATCCAGTGTATAAGATCGCGTCAATTGATCAACTTAGTGACTATTGTTGATTCTTCATACAGAAAGATAGTATACACTAATATATATCTATAGGAAGACTGTGTAGAGGTTGTGCATAATGGGAGTCGTGCCTTCAACACCTCGCCGGAGCAGTGCGCGGCCTCAAGACACGGCGGAGTATCTAATCGGAACATTCATTGGCGAGAAATCGTTTCCGATCACCTCTGAGTACTGGCAGCAATTGCTGGAGCTTCCTTTTGATCTCCATTGGCCTTCTCACCGAGTTCGCGAAGCTTGCGAAATATTTGGTCAGTTAACTCAAACTTTTCCTAAAATTCGTCATTTTGCACTTTCCTGTTATTGTTTCTACTATTTATTTTGTCAGTTTTCAAAATTTCTCTACTTTGTGTTCTGAGTTTAGCCTTCCAAAGCGCATTTGTATAACTTTTCATTTAATATATTTAATTTGTAATTAGAGAAATGAATTGCGAACTCTGAACTGTACTTCTTTATGGATTGTTGCTACGAGGATTTTGGACTTCAGCTTTACAGCATATGATATGTCTAATTTACTTTACCTTGGAAGTCCGACTTTGGGAGAAAGGAAAGGAATAAAAGTAGTAAAGCAAGATACAAACCTCTAATGAACACATACTCGGTTATATATACCTTCACAAAATCTAAATTAAGAACTCTAAATTAATGGATCTTTGAAAAAAATTGATTTTTATTTTCTTCTCATTTTCTTTTCCGCTTTCTCTTCACTTTTTACAAGTTCCAAACAATAGCTGCAACCACATATGAGCACTATGACCTTAACCATTATAGTTCATCAATAGCCACAGTTCATAATTATGGTTACAGTTATAGCCAATAACAGAATCGCATTCTTCCCCAGTGTTACCATTTACCAGTCACTCTTTAATTCTTCAATCTATAAGCACTTCTACACCACCACCGACCACACTGCTCTGCCAAACGGGCCCTTAGAGAATTGAATAGATCATTTGAGTTTCCAGGATTTACTTTCTTGTGGAAAATAATGTTTTTTCTTTTCTCCCTCTTGTTTTATATTTGTGGTATTTTTCAATGGTTTTGTAGATGGTCTGCACAAAACTGTTACATTTCTTGTATGCTTTTAATGAATAATTGGTCCTCTGTATAATGGTTTTTGGTACCGGAAGTATAGGATTGCGTTTGAGATCAACAATAGTCCACTTTTCGGAGTGTTAAATAGCTCTACTTTCTCATGCTATTATATGTATTGCATCTGTACATGACATGATTCATTATATACATGATGCATCTAGGAGATATGGAATATTTTCAATTTGTGCGTACATGTACTATTTGGTAGTTTTCAAGACTAATTAATTTTAAACACTTTCCATGGCTGTGTGAGGGTATTTAACTATTTCCCGTTGGATTTGAAACCCTTTGTGAAGTCCTCTGACAAAGGTTGACTATTTACCTTGTATGTGACATACTTTTTCATCCTTTATTGTCATTTATATTTCATGTACTTAACTTCTTTTTTATGTATGTGTTTTCTTATTTTTCTGAATTGTGCAGCACAGAACAATTGCTTCACAAGGCACCTTGCGAAGATCTTAATCCACCTAGCATGGTGTTTGCAAGAGTCAGTTACTACTTCTGTTGTGCCATCTTCGGCTTCTACGAAAGCTGTTAATGCACTGTACATCTCATCTGTATTCCTGAAGTACTTATTTGAAAATGCAAAAAGCGACACTTATGAAGAACTGTACCTGTCCTTGGATGAAAGTGACGCACTACCAAACAATTTCTCAAGAGGTAATTAATTTGCATACTGTAATTCAACGTTATTACTTATTAATATTGATTTGGTTATTCTGACTTGTATGCTATGTGATACCCAATGAACTTGTATTTTTTTTTTTTTTGAAATTTTAAAGTTTCTAGAAGAAGCTTTACATTTCTTAAGTTTTGCCTTCATGACCATTAATCACTTGTTATATTTAACGGAAGCTAATTCGAATCAGTCAAATTTAGATGAATTTATGTTTAGATCGGAGGGCTTTCATTGATATAGGTCTTCTTGGAAATTTGTTGTTTAAAGGGGTCCAATGTAGGTTTTCCAGTCTTCACTTTTCAGTTTTTTCAATTGATTCTTTTCTGCATGGGTATTTGTTTGACAGTCTCTTGACTGGAATGACTCTTTCTTTTGGCGTAATGCAGATCAAAGTATTGAAAATTTTGTTATGCATAGCGTTGTTAGCTTTATTGGAAAAGTAGATGTAAGGTATGTTATGGATTCTTCCATATGTTTATTGATGCCCAACTTTAAGTGTATTAATTTCCTAATTTCTCTTTTTTGTTTTACTAGTCCCTACACATATCTTCTACATCATGAACTTCTTAACTTCATGCTCGTCGCCATGTCTACTCAGCTTCTTTCTGGGTCATCACCAGGACCAAATGATTCCCACCCATTCATAGATGCAGCAATGGTTCAGGTTACAAGGAAGAAATTTTGTATTTTATGAAACCTGAAAAGCTTTTTTTATTATTGTTGTTAAACTTTGTTGATATTGTTTATGCAGGATAATTCTCTAGTTAGCTCGGTTGTTCGCAAGCTGCTATTGAATTACATCACGCGGCCCCAGTTTCCCTCCAATTTTGCATCTTATGCTATATTTTCGGAAGGAGATCAGCCTGGTGTTCTTCAGAGAGTTGGTTCTGCTGCTGGTATGGTGATTGCATTCTCATATATTTGTTGGTTATGGTTCGGCATTTCTCTCTGCATTTGTTTTGACAAAGTATTTTGCATGGAAAATATTTTTAATCTAAAATCCTTCACATAAACTATCATTGTTCTCTCATTTTTTGTGTTGTTTTTTTAGATGTTTCAAGTAAGTAATTCATCTACCTTATAAATGCTGTAAAACAGTTATATGGGTGTGAGGTTGAATATACTTTTTCTGTAGTGACAAAAATATAGAGTAATGTATTTGCACGTTCCTCCATGAGTATCTGTGCTTATGTATACAAACTCTCCTAAATCCATTAAATCATGGGACATAAGAGTATCCTGTCTTAGAGCATTTAATATGAAGCTACAATTCTTCTGAAATACTGAAACCTTGAAAGGTGGTTGCATATTCCATCAGTTAAGTTAAACAAAGGAAAGTTTTGCACCCTCTTGTTCTAAAATTTTCAAACTTCCACTTTTTTGATATCAGAGTCTTATTACTTCAGTTTGTAGTTTTAATACCGGGCTTTTGATCAGTCTGGTCCTTTCCATGTTTTTGTCCAATTCACATGTGGCAGATATCAGATTTTCAATGTTTCAAAATTGCAATGCCTTACAGGGATTTTTTGGGTTTTGCACTCTGTCATACTTTTTTGAATATATCATGCATTTTCCTTCATTGCAATTTTTATCTGCTTATTTGTTCATTTCATTTCATAGCAAAAACCTTGAATTATTTTTCTGATTGAAAAGCCTGGCTTTTCTGTTTCATGTGCAGCAAAATTTGTGTTGTTTCCATTAACTTTCTTCATCAGTTCAAGTGGTGAAGCTTCAAGAAGTCCGTTGGCTGACAGCAGTCTTAATATTTTACTTACTCTTATTCATTATCGTAAATGCGTTCTGCTGAAACCTGTGAAATATAGGAGTGATGACATAGCCAACTCAGATTCTCGCCTGAAAGAAGAAACCTATTTCTCAGAAAACCCTTTCTGCAAGGCCTTGGAAAATGCTAGGAATATTGAATGTGAGACCCTCTATCTTGTAGTATTCCAATTTCCATAAAATGTTCATTTTATGCTCATTTAGTCATTTACCTGCTTACAGTTGATCGTGCGGATATTGAGGGAAATGCACATGGTGGTCCTCTTGTGAGATTACCTTTTGCTTCTCTCTTTGATACTCTTGGCATGTGAGTTTTTTTATTACTTTTTAATTTTGTCATAATTGCATTGAAAATCACAAGTCATCAGTGGAAGTTTGCCTTCATCATCTGGTTGGCATCGTTAACATTTACCAGTTCTTCATCTTCTTCAATAAATAAAATGTATTAACGCTGAATGTACTTGTATTATATATTCTGTAATGTATTCTGTTGCTCTACTTTGTAAGATTAACATTCTAGTATATCCTTCTATCAATAAATAAATAAAAAGTTCTTGTGGATCTCTCTGATATTTAAGACAATATACTAGTTATTGTGAATAATTGAATTGTCTTCTTTTCCCTTTCCTGATTTGTCGCTATATTTGTTTTATAAATTAATTGTGAGAGATGATGAAATTTCTTGGAGTATGTGATGTAGAACAAGAGAGCAGATTTAGTGTGTGGTTGGGTTTTTTTTTGGGGGGTTGGGGGTGTGTGTGGGGGAGAAGAGATCCACAATGCCCGCATGCCAAGGCACAAAGCCAAAAGCTCACAACTTTTCTCAAATAACTCAACTCTAATTTAAATAATAGAGATTACAATATATTTAATGACCTCAAGAAACTTACTTCGTGTAGAACAAATAACTCTAAATAAAAGTAACATAAATAAGGTAAAACTCTAGATACATAAACTAATATAAACTAAACAATTAAATATAAATTACCTAAATAATTTAGACTCCCATCCTAATATACTAAAATTACATACGTAAACATAGTTTCATCCTGATTATAATACAAAACAATTCATGTAAAATTCTAATCTTCTTTGCCTTGCATTCCGCATCTGTATGTTTTTGCTATTATCAGACTCTCATAATTCTCATGTCTTTAGTTCAATTTTCATGTGCAAGTCTGCAGTGTAGTGATGCTTTAAACTAAACAGCTGTAAGGCAACAACTGTCCATCTCCATAATTGGTTTAGCGGAAATTAAACTTCATGGAAAAGGAAAAACCAATTAAAATTACATGCTGAAGGCTTTCTGAGAGGAGTGTGTGGCATATATATGTGTGTGAAACATTTGTACCCTTACCTTAGTTATATATATGTATGGTATGAAAAATGTACAAACCTGCTATTAAATCTCTCTCTCTCTCATGCACACGCAAACCTGTTCATCATAGTAATATTGTTCTCATCTCTGTGGTTAAGATTTTGAAGTTTGATCTATTTGGTTACATCTTTGCAGGTCTTTGGCCGATGAAGGTGCTGTTCTTCTGCTTTACTCACTAGTTCATGGAAACACAGACTTTCTGGAGTATGTCTTGGTGCGAACAGATCTAGAAACATTGGTATGAAACAGTTGCTTATACTGGCTCCTCTTAGTTAAAATTTGAGTTTGTTGAGTTTCAGAATTCCCGTAACATTTTGAACAGCAACATCCTTTCCCTCAAAATAAAATAAAATAGAGAAAATCAAGAATAATCATATTCAATTACATTATAAGAAAGAATAAGTCTATGCAGACAGGTCCAATTGGACATTTTTATTGGACATTTTGATGTTCCTTTGCTTCTTTTTTTTTGGGTTGAGTTCAAATATATTTATACTATGGATTTAAAAAAAAAATTAGGAAAAAACATCAAAAATTAGGTGTAATTTGGATATATAACAAAAAATAGTTATATGGGCCCATACAACTATTTTTTTGATATATATCCAAATTTTTTAAATCCATAGTATAAATATATTTGAACTCAACCCAAAAAAAAAAAAAGGCAAAGGAACATCAAAATGTCCAATAAACGGTCCCCTTTTTCCTGTCCGCGTAGGAAGGTTCTATAAGAAAAGGTTCTTGTATCATTGCATACATAATTAGATAGAACTTTATTTTTCCTTATTTATCCACTATAAAATTTGGAAATGCTTTTTAATAATTTGAAACAGCTGCTTTGCACTCTTGTTTTCTTTCCCTTTTGGCATAATATGTATGAGCTTGGGAATAGTCCTTGCTTGTTGTCATTTTGTGGCATTTTTTATATATAATATATTTTTATTAGTAGCCTGGAAAGTAAAGTTATTTGTCACAAATGAACTTCAAAGTTATCACGTTGAATGTTACTTGTGATACAATCATACAAACATGAATTGTTTACCATAAGTTCATCTAAGCAATTATGCTTTTTCTTTAACCTTATGTCGTATGGTCCATGCATCAAATTTTTCTACTCATGCATTAAAATTTACTACTTAAGTGGTAGAGGTGGCAAATGGGTTGATTAAATGGGTAATGGATAATGGGTCACTAATGGGTTGGGTCACTAATGGATAATTTTAGATGGGTCATAAATGGGTAAATTTTAAATGGATATGGATAAAACTCATCAACCCTTATATAACCCAAAATTTAACTTTGTACTGTTCAGTAGAGTAAGAAAAGGCAAATGAATGAACGAATTTGTTGGGTCCCACTTTCTCACTCCTCTCTCCTCTCCAAATTAAGTACACAAACTACCACCTGCAAATAAGACACATCCTTATCCAAAGGTCTGTAAAAGTCCAAATCACCCCTTTACAATAATAAAGTTAGGCCAACTAAAAACACTAATTAGATAACAAGACTGGACAGTAAAAGCAGAAATAAATCAGATCTGACGAGTTTTATGCCTCCACATCAGCACACTTCTTAGCAGGAGTGCAAAACATTTGGATGTTACCGTCCGCCACACTACGCGACTTCGTCTTCAACTATTTCACTTTACCCAATTAATGACCCGTGAATTTACCCATCTAATCCATTTATTTATTGTTATCCATTTAACCCAACCCATTTAAAACTCATTAAGATATATGGATAATTTTATCCATTTAATTATGGGTTAGTGGACTGGTTAATGGGTCTGAATAAAATTTTGCCAGCTCTATTAAGTGATATCACTGCACTCTGCTGTATCTTATGTCTTCTTTCAATGAAACCAACAGTTGATACCCTTGCTGGAAACACTATATGATGCTGCAAGTAGGACGTCCAATCAAATCTATATGGTGCTGATCATCCTTCTTATACTCAGTCAGGACTCCTCTTTTAATGCCAGTATTCACAAGTTGGTAAGACTGTCACTGCAAGTGCAGGCTCGTATTGAACTTCTAAGAATTGTACTTATAAAGTATTTATGTGGACAGATGCTGCCTAATGTTCCGTGGTACAAAGAGCGCATTCTTCACCAAACATCTCTTGGTTCCCTCATGGTCATAATCCTAATAAGGACTCTGAAGTACAACCAATCTAAGCTGCAGGTATGACTTGATGCATCCATCTTAGCTGATCATGCATGTTGGCATTTTTGAGTGGTTTTCCCCTGATTGCTGTAGTTGATACATTGTTTTCTTTGTGTGACATGTGATAGGAAGCATATATATATATATATATATTATCATTGTAGTCAGTTTTTACCAATGTTCTGGACATCAGTGTCAGCAATTTTTCCAAGATTTAAAAACCCAATTTGTCAATAAGTTTGATGCTAAGGAAATATTTATATTCTATGAAATAGATATATTCGGCGATGTGTCCTCTGACCCATAGCTGAAATAAGAGGCACACTCTTATCAGAGAGATACAAGTTTTGATGGGCAACTGAGGTGTTAATCACATGTAAAACAATTTAATTGTGTAATACTGGCTTACAAACTCTGAGCAAGATCGATATCTCTTCTCCGTATGGAAACCTCTAGAAGTTGTTATAATTATTCTAAATAAAAATAGATGTAGCAAATTATTCAATCTTTCAGGTTACACCAGTTATTATTGATGAGCATGTTTTTAGAAAATACTTATTTAGAAGGGAAAATTATGAACGATAATATAGGAGGGGAAAGAATAGATAACTCATAGTCAAACTACCAACTGATGTTATTTTCCTGCTCTTTTTAATGGATGAAAATTTCCTTCTAAGGTAGTTCTCCATTTTCAGCTAAAAACGTAGGTTCTACGTCTTTTGGTCTATTTGGTAACCAGAGAGGAAGAGTTGGACATTGTCCATGTTTGTAGACAGCATAACTTGATGCATCATGTGGAAATACATCTCAAACAGCAGGTTTCACAAACTCATTGCTGTTATTGTTTTCTAACATGTTCAACTTCAAACAGGATGTCTATCTCCATACGAATTGTCTCGCAACTTTGGCAAACATGGCACCTCATGTCCATCGCCTGAGTGCATATGCATCACAGCAATTGGTTAGCCTTTTCGATATTCTCTCAAGGAGGTATGTTATTCCTTGGTTTATTACTATGCCTGAACTTAGTATAATTTTTCACATATTTAAGCTTGATTTTTTCCTACCCCAGCTAGTATGAGATAAATACCTTTCTTGAGTTGAGTAGATTGAAACTTGAATATTTTGGTTGAGGCTTTACTTCTCTGGGAATGCAATTAGGTCTCAGATTTGTAGTTTTTGATATGATTTTTTTATCCAGGTACACCAAATTAGCTGAGCTGAAAAATGATAAGATGCAGTCAAGCAATGGTGAATTAAGGGACGGTGACAGCCTCCCAGAAGACATGGTAGTCAATTGTCTCTTATCCTTAATCACCATCATCAATAGATTACTACCCAAGTATCTTGCTGTCACTGTATCTAAAATTTTGTATTGATAAACTAGATTATATTTGTTGCAGTCTTCAGAACTGCATATTTACACAGACTTCCTGAGGATCGTTCTAGAAATATTAAATGCAGTTCTGACTTATGCCTTGCCACGGAATCCCGAGGTATCATTTTTACTGATTATACAGTACAAAATCTTATCCATAATATCTGGATTAGATGAAACTTGTTTTCTCCTTTTGAAAGTTCTTCACCACTATCTACATGGGGCAGGTTGTTTATGCAATTATGCACAGGCAGGAGGTTTTTCAGCCTTTCAAGGGTCACCCGCGCTTTAATGAGCTGCTTGAGAACATTTTTACTGTATGTACTAGAGTTTTTAATTTAAAAGATACGGTTTTTTCCTTTCGTGTGTAATTTCCTTTGCAATTCAAAACTATATGTCATGCTAAACAAATCATTACCATTGTCTGTCTATTATACTGTTCTAGTGTGCAGCTGAAACAGATGACTTTGCCGTTGTAGGTATTAGATTTTTTTAATAGCCGCATGGATGCCCAAAAAATGGAAGGTGAATGGTCGGTGGAGACGGTATTTCAAGTCATAATCATCAACTGCCGATCATGGCGAGGTGAGGGAATGAAGGTATAAACATATGCCAACTCAAAGTATTTTCTACACAGATTGATATTAATTCTAGTGTTTTACCATTTATATTCTTTTCCTCTTCTCTGGCAGATCTTCCCTCAACTACGCTTTACATATGAACAAGAGAGTCATCCTGAGGAGTTCTTCATTCCGTATGTGTGGCAGCTAGTTTTGTCTCGCAGGTGGTTCCTTCATCTTATTCCCTTTCTTTATTTGGACTGTGCTTCTAACTTAGGTATGGTCTTGCAGACCAAACATAAAACACTTCATTTTCATGATTGAGAAATGAGAACCTGTTTCCGTCCTCACCTAGACGCCTGTCTTTTCGTATTATAATAAGAATTAATTAATCAATTAATATCAAAGATGTTCCACTAGGTTGATAAAATTTTCTTTATTTTGCTGCCTGTATGATTTTCATTGCATGTCTTTGAATTTTACACTGGTGCATGTCGCATATTTATAACTTAATTGTATGGCAGAATATAGGCCTTATTGCCTGTGAAGTATTAGTAACATTCTAGCTTTTAGTTAATTAAATCAGAGGCTGACTGGATGTGATATCAATGAATATTCTTATTTACTCACCTTAGTTTCAATTCTCTCCCAGTCTTATTACTGATTTCTATATCTTGTGATATGTCTTTCTACAGTGGTTTCAACTTTAAGCCCGAGTGCATAAATTTATTCCCAGTTGACATTCCTGTGGAAGTAAGTACTTCTACTTCCATTGTTCTATATATTTCAATTCTTGGTTGAATCCTAGATTTCTTTCTGGCCAATATTTCAGATGTTAGCAAAGGTTCATTCTTGATTCACTGATGGGTTGTGGTGATTTTTATTAATTAGAACAGGTTTTGAAGTATAGCTGTAGTTAATTAAAGACTAAACATGATACGAGAAATGATGTATTACAGGAGTTGTAGTGGAAATCTTAGTTGTTTATTTTTATTTTTAATTTCTTTTCGTTTGAACCATTTCATGTATGCATGTAACACCACGCTAATTTACTTTGCTGCGTACAGATTAATTATGCAGCAGCGGATCTCGATAAGCATCAAACCAGTGAAGTACATGGGAGCCAAGTTCAGCTTGATCAAGTGGTGTGACAAACATAATCTTAATGGTAGGTAATCATGTTTCTCAGAGGATGTGTATACGCACATATACATGTATCACTAGAGATGTATTCTTCTCATTCTTTCATGTTTATATCTCCAACTGTAGAGGGTCTTCTCCTATAGTTCCATCAATGTAATGAACAAGAGGGGTTTCTCAACTCCAATTTCATTTCATGATGTAATTACCCATAAAGGTGAAAAGCTCTCTTGTTTTACAGAGAAATGCATCTCAGTACATCAATTGAAAGATTCTAAGCTAATTTATTTGGTTATGCAATTCTCCAAGACTCCTACTGATGAATGGACGCTGAGGGGGTTGAGGGTTTTGCAGTTGAACTAGGAAGTATATTCTTGTATTGCCATTGATGTTTTCACCAAAACCTCAGAAATTTTGATGGTCATTGTCTCATTGAGGTTTCAACGGTGGGAAATTATTCTTTTGGGTACTTTTAAGATAATGCTACCTATGTTCCAAAAAAGAGTCCTATTATTCCAAAAAAAAAAAAAATGAAAATTTTGTTCCAAGAAGTCATCTTTTGTTCTCAAGTTTTACTGTCTAAGGTTTGTTATTATGTCATTAGAAACTGTCAAACATTTTTAGGGGTAAATAGTACAAAATAGTATCTTAATATTTGCAAATGAGATTTTTTTTACAAAATAGTATCTTAATATTTGCAAATGAGATTCTTTTCGCGAGAAAGATGAGTACAAACTTACTTAGCAGGCAAATATCTTTGTAACAGTGACTTAGCAGGTAATTTAAGTTTATAAGACAAGTTCGATTAATCTCTGCTTTCAGTTGGGTTATATTTAGGATTGAGCTGGGGTAGATTCATCATCTGAAAGCATCTGAAATCTGATTGAGTGGTTGATTGTGGGGCAATCGTATATAGGATACTTAAATATCTACCAATACGCTGAAGATATCATGCAAAACAAGTAACAGTGGTCCTGTCCTTCGGTTTGGGAGGAATTATGGATTCTATAAAATTATCACACTTTCATCCTTATATTATTTTGGTACATTTGTTGTAACAATGAAGCATTGATATTGTCCCACAATGAATTTAGTAGATGACAAATGCAACAAAAAACTAAAATATACTCAAAAAATGTGACAATTTCATAGTATCTAAATCTGTTTAGGTGACATATTAGGACTTCTGATCCTACGTTTCATTAAAAAAAATTCATGCTTCTACTCGTACGTCATAAACGACATTAAAGTTGCAAGTCCTTAAAACATTTTATTTATCACACACATTAGTCACTATATTTACCACACACGCATGCAAAATGTGTTTCTACATATTTTCGTACAAATTCTTGATATTATCTAAATTATGATTTCATTTGATGAAGCAGCTACAGGTAGCCTACATCTAGTATGAAATTACTAGTTTTTCAAAATTACATAACCACTACACATATGCCCTGATGATAGCAACTCCAAATCAAACAAGGGCACCACCTTTTAGGTACTCAGTAAAAGCCAAAGCTACCAAACCCAACATAGCAAATCTCCCGTTCCACATCTCAGCATCAGATGTCATGACTCCTTCTGATTTTGACTGAACGCTAACCCCTTTAAACAGAGGTATCAAAGATGCCAGTGATAGCACAACGCTTGTCCCGAGGAACCACGGTATCCCACCGTTGGATATCTGGGAAAACACATCCTGGCCGTTGGATAGTTCCACTGCCATTGCTGCAACGAATCCGATCATGGCCAGCCTGCCGTTGATTCTTTCCGGTGCAGGTCCACTGAAAGCTAGCACGTCAAAGAAATTTGTGCTGACCTGTCACATGCAAAAAGATCAATAATGTTAGATTTATTGTGAAAAATTTTAACCGAATTAAAAATAATCACACCCTTAATCTATTTTATTTTATATATTTATCACCGTCTAACTTCGTCACGTATATCGTTTCTCATAAAATTATTAGCATGTACTTATTTCTTTTTTTATTTAACTTCTAAATGAGCAAGCAACAGAGAATAATAAAAAAAATAAAATTGTTAAATGAAACTCTAATTCTGAGACAGGGATGGTGTTCCATAAAAATAACCTTAGGTGCGGGAGGAGAGATTGGCTGAGGTTTTGGGGTCGAAGCTGGAGCTGGAGCTGAAGCAGGAGGTGTGACGGGGCTCGATTCCTCCTTTGGAATTTCCTGTACGTAGAATCAAATTATAAAGGTTAGGATTACTGATAAAAAGAAAAAAAACGAAAATACTACATGTATTATATGTAGATCGAGTAGAGTATAAAATTTGGTATATTTATTTATAAGGTGATTAAGAAGCTAAAAAATGAGCATATACCTCTGCCATGCACCTGACTCGTAGGCTGGCAGCACTCCTTGGCAGTCGTGGCGCATAGCTGGAAGGAAGAAGGTTTAGCCGTGCTCCGTTCATCATGACACGTGTCACCGGACTTGCTGGAATAGTTTGCATGACTGCTGACATGGCCATTATATTATATATAAATACAATGAGCTGAGAAATTAATTAGCTAATTAAAACCTAAGACTGGGTTTTATCACAGAATCAGAAGCTTGCTCTGTAATGAATATGGTAAGATACTTCACAGATGTTAGGCATAAAGGCACAGAGAGGAGATATATATAGTGTACGAAGAAGAGAGAGAGGTATATAGAGGCATTGGATATTTAGAAGTCCACGTTATTACGCTATGGGCCTAGTAAAGGGCAGAGTGTAGGTGAACTCATATGGCCACATATTTTGGGACAGGGAGGCGTGGCCTACAGATTAACCAGAACATTCCAAAGATGAATCTGAGGCCAGTATAGTTTCCGTCGTGGGTTTGGTAGTGACTAGAAGTTTCAAGCGCCCATTGTCACATGATGCCAAGACCTTTCACTAATAAAGCTCATCATGTGGGTCTCTATATTGGAATAGGTTGGTTCGCTAACTATTCTTGGTGGGGTAAAAAGTTCAGTATTTTTGGACGTAATTAATTACTTTTGTTTAACTACTACTTTTCCTGCTTTAGGAGGAAAAAGAAAAACAAAAAAGAGAAAAAAAATTACTCGTCTGTTCCAAAAACGAAAAAAATAGAAACAAAAAAACAAGTCCTTTTTTTTAAAAAAACTTTCCAAGTAGTCAATCTATAAAACTAAAAATTGTTTGAATTTTTATGGGTTTTGAATTTATTTTAAAAATAGTTTGTAATGTTCCGATCGTGTTGATTATAATTTTATAAATTGACTTAACTACATTTTAAACTTCATATCAATTTTAAATTTAAAAAGGTTGATATTAACTTTAAAAAATATGAAATGTGTCTGAAATTAAAAGGGAAGAATAGAACAAGTGTTAACGATGGTATTTCTCTGATTCTAACGGGTTAAAAGAAGGTCGATCCGATATGTAAAAGGAGAGAAACCACAAATATCCTTGACAGCCGGAGCCGCATACCTCCGGTGTAAGAGTAAGTAACGGAATAAGGAGGAAGATAATTGAAAATATGCAATGGAGGGTTAGAGATGTAAAATGAGGGAATTAGAACTTAGGTTTTACCCGGAGGGATCATCGATATTTATAGGTACATGCTTAGGTCAGTCACATGTCTTGTGTTTGTTCCTCCCTTCTCATTGGTTAAGGACATATATTCACAGGAGTGTCTTTTACTTAGCGAGAAAGCTTTTAGGACCACTGTCAGGTGTCGGTGTGAGGAATTTCGATTTTCCTACCAAGGAGGTCATTTTAAGAAGATAAAAACTGGGGTAGTCGTTCTTCCCGATATCGTTTACCTTCTTACCCTCCGATGGTACATCTTTGTCGCCTTCTTATTCTGCAAAGGGCTTTAGGTAGTGTCAGAAACTCGAAAGTTGTAAACCCGAAGAACTCTCTCTGAAAGTTG
Source organism: Aralia elata (assembly GCA_034770075.1). Classification (NCBI taxonomy): domain Eukaryota; kingdom Viridiplantae; phylum Streptophyta; class Magnoliopsida; order Apiales; family Araliaceae; genus Aralia; species Aralia elata. Next base: position 10,541,161 of record CM068384.1, read on the forward strand.
GTATATCTTAACACTTATGCTATACGTACAAACCAAATGCACAAACCCATGCACAAACCAATGTAAAAAATGGTGGGACCCACTATTCAAATGGTGGGTCCCACCATTTTTTACATTAGTTTGTGCATGGGTTTGTGCGTGGGTTTGTACGCATAGCAAAGCTCATATCTTAATAACATACTTTCTAGTACTTCAGCGATTAAGGCTGCAACACGAGTGATCTCTTTGATATTTATTATTACACACTGTTAAAATATTTGTAAGAAATTGGTATTTTTTACAAACAAAAACGATATCTTCAAACTCCTTTTCTTTTCACATGAATAATAAATTTTACACTCAATTTTTAAATAAAATTGGAACCATGCTTCATCCACAATTTACTAAATATAATAGGATGATAACACAAAATTTGAGCCCGTAGTTTAGAACCCAACTACACATAATCGCTGGTTATAAAAATTGTATACATGCCGGTACCATTTAGAAGATAAATAACAAAAATTATATACAGCAAAGTTCATACTTTTTTTTTTATTTTTTTTTTAAAGGGAGCTGATAAATGCGATCCACTAGTGGAGCACATATATTGTTGTTGGGGAGTAATTCGTTAATAGTCAATAACACTATGTTGAGCATGCAGTAATCTGATGAGGCAGGCAATTAAGAGACAACTAGAAGAGCTAGCTAGGTGGTATATGAAACATTAATATATTGTGTTTATTTGGGGGATTTAATCAAATAAGTTCACAATCCAATTTTGCAGTGATTTAAATAAAGAATATGAATGTTAATTATTGGCATAAAGATATGAACCACAAAATTAGATCTGTCTTTCAACTTATACTAAGCAAAATGCATCATATATACAATACTATAAATTAACTCATAGTAGTTTCATTAATGGATAAATGTTCACAGTTAAAAAATTAACTCTAAACAGATTTATCATACTTAGTAAATAATAATAACACAACATGTTAATATAATTCAAATTTCTTAATTTTTCTTTTATAAATTTATTTATATGACGTGTTGTTATTGAGTGATATAAAATACTAATTTTAGGGGTTATTTTTATATAATTTATTTTCTTCTGATAACGATAATTTTTAACTAAGCCAAATAGACTCTACTTCTTCATGTTAAAGACTAATTAAACAAATAGTAAGGATTTAACTGAAAATAATCAGAAGTAAAAGTGAGTAAAAGGTTATTTAACCAACTAATCGCAGTACAGCTTCTTCAATTGAAAAACTGAGCAGTGCCGGTGAGCGTTTGGATTCTCAGAGAACCAAATTTCTGGGAAATAATCAGCGATTGAATTGAATTGAATGGAGAGAAGAGAGAGAATGAGGAGCTCAAAGGTGTACGGACTGTTGGGGCTTCTTCTCTTCAGCTTGGTTCGCGATCTATCGGCTCTATCGGTAACCGTTAACGAGGTCGAATGCGTTTATGAGTACGTTCTCTATGAAGGTGACACCATTTCCGGCAACTTTGTTGTCGTTGATCATGACATTTTCTGGAGCTCCGATCACCCTGGCATCGACTTTATCGTAAGCTGCTCTCCTCCTCTCTTTGCATATGCTATCTTCCTCGTGATCTGTGCCTTATCGTTTAGATGCACAGCTATCGGATTCATTTGATTTGATCTTCGCATATTATTTAATAGTTTATTTTGAGTTTTTAATTTCGTTTTCTGTTGATTGAATTTTGTTTGGATTCTGGAAACCAAAGTTGATTCCTCATGTTTTAGTTTATAGGGTTTTTGGTCTGATTTGTTGGGATTGATTGGCTGAACTGGGGAGGATGGGAAACTTTTTGGTTTGTTATTCATTCCCTGTGTGTATGCATACATTGGTTAAAGCTTTAATTTTTTAGCTAACAATCCAAGGTTGCTATTGATTCAACTTTTTATTTGATCGTTTAATGTTGTGCTGCTGAAATTTAGTACTATGAATGTGAAATGATGAAATTCTTTTCTTTTCTTTTTTTAAATTTAATTTTACAAGCCTAAATTGAAACTCTGTTTATAACATGGAATTCTTATTCTACATCCTGCCCAAGTTACCCTTGTTGTTCTACACTATAACTTCCTCCTCTTACAAAACTAGAGAAATATGGTAATGCTACTATAACTAAATAGTTAACATAAAAAGGTTTTGGATGGCCAGAATACGAGATGGGGGAATCCATATTGGGGAGGAGGGATTATGTGTATTTGTAACTGTCTTTAAATTGAAATGGTTTCCATAAATATGTATTAACACTACGAATGACCTGTTATGTAATAATGTGTAGGCGTTTTACACTCTTCTCATATCCCTTTGGATTATCTAGGAGAATGTGTGTGCTTCTGTAGCCCTGACAGTGTGAATTTTCCCCAGGATCCTATCTCTAGAGTCTGGAGGGACAACCTCTGTATTATTTTGATACCAACCTGCTCTTTTTGATTAACCATCTCAAACTCAATTATTGGGGAAACATTAATGCTGTATGACACACATCTGAACTGCTTTCTTGCTGAGTAATTTATTATTAACATAAACATATGTTCCCGAATAAAACAACCTGTTAAAAGACATATCCTTTCTCTCTATACTTTGACTAATTGCTATATCTGGAAACAATTTTTTTTTTGGGGTTCTTTTTGACCCTGATGAAACTTCTATTTAGTTAGGGATTATTCACATAATATCTTGAATGAATCAGAAGAAAAAAGTTATCACGTGACCACTCGTAATTTATTCCAGAAGCTTATTTGATCCAATTGTACGTCCTATATCCAACTATAGCAACAAGTCTTAATTTTAAAAGGCAGTTCCAAAAAAAAATTACTTATATATCACAGAAGCATATTATAGGCTGCATATCATCCACCTAAAACCTTCTCTTGATCCATCTGAATCACACCCTATCGCCATTTGTATATCTTATTTCTTCAATTTATGCAGGTTACATCCCCTGGAGGTAATACTGTTCATACATTGAAGGGTACATCTGGTGACAAATTCGAGTTTAAGGCTCCACGAAGTGGAATGTACAAATTTTGTTTTCACAATCCTTACTCGACACCAGAGACCGTCTCTTTTTACATACACGTTGGCCATATTCCCAATGAGCATGATCTTGCCAAAGATGGTTTGTACTTTGTGCCTTTATACTACATTTCTTATGTCGCATGAATCTATTCTTGAATGATCATTTAATTCTGTATATTCTATTTATTTTGTTGACTTGAGTAACCGATATGAGTCCATATACACGAGGAATCTATTGTTTTATTTACTATTATCTTATCTGTGTTTTGCTGCAGAACATTTGGACCCTATAAATGTTAAAATTGCTGAGTTGAGGGAGGCATTGGAATCAGTTACAGCAGAGCAAAAGTACTTAAAAGCACGTGATACTCGTCATCGTCTTAGTAAGCCATTTTCTTTCCCTTAAAAAATCGTGATTAGGATTGATGCGGTCATAAACTCTACACATTTATTTTATATTTGAATTCATATCTACTTCAAGATAAGTTGTGATCCTGATATATTAAAGGACATCCAACTGTGTGCATGGACATGCTTAATGATATTCTTTAAACATTACTGAAAATATATACTGGGCACTGGTACTTTTTATAAGAAATACACTGCTGACTGGCCATGATATGAAATTTAATATTAAAGTTGTCCTCTTTTTATGTGCAAAGTTTCTTTTAATCCTACAAAAATTCAGAAAAGCACGCAGATAATATATAGATTCTCAATTATATTTCCAATATTTTGATGCCAAAATATATGTTGTTCTAAGTAACATTGACCAATAATACTGAAGAAAAGAAAAAAGAGAGCATTTGAAAGTTAGAACTAAATAATAAAGTGATTTTGATCATAGGCTACTTGCTCTATATCCCTGATCAGTTGAGAATTTTGCTGTTTCACGCATGATATACATGGGATTATTATAAACTTCTCTTCATAATGCATGCTTGCTTTGTTGTTATGAGTACTTCTAGTGAATATCTGTGTTTGCATCGAGTTACACTAACCATCTGAGATTAAAAACATAATAGAAAACCTCTCCATTCTAAAATAATAGACAATTGACTTTTTAAAAGTCAATTTGAAAAACTTTCTAACTCAAAATTGATATAATTTCGTTTAATTTTAGTCAATATACAATGTTGAATATTATAAACTATCTAAAAATTACTACTAATTATAAGATTTATTGTTAGATAATTATAACATCAATTTTATATGTGAAAATATTTCAAATTGATTTTTTGAAAATGAATAATGATCTTATATTTAGGAATGGAGGGAGTACATAGCATAGACGAAAGGTGCTTCAGTAAGTGTGTATTTTGTATTATTTGCCAGCTTTGCCATCTGCTGGATGTCTAGATATTTTGGTGACCAAGTTTTATTGTACCCCAACTGTCACATGCATTGTTGAGTTTTGCCATCTTTTTCCTTCTTCTGTTTTTGTTTGTTTTACTTATTTACTTTGTGGGGGGAATTTTTATTTTTTTTGGGTGGGGAGGGGGAGGGGGAAGGAGGGAGAGATTGTTCTTTGCTTTAAATATTACCCTTGGTATAAATTTTTAATCTATAGTTGGATTAGACTTATCTTGTGAAAGATACCTACAAGTATTGGTTCTCACCTCTATTATCTGCTTGTTTATTTGGAAAGAATCTGTACACCTAAGTTATGTCAAACAAAGTTTTTATTTTTATTTTTGTGAAGTATATGATGGTCATTATTTGAGTGATCGATCTCCTAGTAGTTTACTTATTCATCATTTTGATTTCTGATGTAGCTAATGAGAGCACAAGGAAGAGAGTTATATTTTACACAATTGGAGAGTACATTTTGCTGGCCCTTGCAAGCTCACTTCAAGTTGTGTATATACGTCGCCTGTTCAGTAAGTCAGTTGCATACAACCGGGTATGATGTACTGTGTTGAAGCTATTCGGCTAGTGTTATTCTCACCATAGGAAATGAGCTGGTGTTTGTAGAGCCTAACAGAGAACTGAGAGAAGTTGACGAAAGCTTTCTTATGTATGTATCAAACCATTTTGTTTATTCATTTCTTTTTCATCTGTAGTAAACTTTCTAAAGATAAGGGATTTGATTCACTTTTAAAAAAACTGCAGATGTGGGATAATCTGATAATTTAAGCTGAAATACACTTTAAACCTTTTGGAATCTAGAATCCAATCGTTGATCATGAAAAGAAAATTGTGCTCCTTAACCGAGATTGACTCGCGTACAAAGGAAATTGTTCCTTCTCCATCGCCCTCTTTTTCGCCTGTGTCTACGTCCGCCATTTAGCTTGCTCCTTCGCAGGAAGCCTACTCACCAGTAGATTATTCTATTGTTTTTCAAGATTCTTGTCCCACCCTCTCGCCAATAGTGAAAGTCTCGGAACCGGTAACACAACGTGTCGAACTGTATGAGCAGGTCGTCCAACCACTACCGGATCCTAGATAGCTTAGTAGCTTAGGAGCAGAGCAATTCAATAACTTTAAGAGCCCTAAAATGAGCATAGCTTTTGCTAGTAGTTAGTTTTAGGAGCCATTTTCAAGCCGTAGAATAGCAAAATAGCCTTGCTTTAGTAGCTGTACAACCAAGCAGGCAAAGCTAGTAAGGCTTGCGCAATTACCTTGCAGAACTATCCTTGCTAGAGCGAGCACAAGAAATGACTTGCGCGAGCAAGTATGATATAAATTGCACTCGCTATTGGCCAGGTCGACCTGATCATGATATTGAGGGATGGGACCTTTTCTCGAAAAACTCTGGATCCTGTGTCCAGAAAGTGCATCTCTTTCTCTGCCATTCCTACTTTCTTGATAGTTATATCCTAATGAATAAGGTCGATTCAATCTAGGAGGCTAGTTTGAAACCCGAACTCGCTGAGGTTCCATAGCTGATGATAAAACTAGAATAGATATTTTTTATTTCCTACTCACACGAGTAGTTTTTCACTTTTTACAACTTAAACCTTAATGTTTTAACTTTAAGACATTGAACTTTAATGTCTTTAAATTTTTATAAATTAAACCTTGTGGCCACGACGAGTAATAATTTATCCAAATAAGAGTATTTTGGGTAATTTTATTTCAAAATATCTTTAGAAATACAAAAAAATATAGGCACGTGTTTAGTGCATGTTAAAGGAAAAAAAAATTAAATCTAGTATAAATGATATATACCGTTAAAAAACTTAATTTCGTGAATTGATAGAAGATCTCAAATATCTTAAAAAATACAGAAAATTGTAGTCACGTGGTTAGTATGTGATGAAGAAGAAAAATAAAAATAAAAATAAAATCAAAGTCAATATAAATGATATAGACTTTTAAAAGACTTAATTACTCTTTATTTTGAATTACATGACTTATTTTGATAAGAAATGTTTAATTCGGTAGCCAAAAGATTTAATTTATAAAAATATAGAGACATTGAGATTCAATGTCTTAAAGTTAAAACATTGAAATTTAAAGTATAAAAAGCAAAAAATTTAAAAGTTTAGAATATATTTAAGCCGATAATTTAATTATGAATATGATTATACAACATAAAAAGTTGAAGGATTTTGTCCCTGAAAATTTGGCCATAATTATCATTTTAAGAAGTTATTGTGAAAGCATCAATGGCTATTAGTGTCCATATATATATATATATATATACACACACACACACACTCTGCGACTTTTTTACAATTATTTTAGTTACATTGATTACTTTAAATGATAATATTACTTTAATAACATCAATTTTGTTCTAGTAATATAGGTCGGCTTAGAGTACATAAAATTTTATATTCCCTCTGTCCCAAATTAATTGCATTTTTAGAACTTTTTAAAGTCAAATTGACTATTTTTAAAACTAATCTTTTTACTATTTTTGCTAACATATAGGTGAAGATATTATAACCAAAAGAAAGTATATACAATTTATTACTAATTTCAATTTTTATAATTTTAAAAATATATTTATATATGCTTAATTATTAATTTTAAAAATAGTTAATTTGACTTTAAAAAGTCCTAGAAAAGCAATGAATTTGGGACGGAGGGAGTAACTAATTTTATGAATTATTGTGGGCCAAAAGATAGCTGTAGGGTGGGCAAGCACATATGATATGATGGATTAAATTTTCTGTTTTTTTTCCTCATGTTATGTATCATTAAAATGATTTTTTTTCTTATTTATGATTATATTTATAAATAAATAAGAATTATTAGATACTACTACTAATACACAGCAAATGGAAGGTGAGCAGAAAATCAGATGCAGTCATGCAGACACCATAATTTTGGCACCTCAATTTCATACACCATTTCCTCAACAAATACTAATGCGTGCGTCGGTGCACTTTTTATTCCAAACCCTGACTGTCACTATTCGCCACGTCATTAACACAATTTTTTTGGATAAGTTTTGACCTTTTCAGTCAACAGCTCTAAAGTCTAAAATATGCTTGCAATTGAAGTTACGAAAACACCCTTTTAAAACATTTTTTAATTTTATCCTATAATGTGAGAGTAAACGATCATTGCGTGTATTACAGTCAGGGTTCATCCCCTTACGCCTAGTGAGAAGTGTTGGCCGGTGGGTGGGTAGGTGGGTGACAATTTTATACTAAACAACTTGACATGTTGATTACATTCACAAATATATTGTTTTTAAGGACATGTATGAAACAAATATATATCTTTTAAATTATATACATATATATATGATGAAATATAATTTATTCTTTTTTATATTCTACTCCATTCTCTATTACCATCTCACAAGAATTAGTTAAAGGCTCAGTCTATTTTGTTAAAAAAAAAAAGAATTTTATTTTAAAAATCTATAAAATTTAAAAGTATATTTTTTTTTTTGAAAATTTTCCCTAATTATAATAAGGGGGTAATTCACTAGTTTTGACATGTTTTATTTGAAGATATTATATCATTATTTACTATCATAAGTAAGAATGAATCTTTTTATTTCATAGTATTTTTTATAAATAGGACCCCTAAAACTTAGGGAGTATTAATATTAAATTGAGATGCTCAAAAAATATATATTGTTAATTCCACAAATTAGTTAGAGATTAAAAGGGCAATATAGGAAACAAGTCTTATCCTCGAAACTTCATCAACGACCTTTATCATAAATCTCCAATCTCTTATTTTCTGTCTTTCCTTTCTCTTCTTATACAAAACCAGAGATAATAATATTCTTCGGATCAAAAGAACAGGAAAAATGCTAGCAGTGTTTGATAAATCGGTAGCAAAGAGCCCCGAGGCTCTAAGCAACCCAAACTCCGACTCGGAAAGTGCCCTGAAAGATGGGTTTCTCACCCAACACTTCTCCTCCGTACATCCTGGTTCCGTTACAATTAACCTCGGCGTTGCTGGTTTATTGGCCTACTCCATGGATAAACAGAACCCTTTTCTCCCAAGGTATTGTCTCTTAATACCCTTCATTATTTTTAAATCTCTGTTTTTTCTTGGTTTTATACTCGATCTGATCTTGGTTATTTTCGGGCTATTGAGCTTGCTAGTTCGTTCGTGCTTTTAGACATTTTGGCACTCTTGATATGATCTTAGCTTTACTTCCGTTGGATCTTTTAATATTTCTTTGTGTTGTCTGTACTTTGCATTAGCCATTTGCAGAATGGATCTTCAACTATTTTGCAAAATAATCCGTACTCTTTTTTAATATTATTTTTGCGTGGTTCGGGGTGTTTATATTATTTGACTTCTTTATATGATCCGTACCGTTCTAACCTTCATGGTTATTTTTTCCTTTTTTCATTAATGTTTGTGGGCAATGATCTGGATCTTTAGTGTAGTATGAGTGTTAGGGGATGTCATCCAAGTAGAATACCACATATTATTTGTATTTTCGTAATTATTATTTTTTTCAATAAATGTATGCCTTATTTATGTGATGTAAACATTTAGGATTAAGGACAAAGTACAGATTTACTCCAATTCATCTTGTTTTTGTTTTATTGTTAATACCAATTATTAAGGATTGATTCTGGATGACCTTTTGCACTATGACATTAATCTGTTCTGAAAATGATTAGTCTAGTAAGTTTAATTGTGAGGTAGAAGATACAAGGTTCTATCATGTATTTATATCAGTATGCTATAGTTGGAAGTATTTTTGGATATCTGTGGGTGCTGATATCCATATACATACTGGGTTGCTAGATAACATAAATGCCTACTTAACAAATTAGAATCCGAACCATCGCTGAAAGCAATCTTTGTGCTGCTAAATGTTTATTGAGGGAAATTGGAGGATAGGTATAATGGAGGGGATCATAATCCCATTAGTTCTTGTTCACTGCATCTCATCCTGTGTGTAAGATTTGTAAGCTTGGCAAAACTTTTCTAAAAGAAAAAGAATAAAAGAGAATAGATCTCTCTCAGAGAATAAACTGGAATCACATGTTATTTATAATTTACTTTTCTGGAACCATTGCTTAAGTTGTCCAAAGTGAACAATTTTCCTGTATCTTTTTTTTTAGATTGTTTGCTGTCGTGGACGATATATTTTGCTTGTTTCAAGGCCACATTGAGAATGTTGCACATCTTAAGCAACAATATGGTTTGAGCAAGACTGCAAATGAAGTGACCATTGTCATAGAGGCTTACCGAACTTTGAGGGACAGAGGTCCTTATCCCGCAGATCAGGTTTTGAGAGATTTCCATGGGAAATTTGCGTTCATTCTTTATGACAGCTCTTCTAAAAGTACATTTGTTGCTGCTGTGAGTCATTATCTCATCCCTTAGTGTTATATTTCAATTGGTTACTCCCTTTATTCCCAATGACATTTTTTCTTTACTCTTCACTATTGTCTTAAGACGCTTGTGTGTGACTTATTTTTTCTTTAATATAGGATGCTGATGGGAGTGTGCCCTTCTTCTGGGGAACTGATTCTGAAGGGCATCTTGTTCTCTCGGATGATGCAGATATTGTAAGCAAGAGCTGCAAGAAATCCTTTGCTCCATTTCCAAAAGGTATTATATTCAAATGTGTAAATCTTTTGTTTCCTGGATGTACATATGTATCGGTTCAAGAACTATTATTATTCTTTTGGTGTCGTATTTTCGGCGACCTAGGTGTTTCAAACAATTTAGCTTTCAAAACATATAAATAGAGCTAATTAGTAATAACTATGATTTGCTTTGATAAGTGTGAAATAATAAATGGCACTCTGAACTGAATACTGATAACCGTGTCTCCCTGTATCTTATATGAAAGTTTAAAAAAAATAGAGGGTAATTGCACATATTTATGATGCTATTTCTGGTACTGTCTAATCAATTTTTATAACAAATCAATGAAAATTTCTACTTATTTCCAGTTTTCTTTGTTTGTATATATGTTTGAGCTGAACCCATGTCCTGGTGACTTTTTCGAGTTATTTCGATTCTCATTGCTTTCATAGTGGAACTTTTGTATATAAGCATGTGATCTAAATGTGTCCTGTACTTGTAATTTTCCACAGGATGCTTCTTTACAACCTCTGGAGGCTTGAGGAGTTTTGAGCACCCTATGAATGAATTGAAGCCAGTGCCAAGGGTGGACAGCTCGGGCGAGGTGTGCGGTGCAACCTTTAAGGTGGATGCAGATTCCCGGAAAGAAACTGGAATGCCCAGAGTCGGAAGTGCCGCTAACTGGTCCCAACACTATTAACCACATACCCTATTTCCATTGTGGCAAGTCCTTGGTTATTATTAGTGGGCCTTCCATAGTCTTCCTCTCTTGTTTTTCATGTTCACATCTTGATTGTTGCTGCTTTAATGGTACTGAACTTTTATGATGTTATAAAGTAAACTAAGACTTTTGGTGCAGCCATATATGTCTCTTACTGTTTTATATCAAATCAGTATATCAAAGTTTGAAGACCTGTGAAACACAATAATACTTTTAAGAAAATCTTGTTGATAGATGTATTAATCTTAGTTGCATCATTTTACATGCATTACAGTTCAGTTTCATTTTTACTAGTTGAATCGTCATTTGTGTTTCGTTTCTAAAATGAAAAATTGATGATGACTGGCATTACTATCTGAAAGGCTTCGTGTTGTTGTCTTCTATCAGGTGCCTGATGAGTGCTTCCAGTATTAAATCTGGATTCATCATTTCTGTGTAAGAACTTATGCTAATGAGTCACAACTTGTGTACCTAACACAGAAGTTATAATTCATTTCGAAACAAACACAAAAAGCTTATACTTACATAAAATGCCAAAAAAATGTTTACGAATATGAGGTATTTCTCATCACCAAAGATACTTGAACCCCCTTCTTCTACCTTTTATCTGTTTTAGGCTACAAGTAGGAGGCAGTAAAAGTAAACATTATCAATATATGGCCTATACAACATAAGCTATCAGTATGAAGTTATGAACTACACAACATAAGCAATATATGGCTTATTTCCTGCTTTTAAGAAAATATGGCTGGACTTCAGTCCTTTGATTCAGCAATTCCACCTGCTGTTATCTGGAATACGTATTTTGTCGAGAACAACTTATCAAAAATGAAACAGTACCAACGACTGGAAATGGAGTTATTTGATTCATAAATTCTGAGTAATATGTAGACAAGGGAATAGAATAATGGCTAGATCAAAACCAGATCAACGCAGTGATACTTGGGATTTGGTGCCTGAAAATTATTAATGGAATGATGGAATTATAGGATTAATATGACATAGACCAAGTAGCATAACTAGGGATTAGGGAAGGATATTGCTTCAGCTTCAGAAAAATTCTCAAGCATAATCAGACCATTGGTCTTTTTTTTTTATTATCTGCTATTCGTTTGGAAGGATTATCTTTTTAATTTTTTGTATTGTAATTTTTTTATCGCTTGTAATTATTTACAATTTTAATATATTGCAGTCAATTCGACTGTTGATAAAAAAAAAAAAACTTGCAAGAACGAAGTAGAGCGCTCACAAAGCTAGAATTAGTATTTGGAAATTTCCAAATAATTACACGACTTGGGAAAATAAATCTTTCTAATACATTTAGGGAGTAAAAATTTTTTATTATTCGCTCGTCTCGTAAAAATTGGCTTAGTTTGATTTTTTTTTTAAATCAAATTGACATTTTTTTATAATAGAAATTTATGCTATTTTTTTTATAAATATTGGTGGAGAAACTATTAAATAAGAAACTAAGTCGAATTTACTAGCAACAACAACTTTTACATATAGGTTTAAAAATATAAATAAATATGTTTAATTTTTAATTTTAAAATTAGTCAATTTGACCCAAAAAAATTAAACTAAGCCGATTTTTGAGTGACAGAAAGAGCACATTACACGTTACTTGAAATTGCACACAAGCCAATTAGAAATTGTACCTTATTTTATACATTGTGAATTTATTTTTTGTCATCTATGAGCTTGATAAAACTCATTAGTGGACATAATTTAAGTTGGTGCAAAATATAATTTATTCTTATTATTCATTTGATTCAAGCAGAAATCATTTGATGTGTGATTATCAAGTCTAAAGTGAGACATTTGATAAGGTATAAATTGTTTGAAAAAACTAAATTTTTTATTTGTTCTACTAGTTGCTTTATGGTGATTATAAGTTGTGATCTTATTTTATTTTGGAACAAGAATATACTTGTGAGACTTTTGAAATTCTATTTAATTATAAACTTATTATTAATATGTAGCTTACATCATTAATAATAATAAGTATACTTAAAATAGGAACAAATAATAATTTAATGTTAAAACTATTATATATATAGAGAGGTATGTATCTATATGCGTAGATATAGATATATTACGTATATGAAAATTGGAGAGAAGTGTCACATACATGTTTTATATAATAATTTTTGCACCATAAAAGTCTCTCTTCTTTTTTTAGTTATTCTTCCCGTAAATAAATAATTATTATAAAATAATATTTTATTGGAGTTATTATGTGAATTGTTGTCACAGATCATTTATCAAAGACTTGACAAATATTCTGGATATGTACACTCTGTAACCGGCCCTTAACAAATTAATCGTGATGAAAGCAATAGGAATCATCCTTTTCATATCTCCCATTCTTGTTGTCAATTCTAATTTTATGAAACACGAGTCTAACTTGGGTCACTTCTCTAACTTGGAAATTGGGGTCACATTTTCTTGAAAATGCTAATAGAGTTTGGCCAAATAAAGGCTTAACTTATAAAGGCTAGCTTAACCTATATACAGGGTAACACTTCCTTCTTGTACAGTTGGGATCAATCCCATTTTAGGTCCTACGGTTACAAAGTACAAGTGAGAGTCTTGGGAATATTCTATAGTTTAATATACAATCGCCCATACAGCCATTCAGTAAGCACTAACCGAGTGTCCGCTGAGTGCTTTGCATGGCCTAAACTCTTAAAGTTGGCTAGCTAGGGTCATGACTCCCAGTCCTAGCCCTATGTCTCTGTGTTGTAATAATAATAATAAACTCAACGCCTCAACGGCGGCCGAGTGAAAAAGTGAATATCGTTATACTATGTTTGAATCCAAAGAATAAAATAAAATAAATAATATATTTGATGATCATTTTGAAAGATAAATTATTCTAATAGAATAAAAATTTATTTTATCTTTTTGTTTTTTTTTCCATGTGGAGAAGATAGAATAAAATCCATTCCAATAAAATAGATATATGTGATAATTTTGCCATTATATGATAACATGCACCCGCTACTACCAACAACCAAATATACACTTAAAATATCTTAAAATTATTTCATTCCGTTCTTCATTCTAATATTCTTTCAATCCAAACAATGCATTAAAGAAGACGGACCAATTGAGATTTGAATAGATAGTTCTTTCGTTCTAAGATCAAGATTAATTTTTGAAATTCAATTTCATATGTTTTTAAATTTAAAATAAAAATGATTAATTCAAAATTATAATACAATTTTATTTTTACAATGTATAAAATGTTTTTAATAGTTTACAATATCAATCATTGTCATATTAACTAAAATTAAAAAAATATTTTAATTTTAAAAAATATTTTAAATTGCTTTCGAAAATCAATAATTATTCTCAAAATATATATATATATATATATATATATATATATATATATATATTTACTGCATCTCGAAATATAAAAGGATAAATTGTAAAATTGTCCCTCATTTATACATTGAATTGCAACATAGAGATTAATGTTCTAATTTTTGTAATATCATAACTAATGTCTCAATATAAAATGAAGATAAATTTTGGGATGGAAGGAGTATATTATTAATTGGCTTTGGATTGGGTTACAGCTGCGTTCTTTCTCCTGCAGCCTGCAAGCTAGATCTCATCTTTTTAGTAGTTATTTAATTCACTGTAAATGAGCCGGCCAGGACTGAAAGAATTTTAATGTTGCTTTCTCAGTATGTTACTTGTATGTATGTAAGAGAGCTAAATAAATAATTAAGGACCACTAGCTAGCCATCTATATCACCACCTCCTTCGAGCTCCTCTCCTCTGCTATTCTGTAAACTAACTGGACCACACTCTTTTAATCATCTAGGCTTTTATAGGGTTCTTAGAGCTAGATCAGTAGAGCATGCATCTTCTCACACACACACACACACACACACACACACGCATATATATATATGATACAATCTAGCTCTTTAATTTAAAAATAAGATTACATGAGAAGCTTCCTTTGTAGTTTGAAATGATAAAAACCATGTATGGCTAAGTTTATTAGATCAATAGAACATGACTACCTACTCAGTTAAGTAGCTAGCTAGCTAAAGATTTAGTACAATATGAACATCTTTTATATAAATATATATATATATATATATATATATATATATATATTATACTCTATCCATTATATAAAAAGAGTCTCATTTACAAAATTTATAAATTTTAAGAAGGTGCTTTTGTTTTATATTTAATTATAACAAATTAGAAATGGCAACATGCAAACTTAACAATATTATGCCATTTTATATTACTGTAATAAAAAAGAGGATTATTTTGTGAAATAAACTTTTATTTGACAAATTAAATAGAATTATTTTTTTTTGTGAAACAAAAGAAGTATAGGTTATGGGAGCTATATAGGTTTCCTCCTTGAGTGATGATTTCAAGAGAGCACACAAGAGCTTTAATTAATTCCCTTCCATGAGCCTTTCCCATTTTCTATAATTAATTAATATTAATTAAGTGCACTCTTGGAAAGTTTTCAAATCGGTTGTGCACATGCTAAGCCACGGGACTACACTCTCCTTTATTAATTAGCACAGGATTCATATTTATTTTTATTTTTTATTTTTTGTTAACCGTGGTTTTCCGGGCGCATCCGGACAAGGATTCATATTTCTCTTTGGTGTTCAACTGCTTGATTATATATGCTACTATATTATACAATCTCGTACTTCATTCAATACCTTTTAACTTACTTTTAAGTTGTAGTTTAAGTTCTATTACTTAAAGCTGTAATTCGTAGTTAATTTAAAATATTACTGAGTACGATATTACTTGCCTTATATTATAATCCTGTTGTTGTTGTTTGGTGTACGTTGTTTATGGTGGTCGATTCAATTTAGTGGTTACTTGTGAGTGTTGTGCTGGTTTGGATAAAACAACAAACAAGTACAAATTGAAGTTTAAAAACTTTACTAACAAAAAAATAGGAATTTAAAAATTTTAAAAAAATTTATTCTCGATGGAAATAACAATTTCTAATTTTTTTCTAGCAATGACACGTGTCAGACATTAATTCCCACATAACTATTGTGGAGGAAATTTTTCATCAGAAAAAAGTCAAGTCTAACGGAATAATTTGTCGGAAATAATAATTTTGACAGACTTTTCGACGAATTTAATTTCGACCGACAGAATTTTTGACAAAATTTTCCGTTGGAATCAATTTATTTTCAAAGGAAATAGATTAATTCCAATGAAAATTTTCATCGAGGGATTTCTGGTATTTGATTATTTTTTTTATACTCTTTGAGTGACATTTTTCTAATATGCATATATAAGGTTCAAATTTCTGGGGATGCACTTTAATTTGGGGTCAATGTGTATATATTGAAAGTGATCATTCAATTATTAAAAAGACACAAATAAAAATAAAGATATCACACCGAACATGTACACGCCCGAAAAATAGTGGTTGCGGTGGTGCCTTCATTAGTTATGAACAAAAACATAAATAAAAGGAAAATATGCATATTTCTTGCTATTATGTATCAGCTGCTGATCAATATATGTCCTTTATTTGCAAATTTTATAACAATTATAATTGTTTGTACTAAAATCTGAAAATTTTGTATTGATTTTAAAATTTAATATTTCACAAATTAATCAAAAACAAGTCAAAATGTATATAAAAATTTAGGCAAATTACATTTACTAGTACCTTTTTAAAAAATATTACAAAAAAAGTGCACTAAAAAAATATTTACAGATTTAGTGCATATGTAATTTTTTATTACATAATTAATGCAGTTAGTTTTTAGTTTAAATTAATTGGAGTGCTGAGGTGGCCATGATCCCTTTAATTTAGTTGGGTAATTTTAAAATTCAAATTTCAAAAAGTCAATCACCATTATTTCCAGCATCATCCATCTCTCTTTACTTAATCATGAAAGTCAATCACCATTATTTCAAAAAGTCGTTTCCTCCGCCTCCTTACCGGAAATTGCATCATCCGTTGGCAGGACCTTTATATTGGAGGACCTTGTACTGATGTCTCATTGCAAAAGCAAGAAAAATAAAGAAATTTATCACTCCCAGCAGTGCAAGCATCCAATAGAAATTCTCCAAAGTGTTTTATCTAGTTTTTGTTAGTTATCGCCAATACCAAAGTCATCAACAAACTACTCACAAAGTAACCCATTGTCAAAGTGCTCAGGAATAGCCCCATACTCATGGATTTCATCCGTTATGGTGCCTCCCTGATGAAAAACTCGAGCTGACCAACATAAGCAAAAGCTTCCCCGGCACCGACGAGGAAAAATTGAGGGACTAACCACAAAGCACTAATTAATTCAGGTGTTCTCTTGGACTACCATTTCTATCCTTCTCTTTTCAATGATAGCAGAGGCTACCATACCAGCCACTGAGAAAATAAGTCCTATTTCTTTCCCTATCCGCTGAAACCAAACACTAGTATGGAGATAACTAAACACTAATATAAAGGTAACTAATTTCTGAAAGTGTAGTAACTAGTTTTGGTTACCTTTGTATTAAGGTTGGTTACCTCTGTATTAAAATTTGGTTACCTTTGTATTAAAGTTTAGTTACATTTATATTAAAGGTTGGTTACCTCTGTTTTAAGGTTGGATACCTTTTGTATTAAGTTTTGGTTACCATTGTATTTAGGGTTGGTTACCTTTTGTATTAAAAGTTGGTTACCTCTGTATTAAGATTTGGTTACCTTTATATTAAGGGTTGGTTACCTTAGTATTAAAGTTTGGTTACCTTTGTATTAAAGGTTGGTTACCTTGGTATTAAGGTTGAATACCTTTTGTATTAATTTTTGGTTATCTTTGTATTAAGGGTTGGTTACCTTGTTATTAAGGTTTGGTTACCTTTGTATTAAAGGTTGGTTACCTTTGTTTTAAGGTTGGATACCTTTTGTATTAAGTTTTGGTTACCTTTATATTAAGGGTTGATTACCTCTGTATTAAGGTTTGGTTACCTTTGTTTAAAGGTTGGTTACCTATGTATTAAGTTTTGGTTACCTTTGTATTAAGGGTTAGTTACCCTCCTATTTCTCAACTTATTTTCCATCACGACGACATAGTTGACGCCGTCCACCATTTTCCACCCCTCCCTAAAACCACCAATGAACTCCTCATCGGCTTCATCGATGATAATCACCTCTTCTTTTGCCCCAACCACCGCCCGGCTTCCGCCGCCCCATCTACGCCTCTCCCGTCCACGCCCACCACTGGAACGCCAACTGTCGCCCTGACAGTGACGATGGATCTGACGGGGATGACGATGATGAGGAGCTCGATGACGCCAACAGTGAGCAAATTGTTGGTCAATTATGTTTTAGTTTTGGTTTGAATTTGTTTAATTTTGGTTCTTTGCCGACGATATTCATTAGATCAGATTTAGAGACTAGATGGTAGTACTAAATTTTTGTTTGTATTGCAGGATGATTTCAGTTCAACTTCTTGACGAAACAACCAATTGATCACGTCGGAGACGACGACTGCTAGGTGTATTAGAGGTGGTTAAATGGTAACTGTCATACCGAATATGACAGTTACTTCTCATTGATTTAAAGAATTCTTTATTTTTAGGAAACTGAATGATTTAATGACTTTATCTTGTTGCACTCTTTTTGTAATTATTTTGTTAGTATACTATTCTTTTTATAATTATTTTGTTAGTACACTATTCTTGTAATATTTTATTAATTGTTGTATATTTCTATAAACGACCTAAATTTTTTTAATCCAACATAGAATTATATAACCCGCAGAAATAATAAAATTAATTATCAAGCTGAAATATTCATAGAAATAGGTATTTATATCATTGCATATGTACTATTGGGATTAGAGGGACTATATATAGCCCACACAGAAGGAAATAACAAGAGTACCTAAAATCACCAACCAAGTACCACAAGGCTATTACAATATACCCTTCGTTACAAATTATAAGATACTTTAATTTTAAAAATTAATTTAAGATATTTTTAATTTTAAAATTAAAAAAATTATTAAAAATTACGCAACAATAAAATTTATAATTAATAGTTTTTTTAAAAGTAATTTATAATATTTATCATTATATTTTAAATAAAATTAAAGACGTCTATGTTAATTTTAATTTTAAAAATATTTTATATTAATTTTAAAAAGTCAACAATATAATGGTATTATATTTTAAAACTGAGTAATGAATGGTTCTTAAAGTGATGCTGACATTATTATTACAGTCAGAGAGAAAGAGAGAGATGTCATGATCATAGATGATCTGCAATATATATTTTGTATAATATATAACAGCAGTGGAAGATTAAGAAAAATATGTGGAGAGAGAATGTGCGAAAGATTAATGTTTATTAAAGAAGATATTCCATTTTGCTTTATAAATCAAAAATAAAATCTGGAAAGTTAATTTAGAATAATGACCTCAGTTATTCTATGGAGTGTGGACTTGCATATATCCTAGTAGGGTATCTAGCTATCTATACATCGATCTATACCTACTCGAACAAATATAATTAAGAAGAGAATATGTATTTCTAAACCACACCCCCCCCCCCCCAAAAAATCTTAAAAGTATAAAATATAAGTCTTAATAATTGTTTATATTCGATCCGATCCGATCATATATATGTAATATATATATATATGTATGTATATAAATATATATTATATATTAATTTCAAAATTTAAAATATATTTATAAAATGTTCAACAACTTTTTAGAAAAATATTTTTTTTTTCAAATAAATCTCTAAAATTTGCTAAAGATGTAATATTAGTTACGTGAGAGTACTAAAAGTAATAGT
This sequence comes from Aralia elata, assembly GCA_034770075.1. Lineage (NCBI taxonomy): Eukaryota > Viridiplantae > Streptophyta > Magnoliopsida > Apiales > Araliaceae > Aralia > Aralia elata. The sequence goes on from CM068384.1 coordinate 10,560,704, forward strand.
ATGATAGAAACTTTATATTACTTTATAGTAAAATAAAAATACGTACGTCTGTAACTTTGAAAGGGACGAAGAAGAAAAATATCTGTTTCTTTAAAGGGAGGGAGTAGCACGCATGGTGCAGCAAGCTGGCCACCAATCAGGTGTATATATTGAGCAAATATATAGGATGTATCCAATAAATGGCAAGTTTTGAAGGAAAAACCATTGACGGTGAAGGAAGAAAAGATGCTAATAAGGAAGGAAGTAAATGCACATCACTTTTAATTTATTAATCCGTGAGAAAAAAAGAGAGAGATTCACATAATTTTGTTTGGTGAGATGCTCTTTCATTTTCTTCTTTTGTTTGAAACCTAACACACCATGCAAATTGCAAACTATGGTCCCCGCATTACAACTAGTAATTACAATACTCTTCTTTTCTTTTTATTTTAGCTGCCAGAGATGCCTTCTTAAATTAAATATTTCTTCCAAAATTGAGAGTTTTTTTGTAGACCTAACTAGGACTTATAATTCTTTTAAAATTAATTAATATGTTTATAAATGTAATCAACAAAGGCTAATACACCTAAAAATCAATAGAAAATTAAAAAAAGATTCTTAGTTTGGAATGTAAAGATTACTGTATAGGCTCAAGATATGTACATGTCAATGCATAGATAAGAAAAATATACATATAAACTTGTAGCGCTTCACACATTATAATAGTGCATAGATATGCGTGCTATGCACCATTGTGATGCGTACAAAGAGATTTTTCTTTAAATCGTGTCCGTTGAATTTTTGTAATAAACGGTACAAGATTAGTTACGTTGTCTAATAAATATTCTACGATCAAAGTTTAGTTATGGATCACTCTCAGATATAAATATAGATATATGGAAAGAAAGGTGAAGAAAAGGTCCCCCCGCCCCTAGCTTCCAACCCTAAAGTTAATAAATGCTAGCTCTTACAAACTAGAAACTCTCACTAATCTGTCTGCGATCTGCATGGTGGTGGTATTGGCGTGACAATATTCAATTTGCATCACCACCAGGCCATGGACCACTTTTTTCTTTATCTTTAAATCTTGTTTTATTCTATGATTTTTCCAACGCTTTTCAGTCACCAATTCTCTACCTTGTATATATATATCAAATCAAAAGATATAAATAATACCCGGCCCCTTTATATATATAATCCCTTTGTAGCTAGCTAGCCACCTCATGTATCCTCTCTTCTTTAGTTCTTTATATAGACCAGTAGAGATCAACCTTTTATATATAGAGTACAACATGTAGAGAACCCCATTTAGAATTAGGTCTCTCTCTGTACCATAGCCTAACCAGCTGCTATCATGCACCACTAGGGTTAGCTCCTTTTCTTATCATGCACCAGCAAGAGTTGAAGCTGCCAGCATGATCTAATTAATCTTCCTCTACTTACCTTGATTAATTTAATTAATTTCCCGTCGAGGAAAGATTAGATCATGTGGTAGCTCCACCTGTTGTTGGTAGCATGAGAAACCCTAATTTCAGCCGCCGCAAAATTAATCAGGTTTTTCTTCCGATCCTTTCCTAGATATATATAGAGATGTAGAGTTTAATTTCCTTGAAATTAAAGATCTCTGAAATTTATTAAAGGTACGTATATATACTTTCTCATTTGATCTCATTTTTAAGATTTCGATGCTATCTTCTTCATCTTTGTTAGCCTATATATACATAATAGTTCATATATATAGCCAAAAAAAATTCTTCTGTTTTCCGTTAAAACCTAACCCAAAAAATGTTAACAGGTATGTTAGCATGTATTTTGACTGACAGGAATTTTTGTGGCTCGACATTTTGATGATTCCAAGATCCCTATATATAAATCTCCTTATGCTTTGGGGATTGAGCCTTTATATGATCTCTCGACTTTTTGAATGGTGTTTGTGTTGATATATATGCAGATAATACATTTTGCAAATATGATGTACCAATTTTAATGTACAATGTATGGATTTTTAAGATCCTATTTAATTTGTTGTTGGTAGTGATTTGGTTCTGTTTTTTCCAAGTCCAACTAACTAGGGTTTCTATGAGGTGTGTGAGGTCTTCTTGTCCAACTTTGTAACATATATTTTACATATATAAAAAGTTTCCAAAATTTTAGTTATTAAATTTCCTGCATATAGTTTGAAGATTCTAATTAATCTCTCCCTTTTTACACTTTTGTTTTCCTGTATGATCCGTCCCCTGGTCTTCTGTGATCAATGATTTATGTATAATAGGTTTTCCTATGAACCAGTATAGTAGCTAGGGTATATAAAAAGGTTCGTATCAGTTAGAGAAGGTAAGCCTAAATCAAATATAATTTGTTTCCTCACATGTTATTTTTATAAAAACCATAACTGACCTATATATGTTGTTTTGATGGAGTTCTTAAGATGGTTAGGGTTTACATATATAGCAGGTCTAACTAGGTATGATATATATATCTAGCTGACTAGCTAGAGAAGATATAGAAGATATACAACTAATGTCACTATTTTAGTAGAAAGAAACTATCATTCTATATATATATATATATTCCCTCAGGTTTAATTACACGCAGGAAGCAAATGGATCGAGATTGTTAACCCGGCCCCTTCCTAGAATTGAACATTACTCTTTGTGTTTGCCTACTTGATAATTAATTCTTGTAATTAATTGTTCATGAAATATAGCAAGGTAATAAACGAATCCGAGATGAACAGATGGCTATAATAAACCCAAAGCTATGTCTTCTTTTAAGATGCTAACATACATTTATTAGATCTGCTATATATATATATATAGTAATACGTATACATTCTAAGATATCTGATCTCCTTTAAAGTTTTATGGATTGATAATTTAACAGAGTGCCCTATCTACTATGCGTCCATGGAATTCCAGTTCTTAATTTTTTTGCTTGTGAAATATATATGATCATCCTTACATTTATTCTAAACATGAAGTTAATTAATATTCTCGACACTTAATTCAATTTGTCAATCATCACTATATAATGTCTTCCTTTAATTCTCCTGTTTAAGCATGCACAAAAACAGACAGATCTCACGCATTTGAAAGTTTGTATTGTCAATTATTTTTTATATCAAATCTCTGTGAATCGAGAGTATACCCTTCTATATATGTTATCTTGATGTAGAGACAAAATTGACAACTACTAGTATGTAAATGTGACATGTCAACTTTTGAGCCTACAATATCTCTTTCAATTGATTTCCCTCTCTTAATCTCTCTCTTTCACTCAGATGAAGTTTGGATTTTCTAGCTTAGTTGTAAGAGGATTTGGAGTCCGACTGATATGTATATATATATAATTATTTTTCTTAGATAGGCAAAAAATAAAATAAAATTGTTACTGAAACAATAAAAGATTTGAATATCAGTTGTATATAATACAAAACTTGCTTACTGATTACATCAAATAACTGAAAGAAACACAAATATAATTTGCATCAACTTTTATCTTATATATACATGCATTCAATCCCCTTTACACTAGTAAGCTTCAACAATAAAAGATGTCAATAAGGAAATTGACAGAAAATTAATTAAAGATGTCAATTAATAGTTTGATTCTCTCGAGTACGTACTATATATTATCAATAATAGCTGGGTCGTTTGTCAGTCTCTCACTCATGAAGGAAATAAGAGGGGGTACTAAAGATGATCAGTTTTTTAGGGTTTGCTTGTAACATTCTATTTAAGGGATGGTCCCTTGAAGAGAAGAGCCATGTGGATGGACGTTGGCATTACAATGACCTTGTTGTCTTTTCTAGTTCTCGGTTCGAAGGCCTGAAAGCGAAATATATATATATATATATATATTTGTGTGTGTGTGTACATGCGTGTACATGTGTGTGTATTGGTTTTCAATTTTTCATTATTGAAGAGATAGGGTTGCTTGATTTCCTTGTTGAGAGTGGTAATTGATATTAGTATCTTCCATTTGTGTGTTTAGTTTGTGTGCATGATTAAACACACACCCCCCCCCCCCACCCTTTTTTTGTGTGTGCACGCACGCTAATTAAGCGTGCAGGATTATATAGAAACGTAGAAGTAAAAATTAGTTAAACATGTTCATTTCTAACTCTTCATTTCAATAATTTTGCTTAAGCAGTTAATTGTTGTACGTATCAGTTTAATGTAATATTGCCTTGATCGTATTGTTTGCTTTCTAAGTGGGAATTGATCTCATTTTCCTAGCTAGCTTAGTTATTTGAACTTCAAACCATTTTTCAGTGTTTGAACAAGGTCAAAATGAGGGATTCAAATTCAATCAATGTCAAAATGAGGGATTCAAATTGTTGTAATGCTCTAAGATGACTCTCATGAGTGTGTTGATTGGAGGATGGTTTAATATAGTTAAAATCTAAATGATTCAGTTCAAGAGAATAAGTCAAGACTAGCCCTATAGTGCAGCTTCATTTAATTTGGTGTTTATATATAATCAGTTTAGACAACTACATGATTGGAGTAATTTTCAGTTCAAGAAGGTGATTTAATTTGAGGTTCTCTCTAGCTACTTACGAAAGGTTTTTAATTAGCTAGGTGCTATGGAGTTTAAATGTTATTCTTGGGTTTTGGTAAGAGTTAATTAAAGCTTTGTAATTCTCTTCTGGCCTTAATCAAATTCTATGGATTCGCAACTATTTGTTCAATATTTTGATTTTAATGAGAAAAAAAATTTATCGATCAAAAAGAAAAAGTCAAGAGAGGTTCTAGCTTTGATTTTCTCTATGGAAGTATCATGTTTTCTTTAATGAGTTTATGCATGTTTGAGTTTATGGAGGAAAATTTATTGTGATTTGTCACAATTAGTTGGATATAACAACAATTTAAAATGATATAATTTTGAATGTTAAAATGATAAAATAATAAATTGTCGTTAGTTAGATTGGTGAAATTGCAAAATTAGAAATAATTATTTAAATACTCAAAGTTGTCCTCTTTGAACCATTAAGTGCTAAGTGCTAACTGCTAACACAGATCATCCGCATAAATGAAAAATAGTATAGAAGCACATGCTAGCTTATTTGTATTATTATGTATGTAATGTTCTTGATTTTATTTATTTATTTTATTGTTCATAAACAGGACATGATCTATAAATTAAAAACATTACATACGTTAGTCTATTTTTAATCAATAAAAATAAAATATACGGGCGTGCAATATTCTGATGCTTAATAGGAATTAATTAAGCCTACCACACCTTCTGGATTTTATTTTAGGGTATTTAATTGTAGGATATTTAATTTGTCCCAATTACGTACATTATGAATTTTAAGGAAATATTTTTAGTTTCATATTTATTCTTAAATTTATTGAACATTTAAGTTGATAGTTATAAATTTATAATATGATAACGAAATTATTATAACAAATCGGAGGATTTTGTGTCATTTTATACTAATCTAAAACAAAGTAAAAAAAAAAAGGTTAAACCCCGAAATATATACCTTTTTACATTTCGTACTTTGAGATTTAAACGTTCTCATTCCGTTATTCAAAGTACCGTTAAGTAATCATTACTGACCATTTTATTATTTCCGGCAAAAAAGTGACCGGAACTGTCACGTGTTTCGATAGAAGAAGTATAAGTACAGTTTGACTGTATATTGTATATTTGACCATATAAAATCAATATAAACATAATTTTACATTAATCTTATTCAAATAAAGTACTAATCATCTTCAAATACTCAAAAATAATGTAAGTTTTTTTTCTTCCTCATCTACCATTAAACTCAAAAGCTTCAACATCCAAAATACTCAAACCATTCACCATATTCCCTTGCAGCCATTCATAAAAATCAAAAATCCCAAAACAAAAATCTCAATCCATTCATTAACTTCAAATTAATTTTAGTCCAAAATCTCAAAACTCCCAAAATCATGTTCTATCATGAAACCCAAATCTAAAAGTGACAAGTGAAGAAGATTGCAACAATTGGGGAAGAATTCTCAAACCCAAATCTAAAACCCATTAATTCTCTCTCTAAAACATAAATCTCAAACACAAATCTCAAACCCTACTTCACTTTTTCTCATAAATACAAATCTCAAACTCAAATCAACCACACCCAATAGTGAATCTAGCATTCAATAGATCTACTAGATCTACTACCTTAGAGCACTAAATAGATCTGAAAATAAAAGTAAAGAAATGGAGAAGAATAAATGAGTTGTGTTGTTTTTTTAGATAGGGATGAGCGTGGGAATGTGGATGATGAATAGATGGGTTGTTTTCTTCTTTCCCAATTCTTCTTACTTCTCTGACTTAAATCTCATTCTCTCATCTTTGATTCACCATTATAAATCTGGAACTTATGATGTTGGATTGTGATATTGAATATGGATTGTGATGCTAGACAATTTGTTGGTTGAATAGATTATTATTTGAAGATCAATGATTTTTGAGTTTTTAAATTTTAAAATTTTTGGATTTAATAAATAGATGATGATGAATGGTTTTGAAGGTTTTTGAATTTCTAGATTCCAATTAAAGATGTTGAAGATAAGAAAAATATATATATATTATTTATTTATAAAACAGTTGTTCCAAATCAATTTTGAGGTTAATAATTTGTTGCATAATTATTTCATTTGGGCAATTTGTTGGCTAATTTATATATATATATATATATATATATATATAGGGTACCAATCCACAGCAAGCGTTTGCTGGAGCAACCAAATTGTTCCCTGCCGCTACAGGCTGTAGCGGCAGTAGTGTTTGGCTTTTTTTGGTTATCTGCCGCTACAGGCTGTAGCGGCAGGGGAAGAAATTTTTTTTTTTTTCAGCAAAGGTTATTGACTTATAATAGGTGTTTTTTGATCCTTTATCCTTATGTACTTTCATACCCAACTCAAATGTCATTTATTTCATAAAGTATATTATAAAAATATACAAAATTTTAATTCCTTCCAATATATTAAAAACTTATAGATATATTTTATTTTTAAGTTAATTTATGAAATACTAAAATATAAAATATTAAAATTTTAAAAGTAACAAATATAATAATAACTATTTGTTACTTTTATTATGATACTATTTATTATTATATTTGTTACTTTTAAAATTTTAATATTTTATATTTTAGTATTTCATAAATTAACTTAAAAATAAAATATATCTATAAGTTTTTAATATATTGGAAGAAATTAAAATTTTGTATATTTTTATAATATACTTTATGATAATAAATAAGAGCTGGGTTGGGTATGAAAGTACATAAGGATAAGGATCAAAAAACACCCATTATAAGTCAACTAACCTTTGCTGCAAAAAAAAAAAAAAAAAAAAAAATCTTATCCTACGGATCAAAAAACACCTATTATAAGTCAACTAACCTTTGCTGCAAAAAAAAAAAAAAAAAAAAAAATCTTCTCCTACCGCTACAGCCTGTAGCGGCAGGGAACAATTTAGTTGCTGCGGCAAACGTTTGCTGTGGATTGGTACCCATATATATATATATTATTTATATAAATAATGTGGCACTTATTTTATTTTGCTTAATTAGTGAAGTTAATTACTTTATTTTGATTAATTAGTGGAGTTATTTGTTATTTTTTCTTAATTAATCGATTAATTGTTTGTTTGAGATACTTGAGTTAGTTAGTTAAGTAAATTATTTGGGTTAGATATGTATGTATTTATGCAAATTTAAAACACCAAATATGAGTCAAATACGGTCAACTCATATATTTAAACTATTTTTACCATTTATTTTCTTAATCTAGTATTTAACACGTATTTCTACTATTTAATTAAGTCAACTACAGTATTTATACGGTCAACAATATTTAAATATTAAATTATGACACGCGACCATTTTCCGTTAAAAATATTGAAATAAGGTCCGTCGTGATTACTTAACGGTATTTTTGAATAGCAGGATGAGAATATTTAAACTTCAGGGTATGAAGTGAAAAGAATTTATACTTTAAAATCCGACACGCAGTTAACCCAAAAAAAACAGTACAACAAAAGCCTTAAGTCACTAAACTAACGGTTATAATACTACAACATGACCTAAACAGATCTTCAAATGGCAGATTCAAGAATAAAGTGCTTACTGTGGATCAAGACAATAATTAACGAGCATACTAAAAGAAATGATTCTTGATTATTAACAGCGTGATTAATTAAATCTGAGCTTTTGTTTATCGAACACCAAATATCTCATTTACACATGCAAGTTTTGCATTTCGGAGTTCAAATCAAGTTTTTTTTTTTTTCATTGAATAAATTGAAAAATAAACGTTGAAAAGTTTATTCATCATACATCAAAGTATAAGAAATAATAAAGACAAGACACAAAAAATAAAATTAAGATATTGACCAACTTATTGGTGCTCACTTTATCACGTAGTGTTATAAACTTATACTAATATTCTTTTAATATATTGTATATTATTACAAAACTATGACATTTATCTATTGCACAGTGATCTTGAAATCAGAAATCCCTTTGTCATAAGCTAAATGCTGCAGTCTACTTATTGACATAATAACATATATATATATATATATATATATATATATATCATTCAGACGATATTTGACATTTTTCTCGTCTGGGCAACAATTAACATCCCAAATGTGGTGAGCTAAGTACCCTTAAATATATACAATGGATGCCATTCAAGAAAATATGTTACAAACAAAACAAGCTAAAACCTCTCTGACCCTGCACTTGCTTATCACCAACAAACTAAAACTGTAAAACAATGCAACGCTGCATGATGCATCAAACATGTAAAAAGAGGGCTCCGGCCAGCATATAAGCCGAAACTCCTTCAACCCCTTTTTCTCTCCTCTCTTCCACATTGATCGCCGTGTCTCTACTACTAACAATAAAACATTACTCTTTTGACATTCTCCTTGAGGGCTGGCAATGGCCGTACTCCGGACTCTCCAGCAGCTCGAGTACCATTGACACCTTGACCAGCACCGCTTCCATTCTCCTGCATTTCTGGTTCTAGGTAGAATCTGGCTCGAAATGCAGCTAAATGTGCATAATATGCTGGAGGAACTGCACAAAGTCAAGGGCTCATCAGTTACAAGTTAAATCTCACAGTATAAACATATAATACACTAGACTCTTGCTTTGGAAGATGATTTGATTAAATTGCATCCAAAGAATGTATTAACTTCCAGCTAAATGGATAAATGCATGGTAAAGAATACAAAAGAAAAAATGCATACAATAAAACCATTATTTTGGTTTTATGATTGCTACTCGTGTGATTATCACCATCCATGTACGTATCAATACATACTCCCAATATTTTGGTAGTCTATGCTATTTGCACTTCAAAACAGCCACAATTTATTTCACTCTCATGACATGTTGTCAAACTTTATATTTTGGGAGAACCAATAGGATTACCCTATTTTGGTGGTGTAACTCCTCAATTAGCTTCATAGGTTGGGTTTTATCAATAACTTACAGAGGCTGACTAAAGTTGCTACACACAATGTGTGACCCCCCCCCCCCCCCCGGTCTTACATCAAGTCTGTGGAATAGAGAGAGAGAGAGAGAGAGAGAGAGAGAGAGTATAATACCCCAATCCCACATTGAGAATGTGTGAATAAGATAAGGGGCCTGACACTAGCTACTAAAAATTGGGCCAAAGCATTTTAATGGGTGATGTATGCATCCTAATTTGAAGTTGGACTAGTTGGTTTTTGGGCTGGGCAAGAGAGGGGGAGAGAAGCTTGGGGCCGATCAATTCAGACAACCATTTGCAAGGAAGAACATCAACCTACCAACAGAAACAGAACGCGTGCACCTTGCATATGTGTAACAAAGATTGTTTGTTAAAGACTGAATTCCATCTGCTGTAAAATTGTTCTCATCCCAAAGAACATGGTAATGAGCAGGCCGACTTGTCCCCTACCATAAAAATGAAAGGAAGGTGATTCATTAGATAACCAAAAGATTTCGGAGGATAAGTGAAGCTCCTCGTAGTTCAAACTTCTAACTAATGTTATAACTGCGCGGAGTGAAAAAGGTCACTCGACTGAACTTAGATTCTCACCTGAATACCAGCATGGCTGCAGAGATAAAAATCAAATTCTGTTGGATGGCAGATTTTAGTATCAACCACAGTGCCTGATGCAAGAAATGTATGTCATCACATAAATAAGCAAAGCGCCAGGGATACAACTATCTACATATTTATAGAAAAGGGCTTAGTTTTACAAAAACAGCAGTAGTGTACCAGGTAAAATGTTTCCACTCTTCTTGTCAATGCTGCTTCGGTCCCTATGGTTGTTAGCAAACAACCGAGTGTGATGTCGTTTTTGCACCACAATAAAAGTCACAGGAGGTTGGTAATTGGGTTCTAAAGAGGCACATGCCTACATAGGATTTATTGGTTAGTGCCACCAATTGGAGCTACTTGTTTCAGCTTTTCTACTTAAAAGAGAATAAAAGTAAATTAGAACATCACTAACCTTCCGAATAGCATCTAACTCATAAAGTAGGACTTGATAAAATTGGCCTTCACTCACACCATCCCTGGACAAATTATTCTCCATAAGAAACTACGGAAAATGTTTGACTTAATATAAATTTGTGATCAAATGGGAGTCTGATAAACCCAATTAGCCCTTTTAGCTCGCAGAACACAAAAGCTTACACATCTTTCAAACGTAACATGTTCAAATGGGCAGAGGCACATTTATATATGCATGCTTAGCCTATATAAAAATAAACACCTCCTGTATATGGACAGATGATCCCAGATCATGACGATGCGGTATGCATATTAAATTAACCTTGTTCATAAGAATCATAAGAAAACTGCCTGCCAATGGGCTGTGCATGTTAAATTAACCTTGTTCATAAGAAATCTGCCTGCCCAAGCAGATTGTTAGCTGTGGTATGATGATGATGAAGATAAAAGGAGCAGTCATGAAAGAGATAGGAGAGGACAGAGGTAAAGATGATTGGTGTGCGCATCCTATGAACTGAAGACAAGTGTTGTTACTTGTTAGCACCAAAATATATGACGTGAAAACTGTACGGGGTGATAGAAATTCTGAGAAAAATGAATGCCGTGATTGGCAAATGGGCAATACTCTTTTTTTTTTTTGTTCGTTCGAAGTGATTGTGATACTGAAACACTAAAATTGTCACAACATTAGCTCTGCAGAATCTAGCTATCAATAGAATAATAAACATAATAACAAAAAAAGAATAAACTCGATGTCAAAGATTTACGACTAAAAAACACCAAGGACAATTAACCTGTAAAATATAATCCTCAGTGGCTTCTGCCCAGTCGCCTTCCTGAAGGAAACCAAAAGATCCCTACATAAACAGCAATAAGATGTTAGAGCTACATGCATACAAGCACCCCTCCAGACCCCCACCCCACCCAAAGAAAAAGGAAAAAAAAAAGGAATAGAAAATGAAAACTTTCAAGAGAAGTTTATTAATAAGAAGAAAAGGATTCCTCTACCGGATCATGCCACCACTAACTGTTCCACGTCCAGGATCTTGCCATGTTTTGTACAGGTCTTGTATAAGTTCTTGTCTATGAGCTTGAGCACAAACCAATCCCGCATATTTAGTGACTTCAGGCCAATCCTGCGAAGCTACTACCTACAGCCAAAACAATCTCTCTCAGGTAAGGTCCTTAGTGGTCCTTGCAGGAGTAAAGGGTATAAAAAATCATGGGCCTAATCAACCGTACAGCAGCTATTGAGGGGCTCGAGTCTTCTCCATTCTCTGGGTGGGTCACATCTGCTCCAAATATTATGGTTGGTATGTCACTAACTAATGGTATTCTGCAGCTAATTGCATCCAAAAGAACAGTGTTTCTACCACCCCTCTGCACCATAATATAAAATAATTCACAAAGTCTCAAGTTAGCCATCAGTTTAATACATGAAGTTAAGAGTAAATGATGGAACTTTTTATTGATACTATATGAGTATTCAGAATGTTGTTGACTAGTAACCACACTTTCAAACAACTTCAAAACACATGCATTTTCGTGATAAATCATGCTCAGGTAACAAGAATTCGGAATTCACGCCTACAAGAGTAAACATCACCTTAACATTGATCTTCAGCGACACATTGGCCAAGTATTGCTTGCTAATCTTGAAGACATGTTTTGTCAGACAGCATTGAGAAATCAAACCAAGATCAGTTTCACATATTCTTTTCAGATGTCCTAATACGAATGAACAAATACATTGTTACTTCAAGAATATATCTTCAGTTTCAAAATAAGTAAAAAATTCAAGTTCCTAAACAACATACCATACAAGGCCCCATTATTGTCTGGCAAAATTGCTAATAGAAGCTCTAGTTCCTTTCCTTTTAATTTGTTCATACTTGCATGGTAAACATGCTTCAAAGCTTTCTCTACATTCTCAGGCCTGGCTGTATAGATTGGTATAACAGGTTCAGGATTAAATTCCTGTAAAACAACAGCAAATTACAATTTAGTTTCATCTTATATTAGGTCAAGCTGTCTAGTCCATAAAACATAAATACATGAAAAAGGAAAATAAGTAGAAACAATAACCTACCATTCCAGATACTTGACACATTTGAGCAAGTTCACTACAAAACCCGCGAGCAATATTTTCTTGCACGCTCCATGAGAAGTTGATGCATGCCCACCGATTAACAGTCATGCCATTGATCATTTTCTGTGATATATGACAGACACCAAGATGTGAGCTGTAACTAAATCTTTGCCTTGCCAATGCAAGAGATAGACCAACTTGAAATGTCCATTTTACATTCCTCTAACATAGCCATGGAATTATTAAAATTTAGACAAATTTTGGTTGCTTCAGGTGAAACAATTTACAATTCTTAAATTATGACTTTCTAGTTATCTAGTATTTTGCACATTGACTGATAACCAGAGGTTAATTAACCCTCTTCGAAAAACGAAACAATATTGGTATGACTATTATTGCTGCTTACCCAAGGAAAAAAAAAGATGTTTAAATATACAAACTTTCACATCAGAAGAATACCTTGTTCATCATATTCCACTGGCCAACTTGTGGCAAACAATCTTTTTCCTTACCATTTTCATGATATTTCAGCTGCAGATAAGAGCACAATCAGATAGCAGGAAAACAGATAATGTAAGTGAAAATGAGTGATAAAATACTCGAAGGACAGTCTTACCCAAGGAGCAGGGAGAACTCGTGCCTCCACAGAAGCTAGTTTTTCACTGATTTTCATGCCAAATTCCTTAGCATACGGATCTTGATCATATGCATTGTGTTGAACCGTCTGTATTTGGGGTGAGAGTAAGATTCATAAATCAGCTTAGCCAATTTCTATCAGTGGTAAAATGATCATAAATCGTACACAAGGGAATTACATGGTCGAACTGGATTCTTGATAGACTAGACACAAATGATAAAAAAAAAAAATTAGAAAAAACTACAAGCATATATCTTAATTTTCAAATTACTCTCGGTGATTAGGGATCTTGTTGCTTTACTACAATAAAAAGATCAGACATCATGCAAATAAAGTCAAAAATCCACGATAAAATGCTCAGATTTATCAAGAAAGTAGGTCAGGTCTGTATTCAGTCTACTCCCAATGGCACCCCAAATTCACATGATCAAAAAAGGAATAGATATTTTGAAATGCTCAAGCTTTTCTCCTAATTATGTTAAAATGAACCCCATGTGTTTCAAAAGTTTAATACTAGTTTACCTTAATGATGAATTTAGTGTACAAAGTAGATCAGCTTAACCTTTTAATAAAACACTTCTCAGCTTAAATATTTTAATGAATATTACTCCCAGGACGAAAGATTCTGACCTGCAAATACATAATTTCTGAAAAAAATAAATTCTAAAGCACTTCATGTGGTTGGCAATCAACATAGGAAATGGTAAGAAACTTCATATTTATTAAGCACTTAAGCCATAGAGTGGTGGATAAAAGATTCCAACTTCAAGTTTCCTACCAATCAATTAGTAACAACTTACATAAAGCAATGTAGATACATGCTAAAGACAAAAGTTCAACTATAGTAAAGCTTTATCAGAAACCAGCAAAAAAATAGTTAAGAGATTGCAAAATAAAAAAACTATGTACCTGCAAAATGTCATTCTCTCGATCCCTTGGTCTTTGGCACGTAACTTTCAAAAGAGCAGTAATTTGCTTATCATTTAACCTTTTGGTGTATCTCTGACCCTCCACAATCTTGCAAACCTGGAAACTCGATGGCATTAGATAACCATAAAAATTAAGGGAAGGAAAACCTAAATGAATCCATCAGTTTAAACTGAAAAGTTTGTTGCAACTGCTCTCGACCTCCAATGGTAGATAATTTGCCTTCCTCTGGTTTCCTACTTGAAGACAGGGAAGATGAGTATGCTGAATCGTGAAGCCGTACATCTCTTGAAAGTATTCAACAACTGACTTCATAGTTGAGTTGTCATCGACAGGAAACCTGCACAATATTACCATGAATAATTAGAAGACTTACATATTTATTAAAATTTCATAAAGAGCTTAAAGAGGAGTAAATTTATTCATATTAAAGCTTAAAAGAGAAGAAGGCATCAAATTACAAAAGTAAGATAAGGTAAGGCAGTGGGACAATAAAGAGGATATGGCCCTCAATGGAGTTGAAGCAGTGTAACTTATCGGGAAAATAAGGGCTGGAGCAAGGAACATACTTGTAGCCAAGTCCTTTTTTTAATACAACTCTAATCATTCATGAACTTGGCTTTACTTAACATAAGGTGAGATCAGGTCATGTAAGAAATTATAATATCATGACAAATGGAGCTTATATAGGATATACAAATCTTACACTAGTTCTCTAGTGAGTTGAGATGTTAATCCTGAAACTCGATACTTTCTTCGTACATTGCCCCTGTGTGTTACTTCAACTTTCACTCCTCTAAGGGCCTTTTTGATCTGGAAATTATTACAATTTCAATCTGGATAAGTAAAGAAAATATAAATCCTGTATACATCACCAAAACAAATAGCAGTATACCTTTACACGGTCAGAATCAGACAATTCCCTTGATAACACATCTTTGCCAAGAAGTTGGGCAACAAAATCTATTACAGGGAGAGCCTCAATAAATGCAGCTGAAGCCATATCTGTCAAATTGAATATATAGAAGTTGGAACATGGCATTGGGAATACATGATAGCAATAATAATTACTAGTAATATTAATAAGAAATGTTGACTTTTAAGGTTCATTTACCAATATTAAGGGACAATCCCATCTGGGTAGGTCTTATACTTTGATAGAATCCACACCATGATTCCAAGCCCTCACCAAGCCGTTGTGGTTTCCGGATGTTGGGAGAAAAGAAGGATCTCCCAACAGGACAGTACCTTTTACGATGCATTGTGAGACAAATAAAGTTTACTTTGACCGAAATAAATAATTCATAGAAATCATGGTAAAATTTTAGCAGACACATTAAGAGGACCTACCTCTTGTTTGAAAGTTCTCTCAATACAATGTCAAGAATTTGAAGAGCTTCCTGCGGAGCATCTGCACGCTTACCGGCCAGAAATTGGCCCAAATGATGCAGGTATGCCCTTGCCACAAACTTGATTACCACTTTGTACTCTCGCACCCTTCTGAAAATGTGCATAGATTTTGAGTTATCTCACTTAATGAAAAAAGAAAGAGAGAAGAAAATTAAAACTTGAGAAATACATTAAGAAATTCTTTCTTTTATATAACGTTTCCTTTGTCTTTTTGGTCCGAGTGATATAACAGAAATACTTTATTAAATGTTTTCTGTTCCTTGTGTATGATTCTTTTTTCTCTTACCTTACCTTACCTTACCTTATCTTAATCTTCTTTTTTGCAACAAAAAAAATTAAGAGTAGGCAGGATTTCTGTACTGATTTTATGATGTGATAAACTAAGAACTATAGCAACGAGAAGTAGATAAGCAGATGAACAGACACAATTTTATTTTTATTTTTTTGACAAAATGTAAAATTAACAATAAATTCTTACCTAAGGCCATTGATTCCATCCTCTTCATCTGTAAGTTTAATGTTGAACTCCTTCCACTCAAAAGGAAGCTCACCGGCTGTGTACAAACTCTTTCTGCCATCATAAGCAGGCAACCTCATCCCCAAGTCAGATTCTTTGTACAGTTTTACCAGCTCTGCCATAATAGCTCTGTTCACATTTTTTGATGCCACCTCAGGAGTTATGGTTACCTGCAAATATAATGATAAAATATTAAAAAGGGAATACAGACAAGAAGCAGCAATAAGAACAATATTAATGACCAAATTTAAACCTCCATTAATGCCACCGAAGCAAAGGACAAGGAGAGAACAGAAGCCCATTCAATTTGATTTGCAATGTAACAGCACAAGTAAGAAGAAATGCCAACTTAAGAACCCCAATTTTTTGATCCCAAAAAAATACGTGGCTATTTTTTTGGATGTACTCAACATATAAGTTTAATGTTAAACCCATCAGAAAAGCTATCTTACATCATACTGGTTCAAGTCCTTCTCTGGTAACTCTGCAAAGAAATGGTTTGCCTTGACAACACATTTTGTCCCAATTTGTCCATACCCAGGCCTAGGAGTAAAACTCAAAGATTTGCTTGAAGAAGGAAAACCCCTCTTTATTTCAGACAAATTCCCTCCATAATTAACAGACTCAGTTGGCGAATCGGCTTCAACAGTTCCACCCGAATGCTCCAAAGCCAGATTATACTCCACAGTGCAGGGCCTTGAACTCGGTCGCATAAAAGCATCGCCTTGATCTGATTTCCGGCCACCTCTTCCTCTTCTCCTTCCTCTACTTTTTGATGGAGGTGAAGACTGGTTATGGGGTTTGGAATTCTGGGTTTCTTGCACTGGTGAGCCTTTACGATTTTCAGCAGTTTTGGGTTGCTTTGGGGTTGGATTCATGGAGTTATTCAAGTGGGGTTTGATCACAAAGTGTTGCTCTGAGCCTTCTTTAAGCTGCCTAATAGGCATGATAATGGTTTTTCTATCTTACTGAAACAGATGTGTGATTTGAAGCTCATGAAGTAAATATACTTCACCAGATTCAGCAATCAAACAAAATCTTCTGCTTTCTAGTCTTTACTCATTACTCTCTACAGATTTATAGCTATTCTGTACTGAAAGTATAAAAAACAGAGCAGAAATTATGTCAGAAAGATTTTCCAAATTATAAAATTAATAAGATGTGACATTTATAGAAAAAATTATGAATATATTCAAACATTCACACGCAAAGTGAAACAGTACACATTAACTAGTCGTCATGATTTTATTCCAAAATAATAAAACAGCCAATACCCAAAAATGAAAGTTATAGTTCTTTCTGTTAGTCTAGTTATTGCTGGATCATGAAAGGAGAAGGCAAGAACAATGCATATAGCAGAAAAGGAAATCACATGCATATATAAAAATTAATCTTTTTTCCCAAAATTTCTCCTTTAAATTATTATTGGTATTTATTTTTTAAATGTTCAAAATCTCAAAACCGAGAAAAGCAGAGTCTGAACAGAAAACCCCGAAGGAAATTTGCAGCAAAGATCAGCTATTGACAGTGAAAAAACATATATGTAGAGACAAAACAAACCATTACCCAAAACTCAAACCCTCTTCGATGCTTCTGTTCGAAACCCAATAACGAGAATCAGAAGAATAATAATATATGTGTAGATTCATAGAGTACATGTATATAAATATAAATATATATATATATATATCTAACAAAATACAAATCATTTTAAATTTTTCGCTCATCTAATAAAACATTTGAGTCATCCAAAATTTGAGATAAATCTGACCGTTCGTTATATTCCTGCCTCCTTCTCCTTTCTTCGTCGTCCCTCTCTGGCCTCCCTCTTTTCTTTCCCGTCCTCTTTCTTTTTCCCCTCTCTTCGTAGTGAGTCACGGACGAAGTGCTCGTATATATATTATAAAAGTAGATGTCCTAACTATATACATATATTAGTGAATGAATTAATCAAATAGAGGAAATGCTCCGCAAGACAACGTGTTCCTACACCTTGTCCCCTAACCAAATCCAACTTATATGAGAAAATCAGAAAATGTGTAAATAAGACACTGTACTAAACGAATAAAATAAATGTGAAAGCCCTGTTTGACTGCACAACAAAAAGAATAAAATTCCTAGAAAAAAACAAATAATAATAATACCCAAGTAGAATAAGGTAAACAAATCAAAGGACCAACCATTGAAAAGCACACACATAGCAAAATCACCATCACCCCAATTCCACTGCTACATAGAAAATTACTCAATAACCATAGATTTGAATTCCACAGCTACATAGAAAATGACCCAAAAACCATAGATTTGAACTAACCAGCTAATGACATCTGATTTCCTCATACTAGTAAGTAGTAACCATAAAAATCCAGTCTTTAATAGAAACTGAATCAACCAAAGCTAGCATAACAGTGGGTTTTAATCATTAAGAGAAAAATTGGGAGAGCTGAAGAAGATGGAGGAGGTTCAAAAGATGCTATGTATCTATGGGACTCTGTTAAAGAACGTGAAGCATTAGAAAGTGTAGATAAAAGGTGGGGTTTTGTGGAGGGTTTTAGAGGGAAGAGGGGGGACTGTTAAAGAGAGATGGGTGATGATGATGATGATGAATCTTTTTATACACCACGCATGGCAAGTGCTTGATTTTGGTGTTTTCTTGATCACGTGTAAAAGGCTTATGATGAAGGCCCTGCCCCCTTTTACCTTTCTCTATAACTTTTACATTTGTTGTTCTATATATTTCTCTCTCCAAACACATTTTCTCTCTCCTCAGTCTTTCATTTGGCTACTGGACTGCGCGGGACGCACATAATTGGATAAAAAGATAGTCTTTAATCGATGTATAGTGACAGAAACTGATTTGTTACCATAAAACAGCAGCAGCTAAGCAAATTCATGACAGGCACAAATCAAATGAACAACAATGATTGTGATGACAAAGATTGAAGGGTAATTTATCTTCCTAATTTCTCTCTCTATTTCCAATTAAAGATAGAATTTTTTTAATGTGTGTCATGAGGATATTAAGAACAGGAATCGAGAGAATATTTTTTTGATTCTTGTGCATATTCTCTTAATTTGTATATAAACGCATCAATCAAGGGAATATACACAAGAATTAAAATAATATTCTCTCGATTTCTGTGTATAATGTGTGTCCTCAAAGCACACACATTATACACAGAAGATATACTAATGCTCTCTCTCTCTTCAGCATTCAATATAACATATACTCCTATTACTTTGTGCATTATACATATTACTCATTCCTTCTCTTTTAAATTATAAAATCACTAGCATAATAGTCCGCAGAAAGTATAAATTTATTCTAAATAAATTATTAATACTTTTTTGAGTTGAGAAAGAGATACTCTCTAAGGTAAATGTATAAGTTATTTTAATAAATGTTATACTAAAAGTAGTTTAAAAAAAATTCTTATTAATACTTTTTGGCTGAAATTCAATTTGCATATTGGGTTGGTTTTCACGGTTGAAGTTTCTGATACTGAATTGGTTATATGTATGTTGCTTTTTTGATAAAAATGTTATTATACTTTTATAATTTAATTTTAAATTTAAAAATATATCAAATGAGTTTAAAAGTCAAATTTATTCTATATTTTAGTACACAAAGAATATCTATTAAGACGTCTATATTTTTAGTTAGATATAATAACATATACAGTTTTAAATATATTATAGTTTTATGTTAATGATTATGACATATCATAGAAATTTCACCGTTTTTTAGTTTAGCGTGAGACAAACTATGAAATACGGTAGAAAGTTCATTTATTGTTTCTCACTATATCTATTTTATTAAGTATAGAATATTAAATATATCAACTATAGCAAAATAATAATAATAATAATAATAATAATAACAAATAAAAAAATTCTATTATTAACTTTTTGAAGTTAATTCAAAATATTTTAAAATTTAAAATATATATGATTCATTTACAGTAATAAACAATAACTCTAACAATTGATATTTAGATTATTTACAAGATTCATTATTATTATGACTATAATAACGCAACAACAAAAAAAAAGATAGATATTTTTTTACATCAAGATGCATTGTTTAATTAGAAAATGTTTATTAAAGCAATTATTAAATATAACGTAAATAGCAAAATAATGAGATATCTATTAAGATGGTTATGTTTTTATTTAACCATAACAATATATAAAATTTTAATTATTTTTCATATTAAGATATACAACTATTCTATAGTCAATAAAAGCAAATAAAGTTTTCATAATTAACAAATTAGAATAGTCATTCAATTAATAGAACTATATACTTCTTTCGAGAACTTATTTAAGTTATTTAATGTCATCATGGTTTGTAAGAGAAACAGATTAAGATGATGCATGGCCATGGGAGCAGGGTCCGGGAGGGAGCTAAGTCCAAATAAAAGATTCAGCACTAAGGATTTAAAAAGAAGAATAATTGGAAGTTGCAGTCCCCTCTCTCTCTCTCCCCCTCTCTCTCCTAATTCTTCAGACTTATCAATATGTGCTCAGTATAAAGAGTACGTACGTCCTCCAAAGTAAGTAATTGCATCTGGTAGCTAGCTAGGCTAGCTACTCCACTCCTCTTATGACACACCACTTAACTCTTTTTATGCACTCAGCTAAGCTAAGCTAAGCTGCAACGCTCGATTCTACTCCCAATCTGAACTTGGCTCGCCTCTATTACAATTTTTTTTTAATTTTATTCAATTATTTTATCTTAATAATTTTGTTAGTAATAATTAAAATATATTAATAAATAGTTAATGTATTAAGATCGTCTTACCAAAAATTAGAATCATAAAAAATATTTTTTTAAAAAAACATTAGACTTGACTTTAAGATGGAGGGAGAATAATTTAGCATCCAAGAAAAAGAAACAAAAAGATGAGAATAATTTCAACAATCTATGATTAGCTATCTAAGAAAACATCAAATTATGTCAGGAAGTATGTCGTTTCAATGTGCATGGTGATCCTCCTGGTCCCACCAGAGAGGAAATTAACTAATTAAGTACAGATTGATCATCGAAGATTAGATTAGGAACACTGAATTGTGGTATGTGTTGAAGTACTTGATTTAAGTTTTGAGTATGAGTGAATTTATAGTGGGGTAGAGAATCAGGAGCAGTACTGATCGTAAATCATGGCATGCTGGACTAAGATATACATGGTCCCACCAACTCAGGTAATAATTGATTTACATCCCTCCGTTACAACTATTTTTTAATTTCTCACCGTATATATTTAACGACACAAATATTATATTTAATGATAAAATAAAATTTATTATAAATAATTAACGATACAATAAAATTCATCACAAATATTTGTGTCGCTAAAACTATGGTTGTTGAATGAATATTGGAAATAATCGGAGAATATAGAATATAGATAATGAAAGAGAACCTGATTTGTAGTATAAATGAGTGAAGAGGTAATTAAACTTTGTTTGATGAGAACCTACTCATTATGAAAAAGATTAATTATTTAAGGTTGTTAAGGACAAAATATTGTCGATATTGTCGAAATAAATATGTATTTAATTATATTATTATTGTATATAATTTTTTCCATTATATTTATCTTCTAATTTCTCTCAATACATATTTTTTGATATAAATATTAAATTTAACGACGATAGTAGAACACAATTATTTGCAACGAATTTTATTATATTGCTAATTATATGCGATAAATTATTTTGTGTCATTAAATATAATATTATGTCGTTAAATGTGTATTGAGAAAAATTAAAAAAATATGTATAATATAAGAGACCTTAATCCGTTGGAGTTATTATATCAACACTCCATGCACTTTGAGCAACACTTATTAATTTGACATATGATTAGTAATGGAACTCTTAAGCACATAGTTGGTCAGGGTTCCTTCTTTTACTATTTTTCCTTTCCTCCCTTATCCCTTGATCTAAGCAAGATATAAACAGAGCATTCATGAGGATAATTTTGTTGAGAAGATAATAATATTCCTATATTTTTATTTTTTATTTTATTATTATTATTATTATTATTTTATTTTATTTTTTGCAAATTAAAGCATGCTAATATTTTCATTTGACTAAGAGGATACTATTTCTTTTGGGACATTGTCGTTAAAGATTGTCCACACTCTACACGACTACACGTGATAAAGATGAGTAAATAGGATCATGGCTTCTGAAAACCCAAAAGAAGAAAAGTTGATCAGATAGATGGGGTATGTTACAAATGGAATAAGTGAATAATAAATTAAAGCATTTACCTTTTGTTGGATGATGTTAGTGCCTATATATGAACCTAATAGTCCATAATTAATCGAAAGTGTGTGTTTATTTGAATGAGATATATGGTATTCCGTTCGTAGTTTATTATTTATTATTTGAGTTTTTAGAAGTGAATACACATATTAAAAAAATAAATAATTAATATTATTGTTTTCAGTTAAAAATAATTTTAAATGTCAATATTATTCTTACATTAGAAAAAAAGAGTATTATTATTAGATAGAAAGTAATGAGTGAATTAAAGTTATATTTAATATTTGAGGTAATATTAAAAATTAAACAATTAATGTTTAATTAAAATTCTCAAATAATAAATATTAAGAGATAAAAATATTTTTTAAAATTACATTTAAAAAGAGCATTTTTAGTGTGTGTGTGTGTATATATATATATATATATAGTGCGTGTGTGTGTTGAACCCTCGAATCTCGATGCTGCTGCTCTTCATGGGACTTAATTTTCTTATTTATTCTTGGTTGTAACTTGTGAGTTTTGGATATTTCCAAATTTCATTAGGGAATATGTACTACTTTACATGATCAGTAGATAATGGAAGCCTAGCTATGATAGATGTGGGCTACGTTTGTTTTTACTTTGAGATTGGGAATTGTTTTTTCTTCATACATCAAAGTAGCGTATGGGATGAAAGTGATGAAGTCATAATAGTAATTAGAGTCTCTCTCGGGAGCTCGGGGTCGGTGATTGGGCTCGACGACTGATAAAAAAAATATTTTTTTTTTGCCGGTTGCCGAGTTCGATCATCAACTCCAGATTCTCTAAAATTATTATAGTAATTAAGGTTTTTTCTTATAACTATATTGAGAAAGAGATGAAAAGTGACGGTTGAGTGAAAATTTTTATTTTATTTTATTCTTTTATTAAGTAAATTTACAAGTTTAAGTTAGGTCTATTCTTAGAAATACGTTATAAAAAATTGAAAATAAATTTTTTCTAAGCTTAAAAACCATAAATCTTGACGAAATATACGAGTTAAAAGTGGAATTTCTTAAATCAAATGGTGTAATTTGTTAATTATTTTCGAAAGAGTACTAATATAGTCCAATCGAATTGTAAATATATTTTTTGTGCAACTGAAACATTTTGGGATTATATTAGAAAGAAACAGAAATTTTATAGCTGATCGGTTAAGTGAGGTATCTTCATTATTTACTAAAAAACAAAGTACACACTCAAGTGTTCACTCAAATCATTACAAATTTACAATTAGCCAATTATGGGATTTCACAACAAAGAACCATTATGAGAATATCTTGTTCAACTTGTCTACTTTTCTTTGTCTGGTTTAGTAGCCACTTTCTAGCTATGTGTACAATCTCGGTGCAATACCAAAAAAACCTAATCAAATTTGTCACCATGTATTGGATTTGATGGTATTTTGGTCTATTTCCTCCAACAATTAATTGGACCTTGACTCATATGTCCGCATCAAAAGGCACTACAAAACCCTTAGATAAGTATCTCCCATGGCATATATCTTTTAATTTTTTTCGATACGCATCTAACGATATAAATATTATATTTAATAATAAATAATCAACGATATTATAAAATTTTTAATATATAAGTATATTGTTAAAAATATCGTTAAAAATAATATTTATATTATAAAATGTGTATTAAGAGAAATTGGAGATAAATATAACGAAGAGAATCTTAAAAAGGGCGTTTTACCCGGAAACAAAACGGTCAGACCTCCAAAAACATAATCTACTTTCGCGCCTACTTTAATCATCATATCCCACTCTATGATAACTCTTTCTGGTTAAAAGTATTTGGACCAGAGCATTTTGAACATCCAAACAATTATTTGCCAAATTCGAAAATGCTCGTCCTTATATGTTGCTGGACTCCAAACACCGCTCAATATATTATGGGCCCACTAAATTTTTTTTGGTAACCTGGGCTTTGTTAATGAATTAGTAATAAAGGTTCAAGGGAAACAAATACATACATTCAAAAAATAAATAAAAATAACAATAACATTAAAAAAAAAAGGGAAACAAATACATCAAAAACGTGCAACTTCTTCTCTCTATTGTTTTCTTGTGTTGTGTTAGATATGCTCATTTGAGTTTTGAGTGTACGCCAACTTAATATTGATGAGATGTTATTATGGTCAATCTTATTTGATATTTTTTTTCAGTGATTATATTATTTTTGTTGTTAATTATAGGTCGATGAAAATAACTTTTTTCACACAGACACCATAATTATTAGAACAATTATTTATTTTATAAAGTTTGATCAAAACAGTCGGATTACGATCTTTTAAAGCCTGAGACCCTATAAAAAATATCAATATAGATGAAACGATGAGTAGGAACTCTGTTAGCTAAAAAAAGGGAGCCGCAGACCTATCAAGACACTTGGTGTTTGTTCAACCATGTCATTTAATTTTGGATCCGGACAGGAATAGAGATATGGGTTCTCGCCTACAAAATTCTATAAAGTTTGATCAAAATAGTTAGATTAAGATTCTCTCTATTATATTTATCATTCAATTTTTTTCAATACATAACGACACAATATATTACTTTTAACGACAATACTAATGATACAATTATTTATAACAAATTTTATTAAGTCATTAATTATTTTCGACTGATCCTAACGGAGGAGATCATAATCTAAAATTGTCATTCTCATACTAATATTATGAACATCACATAGTATAGTCTATATAAAACTCAAAAGGATTTATAATGAAAATTTCTGGTTATTATGTTATTCTAGTAAAAAGGTTGTTGGATTTACATTTCATCATGAATGTAATGGAAAAGGTTACATCATTGTCGTCAGAAGCTGCACGTGAGGCTAAAAAGAAAGAGAGAGATTCACATTCAACCTTTTAATGATCAGAGATGACAAAAGGTTGTTTTATTTTTATTTTTTTGCTAGTCTGTTTTTTTTCAAAGCTCTCTCACTTGAGCTACAGGCCCGCATTACCAGGCCCAGCTAAAGGTTGTTTTATTTGGGGCTTTAGACATGCTCATAAGAGGGTGTGTGTTGGGTGTGTGCGACCAAATTGCTTACCCTTGTATGTGAGTGAGACTTGCATTATTTCTTTATTTGAGGTGATTGGTTATTATAAATTTTTAACCGACAATGTGAATTTATTGTAATTCTAAATTAAAAAAATGATATTGATTATGAAATTTTATGTACTTTAAAATTTTCAATAGTGTGAGTTTTTTAAATTATAAAAAAAAGAGCAAATGTTTTAATCTAAGTGTTGTACTAAAACATTCTAGTTTTTAATTAACAAATAGTACTAAATCATACTTGGTCACATTTCACATTTCACGTATTACTATATATATTAAGGTTTGTCACAAACCCAGTTTTTGATAATTGTTGGTTAATAGCAAAAAACTTAATATTAAAATTTGTGTTGAGAAAGAAATTAATGAAAAAGTTATAATTAATATATATCCCCCCCTTATTTGCATACATTGTTTTTAGTACCAAATCAAAATTCATTGTATAATTGTGGAACTACCAGTAGGAATAAGCTTCCATTAAAGAAAACAACAATAAGAATAAGCTTGTGATCCCTTATTCCCTTATATTACCTCAGTCCGGAAAGAAAGAGAGTTCTATAACTTTTTGTTTTCATTTTTAATACTATTAAAGTTGACATATGACACATTTAAAAACACATTTATGAATAGATGCTAGTAGGAGTGAGCAAAAATCGGTTATAACCGAAAAACCGAACCGAATTTTTTCGGTTATTCGGTTATTTTTAGAAATTCGGTTATATCTGATTTAATATACGGTTTTCGGGTTCAGGTTTGGTTTTAAAAATTTTGTTATTCGGTTAACCGAATAAGAAAAAAAAATAAAATAAAAATATTTATTGATAAAATTTTGTGATTGGAAACTCTTGTATTGGAAATTTGAAATGACTTTTCTTTGTTGGAGAAATATAGACCTTAATTTCGGTTATTCGATTTTCGGTAATTCGGTTATTTGTTAATTCAGATAGTATTTCGGATAGCAAAAATAAGTTCGGTTCGGTATTCGGTTATAACCGAATAAGCTAGTCGGTTCGGTTATAACCGAATGCACAGTCCTAGATGCTCGGGCTCTCCCTCAAACAAGCAGACATATATTTATTTACTAATACTTACTAAAAATGCAAAAAAAAAATAGTAAAAAATATTTTAGACTTTACTTTTGATATACCAATAATGTCTACACTAATATTATTAAGATCATGAAATGTCATTAATAAAATATTTATGTCCGACAAAGTACTTTGTTTTAATAACATGTATTCTAACTAACATACCCAAAATTAAACTATAGTTATAAGGCATATAGTAATGTCGCGAGTCATGACATATATAGTATAGTAGTGGTAATCATATGGTGCGCGCACGGCTCGCACAACATATATATTTATTTGTCACAAAAACAAATTCTACATTCACTGCTGCTCCATGAAAGCCTTGAGCCCAATCTTTAACCACCCAACCCTCCACCTCTTACAAAAATGCACCACCCAAGCCACCCTCCACCAAATCCATGCCCATATGATCACAACAGGACTCATCCTCCACACCTACCCCCTGAGCCGCCTCCTCCTCTTATCCTCCACCTTAGCCACCTCCTTATCCTACGCACTGACCATCTTCAACCAAATCTCAAACCCAACTATCTTTCTGTTCAACACCCTCATCTCATCATCCCTCATCACCACCCGCCAAAATACCCACATAGCTTTATCTCTCTACAGTCGCATTCTCACTCATACCAACCTCAGGCCCAATAACTACACCTACCCATCTCTATTCAAGGCCTGTGGGTCACACCCTTGGCTCCATTATGGTCGAGCCATTCATACCCATGTCTTGAAATTCCTTGAACCCACCTACGACCATTTTGTGCAAGCCTCATTGCTCAATTTTTACTCAAAATGTGGCCAAGTGGGTATTTCTAGATATCTTTTTGACCAGATTAGTCGACCTGATTTAGCTACTTGGAACTCTATATTATCTGCTTATGCACATAATTCTAGTATAAATTGTGATCATGCCATTAGCAATGTTGATACTGATTTTTCATTAGAAGTTTTGTATTTGTTTAGTGATATGCAAAAGTCTGTAATTAGGCCTAATGAAGTTACTCTTGTGGCACTAATTAGTGCTTGTGCTGATTTGGGTGCTCTTAGTCAAGGTACATGGGCACATGCTTATGTAATAAAGAACGATCTTAAGCTTAATCGATTTGTTGTCACGAGCTTAATTGACATGTATGCTAATTGTGGGTGTCTCAATTTGGGGTACCAATTGTTTGATAAATTGACTCAAAGAGACACTTTTTGTTATAATGCCATGATTAGAGGGTTCGGAATTCACGGTCATGGAAATGAGGCAGTCGAGCTTTTTAAGCAAATGAGCCTTGAAGGTTTGGCTCCTGATGATGTAACAATAGTAGTGACAATGTGTGCTTGCTCTCATGTTGGCTTAGTAGATGAAGGGTGCAAGTATTTTGAATCAATGAAGGAGGAATATGGACTTGAGCCTAAACTTGAGCACTATAGTTGCCTAGTGGATCTTTTAGGAAGAGCCGGGCGGCTCAAGGAGGCCGAGGGAAGGATTCGGACCATGCCCATGAAGCCTAATGCGATTTTGTGGAGGTCTTTACTTGGGGCAGCCAGAGTTCATGATAATATAGAGATAGGTGAAGTTGCACTCAAACACCTGATAGAATTAGAGCCCGAAACTAGTGGGAACTATGTGCTTTTATCGAATATGTATGCAAGCATGAATCGATGGGAGGATGTGAAGAGAGTTAGAAGGTTAATGAAAGATCATGGGATTGAAAAAATGCCCGGAAGTAGCATTGTTGATATTAATGGTACAATGCATGAGTTCCTTATTGGTGACAAAACTCACCCACAATCAACAAAGATACATTTGAAGCTCGAAGAAATGAGCAGAAAGTTGCAAGAATTTGGACATAAGCCAAGAACCAAAGAAGTGTTGTTTGACATTGAAGAGGAAGATAAAGAAGATGCTCTTTCATACCACAGTGAAAGGTTAGCTATTGCTTTTGCTCTTATAGTATCTGATTCAAGCTCAATTATCCGAATTATTAAAAACCTTCGGGTCTGTGGTGATTGCCATGCGAGTACTAAGCTTATTTCAAAGATATATACAAGAGAAATCATAGTGAGAGATCGAAATCGGTTTCATCATTTCAAAGATGGGACTTGTTCTTGCTTGGATTATTGGTGAGGGTTCTTAAGTTGATGACCATGTACTGTTGTACTTGAAACTTAAACATAATACACAACAGCTTTTGATGTTTGTCGGTTGTTTACTTGATGGTTCTTCCCTTCACCGTAATGAATTTATGATAAAGAAATATTAGCCTGCAACTGGTGATTTTTAGGTGATTCTGCTGCAAAATTCTATAAATACCAACTCACACGTTTGGGTTTTGAAGTCTGTTTTTGCCTAACCTAACCTTTTACACCATGTTTGTAAGTTTTATTTTGAAGGGAAGAGAATGAAATGGAAAATAATTATTTCTCTAAATTTCATGTTTGTGAGTTTTTTTTAGAGAGGAAGTGAAGGGATTTGGAGGTAAGTTAATTTCATTTTTGACTCAAAACTTTCTTTCAAAAAATGCGAGAATTTGGAGGGATGCGAAAGGATGAAAAAGTTAAATATTTTATAATACCAAAAATAGCATTTCAAAATAAATAATATGATAATTTTGTCCCTAATTATTATAACTCTAAATTTTTGAAAATACAAATTTTCTCTTTTCTTTCCTTTTTGGTGAAGCCCCTTGAGAGAAAAAGAGAAGCAAATGGAATCTCGAGCCCTACATCAACATATTCAAGCCACGTCAAATCTCGAAGCAGATTATAAAGAAATGATTGTAATTTCTTATTATTAATATGAGTTCAGTGATTTTATAGTTGTGATTGTATACTTTTGAATATAAACTTTTATATTGATAATTTAAAATTGATGAAAAATATTCCATTATTACATTATTAGATACTAAAAATTGAGAGTCAAAAAGGTGTACTGATATTCTCACCTCGTAACTTAGTGCAAACAATATAAATTGAAATTGAATTCTAAAGGTAATCAAAGTAAATAATTCCAGCTAATAAAGAAAAACAAAATGAATATTTTAATTACTTCAATATTCATCATTGTATTGATTGAAATTAAAAAGGAAAAATAATATCAATTTTGAGTTTAAAAATCTCTTAAGTGACTTTAAAAAGTCAACAATGATCAATTAATATGAAACAGATGGAGTATCATTTATTATATTTATATGTAAGAGTAATATAGTAATAGTGTAGTTTAAATATAAAAATCATTTCCCTTCCCTTCCCTTCCCTCCTCTTAAACTCACAAACAAGGGGAAAATATAATTAAAATCTCATCCTTTCTTTCCCTTTCCTTTCCCTTCTTTTCTAAAACTCACAAATATGATAAAGGGAAATTATAATCCCTTCTCATCCATTCTCCTCTTATACTTTCCCCTTCTCATCACATTCCTCCAAAATCACAAACACTAACGCTTAATTTTATATTGTTCTAATTTCAAAATTTTAAAATTGAGTTGTCAAACTGTTATTCTAAAACAAGGAAGTCATTCTACAAAATTCTTTCTTTCATGATCTCTTCGTGGAGGAGGTTCGATTTGCAATAATCGATGAAAACAGATCTATTCAGATTTGGATGTGGGCTTATCACGATGGCCTCCTTTTCATTGTTCGCGTTGGAGAACTATGCAAATTTGTTTATTTTTATCCATTTTTTAGAAATATATATGTTCTCGAGTGTCGAGCTTCAATTTAGGACGAGAGAAGGTATCACTTTGACTCTAGTGTTTTTATAATTCGATTTATTTATCAGTGAAAATTATTCTCTATTCTTATTACAGAGCTTTGTCAAAAAGAGAGAGAGAGAGGGAGAGAATTACAACTAGTTACTGAATAATGGAAAAATTCTTTTGAGTTGTAAAGTCGTCCTATTGTACTATCTGAACGTGAAATTCTATTTCAATAATATATTACTTAATTCACCTTGGTAAGTGAATTATAAAATTGTGTATGCATGCAAAGAGCGGACACAATTCATCTATTACTATATATAATGACACAAAATGAAATAAATTGTTTGTTTGATAGTTTTTTTAGAGTTGTAATAAAAAAAATTGCCGAAATAAATTTTCTCTGACAAATATTATTACATAGATTATTGTCGGTTACGATTAGAGTATATATTGTGAGTACTAAATATGCACATATGATAAAATAAAATTTATATACCTATTTATGATACTTAAATAATAAGCAGTTACATATTGAATATGACTCTATTACTATATATAAAGACACAAAATAGGGTAAATCGTTAGTTTGGTAGTCTTTTTAGGACCGCAATAAATTTTTTTATATAGAGTATTGTTGGTTACGATTAGAGTATATATTGTGAGTACTAAATATACACACATGATAAAATAAATTTGATATACCAATTTATTATACTTAAATAATAAGCGGTTACACATTGAATATGACTTTATTACTATATATAAAGACACAAAATGGGATAAATCGTTAGTTTGGTAGTTTTTTTAGAACCGCAATAAATTTTCTTTGGCCGCAATAAATTTCCTCCGACAAATATTATTACATAGAGTATTGTCGGTTACGATTAGAGTATATATTGTGAGTAGCACACATGATAAAATAAAAATTGACATACCTATTTATTATACCTAAATAATAACTGGTTACATATCAAATATGACATAAAATTGAAACTATATTAATAATAACGGTTATAAGAATGTAACGGTTAGTATACATATGCTATAACGGTTATTAAATAATTATTGTGTAAAATTAAATGAGGTCATGATGAGTATTAAACAATATATATTTATGAATTACATAATCTAAAAACTAATAAAACTTAATTGTTCCAATCTCTATTGTCTTTTCTTTTTGTTTACTCTATATGTGAATTTGTGTGAATGAAGCATGACAGAGGTTGACGAACAATTCAAAAGACCTAGCGTAGATGTTAATCCTTTTATTGATAAATTGGACCCAAAGCACTGCATACCATATAGGCTATTAAATGCTGCAACTAAATATCAAGATCAGAAGCATTATCGAGTATGTTGACTTACTATGATTTTACATATCTGCTCTTTTATTATAAGTTCCCATTAATATAATATTCCCTTTCTGTTTGTTGGTTATACCCAACTTCTATTCCTCACTTCTTTTTATCACACTTTTGTTCCGTAGTTGTAACCTCATATTGATAGCAAAACTAATAATATTGAAAGTTGGTGTCTATTGTACGGAAAAGTATGATGAACACAGTAATTGATCTTTTTAGTTAAAAATTGATGTTTTTCAATAATATATGTGTTTGTTATAAGTATGAATAACAAAAAGAAAAAAAGAAAATTTCTGGTTCTATAGAATCTTTGTGCTTCAAATTTCAATATTTCAATATTTTGTTTGGCATTTGTTTGTTTTTGATGAACTTTTTACTATACGTACTTGAAGTCAATATGTATGTGTTACAAATCAAAGTAGATAACTTTTAACATCTTTTGTATTGGTAACTAAGATAGTATATATACACTAATTAAAACATGAAAATTTTACACATGCATTATGATATTAATGCACGGATGAGGAGGAATCGGGAATGTAAAGAGTAGGGAGCGCTATCAAAACATGTATCAAGATAAGTTGTGTTGTAAGCTCACGTACAAATATATATTTTGTCATTTGAATTTCATGTCCTAATATTTTTTAATTGTTGTTGTGGTATGTAGTTATATATAAAAAATATTGTTTGTGTTACTTATCCATGATTTTATGTTTTTGAATTATAGAGGAGAGATGCAATTAATGCGAGATGGATATAACAATATGTGTTCGTGTTTGTAATCGTTCATTTTTTTTGTGGGTGTGTGTGAATTGTAGTTGATATTTTTGGTCTTTTTTGTTATGATTTTGGATCTTTTCTTTCACTGAGGTATGCCAATATGACTATTTTTAACATTTTTTTTACGGGAGTTAAAAAGTGTTGATAACGAGGGAAGAGACGTTCCAGATGTTCGCTTGGAAAACTTCTTTTTCTTTTTTTTAATAATTTTTTATTATCTCAACGTGTGTATGTTCATTAATGTTTTTTCTTGCTAACGTGAGTATGTTCATTAATGTTTTTTCTTGCTAACGTGAGTGTGGGTATGCAATAATATGGTAAGTTACACATGCACTTACTTATATCGCATAAATAGTACAAGGCATTTATAGTGTTTGAATGTTCTTTTTATTTTAAATTCGAGTTCCATTTATTTAAGCTTTTTTTTTAAAAAAAATTAAAAACTCAATAGCAATAACACCCAAAAAGATAAAGGCTATGAATATTTTCATAACACTTTTTGATATTTTCACAACAAAAATATCGCTATAGATCCTATAGCGACGATTTTTACCGTCGCGATACATCTACAACGATACTTTTGTTGTGAAAATATCAAAAAGTGTTGTGAAAATATAAATTTCCAAAGATAAACTTATGATATGTTTTTTTATGAAACTAATTAATACGATGTGCTATAGTAATTCATGATGTATTGACTTTAGTATTAATTACCTTTACATGTTAGTGTATAAAAAAAACAAATATATGCTAAATCAGTATGTGTGTGTGTGTGTATATATATATATATTGATTTTTTAATAATTGAATAGAAGATAGTGGTGTATTGGTTTAATATTTAATCTTTTTATTTATTGTAAAAATGAAACTCTTACAATATAATATAAAAATAGTAAACATGTTCTTATTTTACTTGCTACAAATATACTGTAATTAAATATTATGAAAGTTAATTTGGGCCCACTAAATTTGTGCCTTGCACGGGTTAAATGATTAAGTATAATCAAATATTGAGTTGAGTTCGATAGCCTTTCACCATCCCGTAGAGACCAATTCAACAATCCGACAACATTAAGGTTCAACTAATTGTCCTTAAATATTTGCTCTTCTCCTAATCGGAAATTTTCAAATACTTTTAGTTACATTTAAAAATAAAAAATAATTGGGATTCTTTCATTTTATATGTATATATGTAGTTATAAAAGACGTGTAGACACAATTTGTAAAGAATTGAATTATATATTGGCTAGTGCCGTGTGATTCTAAGAGTTTATCTAATATCTATTACATGAAAATTAAGAAAAAAATTAAATTTTTTGTTTACGATTTGTGCATGTAGTATGTGTATATATATATATATACATATATATATATATATATATAAATCACTTTTCCATATGCACAAAAAGTGTTTTGGGGGCATCTTTGAAATCCAAATAAAGAATTGATCAAAAAGGAAAACCTAATAAAGAAGATCCATCGAAATTGAATCCAGCAATTAATTGTATATTATATTTGGCCACTAAGCTGTAAGAAGTCGACATTACCCCTCATCTACTAAAAAATCTGTCTCATGTAATTTTAAATAAACAAAGTTCTTTGAAATAAACAAACTAAACAATCAAATAAAATATAAAAATTGTTTTCTAATGTTTTATTTTCCTCCATCAACCACTCTTTCCCATTAAGACCTCCGCGGGATAGAATCATGCCTAAAAGATTATTTAAGCATAGCTTAACTTTAAATTGGCATAATTTTTCCCCGTACAAGTATGAATTATTAAAAAATGACCAGCTAGTTTAATCTATATGGTAACCGCCTTGGTCCCTCCTCCTCCTCTATTCTATAGATTTAATTTTAAGTGCATCTATAAACAATGGTCCAATTTAGCCTATTCTACTGTTATCTTTGGTCAAATTACTTTATAAAATGATTTTGGTCTAATAAATTTTACTATTTAAGTATTTGTTTGCGACTTATTTTTTAGCTTGTAAAATAATTTATAAAATTTGATTAAATATAAAGATTGATTTGTTCTCATTTTGGTTATCTTTACAATTTATTTTAACTTTTAAGTCATTTTAGCCAAACACCTTCGCAATTTATTTTAATTTATAAGTAAAAATAATGTCAAACGCTTTTATATATAAATCACAATTAAAAATGACTTATAAATTATTTTAAATTTTAATTTATAAATTATTTTAAAATAAGTCATTGTCGAACCTGCCTTTAATCGACCTAATTTTTTACCCATTAATTAGGCATTGTTTGCAAAGTTGATATTTTAAAGGGCAATTATGTATTTTTGTTTAATCTTAATGAGATAAAGCAGGTGACTAAAATCCAAATGGAGTAGTACAAAAAAAGAGTGTCCAGGTTCATCCTCCGCATTTACCCATTCTGCCCTCAGAGTTCCCACTAAACATATGAAAATTGACCTATTGCAATCTGATGATTACATGTTTTAAAGCTAAAAACAGTTTTAGGCCACTTAAATTGATTCTCTAGAGGCAAAAGCAATTAGATTAAGCAAATCGTGTTATTTCTTTTTAATCATTTTATAATATATAATATTTTAAATAAACAATAATTAGAAGATAATCCAAATTAGCACACCCTGTCTTCTTCCGTAATTACCCTTCTCTCTCTCTCTCTCACAATAATATAACCTCCAAACAACCACTTCAAAAACCAAAAGCAGGGGGAGAAAGCTCCAATGGCGACCAGGGCCGCTATGTTTATCAAAACTCCAAACACATCTCATTCTTTCCCCCATACCCACAAGACCCATTTCATCTCCCCCCTCAAATTCTCGCTCCCTCCACGGTCACACCCAAAGACCCGCCAAACTAACCGAATTTCTTGCGGGTTGATCGAACCGGATGGTGGCAAACTCGTCGAGCTCATTGTCAAGGAGTCAGAGAGGGATGCAAAGAAGAAAATTGTTTCTTCTTTGCCCCAAATCAAGCTCTCTCGGGTCGATCTTGAATGGGTCCATGTGCTCAGTGAAGGCTGGGCTAGCCCGCTTAGAGGATTCATGAGAGAATCCGAGTTCCTCCAAACACTTCATTTTAATTCGCTCCGACTTGATGACGGGTCATTCGTCAACATGTCGTTGCCTATTGTTCTCGCCATAGATGATTCGCAGAAGAATCTGATTGGCGGGTCGGGTTCTGTTGCTCTAGTTGATCCGAAGGATAAGAAGGTTGCGATTCTGAGCAAGTAAGGCTGTTTTTTGTCTCTTTTATGCAAAGTTAATTTCAAAAGTAATTTTATGTCGTTTTTTTTATTTTATTTTTTATAGTATCTCTGTGAATTTTTACCTTTGTTCCAAAATTAGGGATATTACTGAAAATTAAAGATACCTTTTTATCTGAATTTGCAGAATCTAAATTGATATGAATAAGTCCAAGTTTTGAAAACAATAAAATTATGATAATTAGTATTACCTTTTAGTTAGTTTATAGCAATTATTATTGTTTGTACTAAAAGTTAAAATTCAGCAAATTGACAAAAAAAGAAGTCAAAATGAGAGACTTTTTTGTGAATGCCGAACAGTGTTGTTTATAGTAGTTAGTAGTTTGTTTGCCTTTTTACAGTGCGATGCTTTTGTTGTTTGTTGAGTTTTGTAAATCTGAATTTGGCTTATTATTGAGTCTTTAGTGGGACAACAAAATGAAAATTTTGAATCCTTTTGTGTATGAAGCTGATGCAGTAGGCAAAAGTGATATTGGTGTTGTGAGTGTAATGAATAATACAGAAATTAGAGCAAGCTTTTAAAGTAGCTAGAAAAGAAAGGTCATTAGATTTTCAAAACTAGTAGGTTACACTAGAATTCGTCCATAAACCAGCTTATTTATCCATCACTTGGTTTTGGTTCATGGATAAATTCAACAGCATTGCAATGTTGATTAATGGTTGTGTTCAGTAGAATAGATAGTTCTACTAGCTGCTCACGTTTTTGTGATTTGTTTAGTTCAACTTCTTGAAATTTCCTCCTCTCACATCCCATTTGCAAAATTTACAAATTTTAAGGATATATTTTTGTTCCATGTTTACCCTATTTATTGTGTTTAGCTTATAATGACATAATAATTAAATTGTGATGATAAACTTGATTGCGTTGTGTCATTTTATGCTATCATCAATAGAAATGTTACTCTTGGAACAATTTTTTTTTTTTTACAAATGACTCATTTTGTGGACCCCGGGGGGAGGGAGGATATTAAAGGGGCTTCAAATTTTAATAGTTTGATGTACCATGCTCTCACCTCAATGAAGGTGTCTGGTTTGGAGTCTTCTGATTTATTTAGAAAATTAAGGTCCCACCTTGATTCCAGAGATGTAATGAGGAGTCCTGTTGGATAATTCTTGAATTTTGAAGTTCAAACAAGCGCGTCTAGATGTGGGCTCATTTATGCTCCAAGTTACTTTCAAGTCACATTATATTTGGTGTTGATTGATGTTTATCCATCCAACATGGCTTCGTACTTGCTTAATACAGGTGTGATACTGTGATTTATGATGCCCCATGACCATATCTCCACTTTAACTAGGAATAGTGTCATTGTTTTGCAGTTAACATACTGTTTGAGTTGCTGCCTTCATAATTACTCAAGTCTGTTTAGTTTTCTTTTTTTGAATGGTGTCGTCATTTTCACTTGGATATGTTTCGTGAAGCTTATAATGCATGAAAGATGAGATTGTTCATAATACTAGAGATACATTTTGAATTTTTAGAGTCAATTTGCGAAATCGTAAAACTCAAAATTGATATACTTTCGTTCAAGTTGAAAACAACAAATATGATAATTAGTAGTGCTTTATAGTTAGTTTACAATTGTTATATTTGTTGTATTAAAACTAAAATAACTTCATATCAATTTTGAATTTTAGGATTTCGCGAATTGACTTGAAAAAGTCAAAATGTATCTCCAATTTTGGAACAGAGGTATTAATACTTTATTTCTTTGTTGTACAACATGCTTGAAAATCCCACCTCAGTTACACAAAATAATACTTCCTCCATTCCAAAATATGAGATCACTGTTGATCTTTAGAAGTCAATATGAGACATTTCAAACTCAAAATTGACGTTTTTCTTTATTCTTCAGTCTTGGATTCTTCTTGGAGGACAATATCATGCCCCTAATAGTTTTAAAGCACTTGATATACTCGTAAATTTACTCAGATGGACTTTTAATTTGTGTTCTTCTCATTTCTTTATTTTTTTCTTTGTTTGTACATCCACTTTTCCACTATACATATACTTTTCCGATATTCGATCCTATCTCATGCCAAATATTTCCTTACGTCTTGTTTAATTCGTACATTCTGTGATTATAGTATTGAGATCTACAAGCATAACAAAGAAGAAAGAATAGCAAGGACTTGGGGTACAACTTCCCCTGGTCTACCTTATGTTGAGGAAGCCATAAAAAGTTCTGGAAACTGGCTAATTGGAGGTGATTTAGAGGTTATAGAACCAATCAAATACCATGATGGTCTTGATCGGTTCCGACTTTCCCCTTCCGAACTGCGCGAGGAATTCACAAGGCGTAATGCCGATGCAGTGTTTGCTTTCCAGCTAAGGAATCCGGTGCACAATGGTCATGCTTTGCTTATGACTGACACACGCCGTAGGCTTCTTGAGATGGGTTACAAGAACCCGATCCTGTTGCTTCATCCATTGGGAGGCTACACAAAGGCAGATGATGTTCCGCTTACTTGGCGAATGAAGCAACATGAGAAGGTTCGTGTATCTATAATCTATTACCAAAGTTCCCGAACATGGATTGTTTATATTTTGGGTAAACCTACTGCACCAATGCTGGGAATTCAGGATCTACACTTTGGTTGTTTCCCTATTGGGCAGTATACCTTAGTAAATTTCCCTTTCTCCATGACACTCTTTCCTCAAAATCTTTTATATAATAATTAATTCCTCTGCTGTTCAAAAAATTATACAGTATATTAAAATTGGAAATCATCAAGCTCCACATTTTTTTTGTGATGTGGGACACCCTAAAAAGTGAGCTGGGGTAACAAATTTAGCCCAGAACTAGGAACCACGGTTCACTGGATATCAGTTGCCTAATTTGAAGAAACCGCTATACTAATTCAGTTTGTGACTTTTTGCTCAGGTGCTCGAAGATGGCGTCCTTGATCCAGAGACCACTGTGGTTTCCATATTCCCTTCTCCCATGCATTATGCTGGTCCAACTGAGGTGCAGTGGCATGCAAAGGCTCGAATTAATGCAGGTGCCAACTTCTACATTGTGGGTCGAGACCCTGCTGGCATGAGCCATCCAGTGGAGAAAAGAGATTTATATGATGCTGACCATGGGAAGAAGGTATTGAGCATGGCTCCTGGGCTGGAGCGTCTAAACATCCTCCCTTTCAAGGTATGCAAACCACCCTTGCTGATTAGCTCTATGACTTCTATTAGGTTTTTGATGAAATACCAAGTATTTATTAGTTGACAACAACTGCAGGTGGCAGCATATGACAAAACTCAGAGTAAAATGGCATTCTTTGATCCATCCAGAGCACAAGATTTTCTCTTCATTTCCGGTACCAAGGTATCCTCTCTTCCAATAGTGCTACCAAACTTTTTCATATTAAGATTTACGGGATTTGATTAGAAAGTTGCATGAAACACCTATAGATGAAAAATGAAAGCGTGCATTACGTTTTTGTTATATATTTTTGGGTGGAGCTAGGGGATGTGTCACCATAACATTGGTTGGGTAGATCTCATGTGATTGGCTGTGCCATAAATTATTACTAAAATATTCAATGCCATGTCATTTGAGACGCATTTGAGACTAAAAATTTGAGACCCCTAGTATTACTCTATGTTTTCTGTACCCGTCTTTATGGTGATATATGCTAGCTTCTGAAATGCTTGCTTGCATTTTACAGATGCGCACACTTGCGAAGAACAGGGAGAACCCTCCGGATGGATTTATGTGTCCTGGTGGTTGGCAAGTCTTGGTGGATTACTACGATAGTTTGGCTCCTATTGAAAATGGTAAAGTTCCTGAACCTGTTCCAGCCTGAAGGAATGAAATTTGTGAAATCGTACTGTAATATGTTTGGGATAAACCTTAGAAACTCCGAAATTGCTCAGATTTGGTGAACAGATTTCTAACCAGATCTTTTATTAATAAATTATGTGAGGCACTGGAATTGAGCAAACGACGGCCTCAAATCTGTAAATATTGTGCAATGATGGTGTCTCGAAATAGTGTGCTTATTAGTTATTATGTATGTGCACAATGTAACATGTTGTGGGTTTGCTTTTACACTACCATGTTGTTTGATAAAAACTGAGTAATTATATCTTAATAAATTAATTATCTGAGTGAAATAGTATGTGAACTTAAAAAGCTGTTTGGTAACTAAAAAGTATAAAACATTTCAATGACTTTTAAATTTAAAAATATTTTAAATTGACTCTTTAAAAAATAATAATGATTTTAAAATTTAGAATGGAAAGAATATAATATTTATAGAGATTTCATAAATTTAAATTTTTCATTAAGAAGCAGTTCTTAATGATTTATATTTATATTTTCCTCTTATCGATTAAGAGACGATAAGAGACAAATAAAATTTTATTAAATATTTTTTCCTTTTTACCGAATCAGATATAGAACTCTTAAGAGTGTTAAGAGGTACACAAACACTATCTAATATTCAATAATTATTATCTTCAATTATTAGGGAAATAGTTCTTTTTAGTAGCCCCCATCATCCACTTGCTCAAAAAAGGAACAATCAAAGACTTTGAGGTGTCTCCTTTACTAAATGAAAGCCACTGTGATATTCTTTCCTATTAAGATTCCATTGACCCATTATTTGTTTCTGAGTCACATAAATGGTTTACATTGTGACATCATTTTGGAGGAATATTGTGACGAGTGTATATCGAACTATAGATGCAATTGATGATTGCATATTAAGGTTTATTATAAAACAGCCTTGACATAAGTATTTGAGAATAAGGTATACATGCATAGGAGGAAGTCTAAAGTATAGTTAAGTATACTTCATGAGATTAAATAATATATTAATTATAGGTTAAAATAATTTGAAATAATAAAACGAATGGAATATATATGCTAGAAAAGGAGCTTATAATTTGTTTGAAAAGGGAATAAGATCCCCTTCATTAAACTTTTACCTCAATTCCCCACGTACATCTATTACTATATATAAAGAGATAAAATGAGAGTAATTGTTAGTTTAGTAATCTTTTTAGGATCGCAATAAATTACATCCACCATCGCAATTAATTTCTTCCTATGAAAATAAATGTATAGAATTATATATTAATCTCTCCATACATTATGAACTCTTCCAACTTTGTCTATACATTAAATTCAGCATAAATTCGTCTATTAAAATACAATACACACACACACATATATAACACAATAATTACACTAAAATCTATTAAAATACAATATATATACATATATATATATATATATATAATACAATAATTACACATTTAGTGTCCTAATATTAATCCAGTTATGACACTATAATAACATCATTAATTACAATAAAAATTAAACACGTTAAAACATTTTAAAGTTATTTTTAAAAAATCATCAAAATTTAAAGTATTAAAAAGAAATATCGTATAAGCAGCATCACCAAAACAAAGTTAAGTATTAAAAGATTTATCAAGTGTTTCAAAATTTTCTTTTAAGAAAAAAATAAAATTGAAAATTTATGTTACCAATTTTGTTTGAAATCGATGTCATAGAACCAACTGCTAGAGATATTAAAATTTTTATGAAAGAACCTATTAATTTGGACTCTTTTGGATATATTTTAAGAAAATAAGAATATTTATAATTATTTATTGAGATTTATTGTGTTTAAATATGAAGGGTACAAATTTTATGATGAGATGTTACAATTCATAGTATTTATGTTGATCTATTTATAACACAATAATAGCATACATTAAGTACAATAAATAAAAATAATTGGACATATAATTGGTTAGACTCATATGCTTCTCAATATAAACAGGGTAATGGAGTAAGTCCAACACACAAGTAAAGCTAACAATATGCCAACAGATTGCCATTATGAATCGTGATGTAGATAGACTATATGAATGATTTCACCAGGAGTCTCTACTTTTAGTTTGTAAGACATACATATGGCTTCGCGAACTATCTTGAATGTTTATTCTTCCACGTAGCATGATAATGCACGGATAAAGAAGAACGTAAAAAGAATGGACTGCTATCAAAATATGTCTCAAGGTAAGTTGTGTTATAAGTATGTATGTGATCTTTTGAATTTCATGTCGTAATGTTATCTAATTATTGTTATGGTCTAGTTAGCATTATGTAAAAAAAATATTATTCGTGTTACTTATATATGATTTTGATGTTTTTGAATCACAGATGAAAGATATGCGACAAATATGGATGGAAAAAAAAATGTTGAAAACACAAATTTATATGCTATGATGGTTGTGTTTTTCTAAGTTTTGTTTATTGCATTTTTTTATTGGTTTTAAAATATTACTATTATTAAAAAAATCCTCCATGAGTAAATAGTGATTAGGTCAGAAGCATTTAGTACAAAAAAATAATATGTTGTGTGTTAATAATTCGTTGAGTTTCAAATTCTTACCGACTTCGAAAATGCGGCGGGAAGGAGGAGAGAGTAGGGGAAGAACCACCCGGTGTGTCTCGACTAAATTTTATTTTCATGGTTGAATTATTCTTTTTCTAAAACTACTAAGATTTTTGATCCATAGACCCACAATTTATAAAGTCACGCTAAACATTACCAATGACTAATTATCATAAAACACAAATAAAATATTCTGTTTCTCCATAAGTAAAGGGTGATTAGGTCAGAAGTATTTAGCATGCATAAATTATGTATTTGTCGCACTAATTTTTTCATAAGTTAAACTATATTATGTATTTATGTTATTAGATAAAAATATACAACAATACAAAATTAAAATAACTAATTTATGTACATCAAATTCGTGCCTTGCACGAGTTTAAGAGCTAGTTTATAATAACAACACAAATATGAGTTTTGGCGACACCAACAATATAATTATTTGTGATAAATATTATTGTCACTAAATATAATATTTTGATTGCTGGATTAGAATAAAAGGTGGAATAATAGGGTCCCTTCTTTGATTTCCTGAGTTATAATCTAGTAAGTATTAACGCATAAGTTGGTCAGAGAGTATTTTTACTGTTAAAAATAAAAAAATGATAGGATCCCCAATCCCCCGTCCCGATAAAATTATCAATCTTTTTCTCCTCCCAAGTCCCAAGCATAGTTATTACAAACCTAAAATTGACAATACCCGGCTCATTTACGTAACAGACAAGGTTTAAACACCAACTGTGCACAACAATGCCAAATAACTGCTGCTCCGCTACTCCATTTTCACAATCAAATGAAGGATAACGTTAATTTCAAAGCATGGGTTAGCTCAATCAAAGGGCCGCCCCTGCAATAATCCATGTTCATCTTCAAATGAAGAACAACCTTAATTCAACATTATCCTAAACAAAAAATTCGGGCAAGTAGAGATTTTCCCTTCATGAATCTTTGTTTATTCGTCTTGTTCTTTAACGTATGTTCAGATTTTTTACGTGATCAGTTTTCTCATTACTTAACTTTGGCATCAGATTAGTTTCTTGTATCATGTCATCTATCTGTTTGATAAAATTACATATGACTAAATATGTATGGGGAATTGTTGATTACAGAATGTTTATGTTAGAGAAAGATTTTAATGTTTGAACTAGTTTTGTAAGGAGGCTACTAGCCAGCAAAGGTATCAGCTTTTTGTAGCTATGAGCTTCCTGATCAAATAAATCTGAATTCTTGTAAACACCCTTAACTATTTTGTCTTCCATTCCAAATGGGAAGTAATTTATAGAACATATTCATCAACATTCAACAATACAACAATCTGTTAAACACAAAAAATAGCTTACGAAATGAAAATTTGGTGAACTCCAATATATCTTAGTACTTTGATTTGGTTTCTATCTTATATACATGTTCTTCAAGTTGTTCCATTTGAGAAAGCTGGAAAGTGGTTTCTCAGGAACAGGTATGTACTTTACCAGCCAACCGATAGGCCAAGATATAGCAGCGATTCCAATACATGCTCCCCATTGTCCCCAATTCAACCTCTCTGTATCTGCAAATTTCTTCAGAAATTCCACCATCACCACTTGAAGAATGATGGTTATCCCAATAATTCCCAGAAACAACTTGTTTTTATGAATTCCCTCGAAAACATTTTTCTTCTCAAGCTTCCTTGCGTTGAATTCATTAAAAACCTGGCACAGTACAAAAGTATTGAAGATCAAAGTATCTTTTACCTTCTCGCTAACATTAAAGATCTCTTCACCTTTGAACTGTAAGCTTAAGAGGATGACTATCTGATACAAGGCTTGAGCCATTAGGTTCCTCCACATAATGTTGCTGATAAGTGGCTCTGTGCGTCCCACAGGCCGCTTCTTCATTAGCTCCTTTGTGGGCTGCTCAGTGGCGAGAGCAAGAGCACCCAATGTGTCCATAATGAGATTTACCCATAATAGTTGGACTGCTGTTAATGGCATTTCACCAGCTGAAACTGCTGTCACAAAGTTGATTATAAGAGCTGCCACGTTAACTGTGAGCTGGAACTGAATGAATTTCTGGATATTGTTATAGACACACCTTCCCCATCTCAAAACAGTGGCAACAGATGCAAAATTATCATCCAAGATTACTATGTCTGAGCTCTGTTTTGCAACTTCAGTGCCCTGGATCCCCATTGAAAGGCCTATATCAGCTTCTTTTAGTGCTGGTGCATCATTTGTGCCATCACCAGTGACTGCAACCACATGTCCTTTCTGCTTAAGGCATTGTACCATTAGAAGTTTGTCAAAAGGAGAGGATCTTGCCATCACACAGATTCTATCAACTTTCTCCATTCGCTCCTCTGAGGTATAGTTCCGAAATTCCACACCCTCAACCACTGCCCCACTATTCATGTCTTGGTCAGGCCCAAGTATCCCACATTCAATGGCTATAGCTCTCGCAGTGAAAACGTTATCGCCGGTTATCATTTTTACGTTCACTCCAGCATATTGACAATCTTGGACAGCTTTTCTCACACCAGGACGACATGGATCCTTTATACCTATCAGTCCCAAAAAGGTCAAGCCTTTGTCTTCTATATTTTGGTGCGCTTGTCCATCTGCATGCTCCTCCGCTGACACTTGTTTATGTGCAAAAGCAATGCATCGTAGGCTACTTGCAGCCATACCTTGAATCATTTGGTCGAATTTCTCTCTTTCAGTATCATCCAAAGCTTTAATGTTTCCAAAAGAGTCGTAATAGTGAGAGCAGATAGCTAATATCATCTCTGCAGCTCCTTTCCAGTGCACATGGATTGTGTTGTC
The DNA here is from genome assembly GCA_034770075.1 of Aralia elata. Classification (NCBI taxonomy): domain Eukaryota; kingdom Viridiplantae; phylum Streptophyta; class Magnoliopsida; order Apiales; family Araliaceae; genus Aralia; species Aralia elata. Next base: position 10,605,522 of record CM068384.1, read on the forward strand.
CCTATTTTTCTTCATTAATATCCCACTTCTCTTCTTCTCTGAATTGAATGCTTCCACATACAGAAGATTAGAACTCCGTTTCAGTTCCTCCATATCCATACTCAATTCCAGGACAGCCCAAGAAAGAATTGCTTTTTCTGTAGGACTACCTGAGAACTCGAAGTTAGATCCCAAAGTGGACTTGTAAACACTGCCAGTTGTGTTCAGACCGACTCCTTGGTGGAGCAACTCAAGAACATTGGAAGCAATGGAGGTGGAACTTCTTTCTTCCATACATTCTTGGCCAAGCCAAAATTTTATCACCTTCATTTGATTCAGCGTGAGGGTGCCCGTTTTATCCGTACAAATGGTGGTGGCAGAGCCCATTGTCTCACAGGCAGAAAGTTTCCTGACCAAAGCCTGATCACCCATCATTTTCTTCATTGAATAAGCAAGTGTAAGTGTGACTGCCAATGGCAAGCCTTCAGGAATTGCAACGACTACAATTGTAACTGCATCAGCAATGATTCTCACTACAGCATTGATCACATCATCAGCCTTTGTCTTGCTCCTATTGAACTCTTTTTTTCCATTATCATCTTTTGTATTCCCTGTGAAATAACGAACTAACAACACCACAAGTACAAGTAAAGCAACCGACAAACCAACCTTACCTATTGATGATGTTAGCTTATTGAGCCGAGCTTGGAGAGGTGTTTGATCATTAGAATTGCGACTGATTGTGCTCATCATCTCTCCCCATGTTGTGTTCATCCCTACGGAGGTGACAAGCATTCGAGCATATCCATCAGCTACCTTGGTGCCAGAATACAAAAATGGATTTTCGTTGCGATTAACTTCAACGTGGTCACTTTCGCCTGTCATGCTAGATTCATCCACTTGTAATGAGTGGCCATCCAAAAACAGTCCGTCAGCAGGCACTTGATCTCCAATCTTCAAGCAAACAACATCTCCAACCAAAATGTCGAATACTGAAATTTGTTGCCGCCTCCCATTTCTTACAACTTCAACTTGAATATTGTTGCTGACTTTAGACAATTTGTCAAATTGTTTGTCTTGCCTGAAGTTACTTATAGCTGAGACAGAAATGACAAGAAAGACTGCTATGAATATGCTTCCACCATCATACCACCCTTCTTCAGGCCCATCTTTTTTCATGCCAAAACCAAGAGAAAGTCCGGCACATAGTAGGAGAATGAGAATGGTTGGATCTTTTAAGGCTTCCCAAACAAAGTGGAAGAAATAATTTGTAGGGGGCTTTGGATACGTATTTGTGCCAAATGCTTCATGTCGATGTGAAATATCTTCAGGATCAGCATTTATGCCATGCTCACTGTCCGTTTTGAGAGCTGAAGCTAAACCTTCAACGCCATTACATTCAACAAGCTGGTCTACGTTTTTCAGCTTGACGAGTTGCGTGAGGCTTGACTGATCAATGTTGGGGAAAAACTGGTGTTTTTCATCTACGTTGATAACTATGCTATCGGATGGCACGATGGGTGAAACTTTGGCCTCGTAATTATTTTTTGCAAAAGTTTTCTTGAAGTGAGACAACAAGGCTCTTGAGCAATAGATTGTTACAAAAGCCTTGTGCCATCTCTTTTTGTTATGCTGACTTATGGTGATGGAGACTTCAACTAAAGATTCCATGCGGCGCAAGTTTGCATACAATATAGTAGACATACTTTTAGAGAACTAAGAAATGCAGAATATGATAATTTGAATACAGTATTTAACAGAAGCAGGGGCAAAAAATTAAAAAAGAAGAGTGCGAAATACAAAAACAAACCAATATGTAGGCTTCTGATATCCCAAATGTCAATGTCGAAATATGTAATTATAGTCTATGTTGGAACTGAGGCAGGAGTGAATATATGGAGGAAAGGAAGTTGGAAATTGTTCTGTCTCACAAGATAACATGCAATTGGTCGAGATAGATTGCTTTTGTTTTATGATTATATCAACTGCTAATGCATTTACATGAATATATATAGAGGATTACTTGCATCTGCGTTTACAATAAGTGCCTATCTGACGAGAAATGTGCACTGTCCATGTCATATTGATGTGTCATCTGATGTGCCAATTGTTGCCTTATATAGGTCCCGCAGCTGGATTGTGGTCCAAGTTTTGAACGCAATAGAGGATCAAATCAAGCATCATATGGTAAACAAGAGATATGGTTGTGTGCAAGCTTCAAGGTTGTTTCTTTACAAGAAGATTATTGCAGATAAAATTAAAGACACTTGGAAATTTTTGGCCAGTACAGCAAATTTTATAGCTTTAGATAATGGTGCATGTGTCGTGTGTGTGTGTGTAAAGTACGTGGAAAAGTTGTTACTTTTTGTCCTTCCTAACAATAATGTATCTTTAGTCAAACGTGATTTAAAAGCGTGAAGGTGTGGTGTTACTTCTAGTATTAACTTTAGTTTGAAACGTTGATCTGAAAGCAATTTTAATTTAAACTTCACGATTAAGTAATTTTTTGCCATGAGTATACTTTACTTGTTAGATTCCTATGTTAAACCAGATGATCACATCACATTTTTGGATATATATAGGTATTGCTTGCACAAAAGGGTATGAGAGAAGCTGTGGAGTTTATACAACATTTGCTTTTTAATTGCTACCCATTCCAACATGCATCCATCCTATACTTTCCTTGTAGGTTTAGGAAATTCCTTTACATTTTTTTTCAACGAATTATGATACATTTTTCTTGATAACATAGATAAAAATTTGAATAAGTTACATTAATTGCTAAAAAAATGGTTGAATTAGTATTCTGTTTGCAAGTCTATTTTGAGTCAATAACAATTTGGAGAAACTAGTAACATAATTTCCTAGCAAGACCAAGAGATGATAAGCGTACGTAGGAAGACCATTGGACCCGAACGTAAACTGATAAACGTATGGTTGGCGACGTAGTCAAGTGGACTAGCGCCTAATGGGGGTCTATAGGAGTCCTTGTTAAATCTTATTAAAACAGGGAGTCGAATTTTCTACTCAAAAGAAAAATAAATAAAGCTTGTAGCCGTTGATTTTAGGTGGGGGACAGTTAATTGTTAACTTAGGAGAAGTTCATAGGAAAAAGAGCGGGCCTTGGACTAATGGTTATCTCCACCATTTGTGTACTAAAAGAGGGAGAGTTCTAAACTTTGCAGTGACAAAATAGTGTATGAGAGTTTAAATTCACTCTTAAATTAGTAAAAATAAAAAAGTTACATTTTGGTATGTTTATGTGTTTTATTTTGATTTTAATAAGTTAATTTACGAAATACTATAAATTAATGTGAATTAGTTAAGTTTTTAAAATAAAAAATTATTTTATTAGTAATACTTTTAAGTAAAAATTTGCAATCGTCAATATTATATTGAGTAAAATGACATGCATGCATATTAATATTGGATTAAAGAATATAACAAATTAATATGAACTAAAAGCGGCTCCGCCCGATTCAGGGGAAATGGACAAGGATCCCAAAGGATTTCAATTTCCATGGAAATACATAGACCTGGCAAAGTAGGTCTGGGCTGACCCGTAAAAATTGGGCTACGGGCTTAAGATTTTTAACCCACGAAAATTTGGGTGTTTTGGCCCGGCTCGGTTTTAGCCCGGCCCGTGATGGCCCGGCCCGCCCGCATGTTATATACTTAAAAAAATAATTATCAATGCTTCTATAAAGAATCGAACCAAAGACTTCTCCAAGTTATTAAATAACTCCATGGAAATACATAGACCTGGCAAAGTAGGTCTGGGCTGACCCGTAAAAATTGGGCTACGGGCTTAAGATTTTTAACCCACGAAAATTTGGGTGTTTTGGCCCGGCTCGGTTTTAGCCCGGCCCGTGATGGCCCGGCCCGCCCGCATGTTATATACTTAAAAAAATAATTATCAATGCTTCTATAAAGAATCGAGCCAAAGACCTCTCCAAGTTATTAAATAACTCTTTTGACCAACTGAGCTACAACAATTTTATATCTTAATTACAATCTTATTAATGTATATACGTTATTGTTACATATACATATATATGTATATATATATATAAATATATATATATATATATATATATATATATATATTATTAACGTTATATATATATATATATATATAAATATATACGTTACTAATATATATATATATATATGTATATATCAATAATATTTGTTATTATTTATTTTTCTCTTTAAGTTACCTTTTTCTTTCCTAAGATTTCCAAAAGTTTTACAAAAATTAGTTATAAATAAATATATATATTAAGTTGTTGTTGTTGTTATATATATATATATAATTATATATCTATTATTAACGTTATATATATATATAACAATATATATTTATTAAGGTGCATATATAACAATATTTGTTATTATTTATTTTCCTTTCTCTAAGTTACCTTTTCCTTTCTCAAGATTTTCAAAAAATTTACAAAAATTGCTATATATATATATATATACACACACATGTTATTTTATATATATATATATATATATATATATATATATATATATATTAGTAACGCATATATAGTTATATATATTATTAACGTTATATATATATATTATTAACGTATATATATAACAATATTTGTTATTATTTATTTTTCTCTCTCTAAGTTACCTTTTCCTTTCCCAAAAATTTTCAAAAGTCCTTACAAAAATTATTATATATATATATATAATACACACACGTTATTGTTATATATATTTATATATTATTAACGTGTATATATATAACAATATTTGTTATTATTTATTTTTCTCTCTCTAAGTTACATTTTTCTTTCCCAAGATTTCCAAAAGTTTTACAAAATTTGTTACATATATATGTTGATAATATTTATATATATATTATCAACGTATATATATAACAATATTTGTTATTATTTAATTTCCTCTCTCTAAGTTACTTTTTCAATTCCCAAGATTTTCAAAAGTTTTACAAAAAATTATTATATATATATATATACGTTATTGTTATATATAAATTATATTTATATATATTAGTAACGTGTATATATATATATATAATTATATATATTATTAACGTTATATATATATATATATTATTAACGTGTATATATATAACAATAATTGTTATTATTTATTTTTCTCTCTCTAAGTTACCTTTTCCTTTTTCAAGATTTTCAAAAGTTTTACAAAAATTGTTATATATATATATATATATATATATATAACAATATATATGTGTATATATATATTATTAACGTATATTATGCAACAAAGGTGTTCTAGCTCAGTTGGTAAGAGCTTTTATTTTATTGTTGGAGGTCATGAGTTCAAATCTTATCAAATGCATAAAGCTTTTTGGTCTAGAAATACACATTTAGTGACAAGATATTTTATTTAATGATACAATAATTTTATCAAAAATAATTATTTTGTTGGTATTTTCGTTTAAAGTAAAATTTATGTCGTTAAATATGTATTAAAAAACATCAGGTAAAAAAATATAACGAAGAAAAAATATAATTACTTTCTCGTGTTTTATGTTGTGTTCATATTCCTCAATCTCTCATCCACCTTCTATTGTAGGGTCACACATTAATTATTATATTTATTCTTTAAATATTTTTTTAATCAAGAAAAACAATGAGAGGTCGGGTGTCGCATACCTCTTGCTTAAAATATAAAATTTGAAAATTGAGAAAAATTGACTTCAAAAACAGAGTAAACGCCTCGAGAACAGATGTAGTAGAATTTTATTTTGAATATAGGCATAAACTATAGGTGGGGTAGAACTGGTTGATCCACTTATAGCTACTAGTCTATACGGGTGCAACTTGGACATCTTGGACGGATTTAAGGGTCATCCAAGTATTAACTCATACAAAATTTGTTAGATATGAGTTGGACGGGTTTGAAAATCGGGTCTGTCTTTCGTTGTCTAAATATCAATCGGTGATAAAATATAGATTCGGATTGAATTAGGCAAGTTTAGGCGAGCAACAATTAAAATATAATTAAAATTATAATAAACTTAATTTGTCAAAAAATAATAGTTGATAATCATAAATTGTTGAAAGATGACAACTTAATGACTAAATTGATCAATATTTTTGAAAAAATAGAAAAAAGATGAGAAAAGTTTTGAATTTCTATCTTTATTTTTTAAAACAAAAATGTAATATAAAAAAGGGATTCTTACTCTTCGTTTCTTAAACAAGATAATCTCTTTTTTTATAATAGTAATAAATAAAAAAATGCAATGAAAATATATGAAATATTAAAAATATATTAATAAACTGTAAGTGATTTTTAAAGATAATACAACTAATCTATATATATATATATAATTTGGGCGGGTATGGAAGGACTTAGATTTCGTGGGTTTATAAAATTATAAACCCAAACCCATCCAAATTATATTTCGACGAGCTATAGGTTGGACGGGTCTTTAAAAATATAAAAAAAATCTTACTCAAGTAACATAAAATTCTGGACGAGCCAACCTAAGTTGCACTCCTACTAATCTATGAGAAAGTAATGCTCACTCGGGACGGGACACACGATTTATGTCTTGGGGGCTTTGTACGATATAAATAATAAAAAATTAATATAAATTTAACCACTAAATATTGCAAATCACTAAATATAAGAGTATATTTCTCTTATTTTTTTATCACGAATTCATTAACTACAAAAAAAACAATTTTTTTTTATGATTTGTTAGTAGAGATCATGCCTAATTTTTTGTATAAAGTGAATAAATTTTATTCTTATTTAGGTAAAAGTGGATATAATATAGTCGATAAATAAACTTAGTAAGAGTTATGAAAAAATATATAAACATACTACAGAAGAAAAATAAAAAAAACTAGTGGAGGCGGCGCCGCCACTCAACTACCCTAATTCCGTCCGTGGAAGTCACTTTGCTTGGAAAAAGTATTAGATAAGATGTAAATAAAGGACAAAGACCAAGACAAAGGGCGGGCAATGAAATACGTTAATGAGATCATGTTGCGGACATACTTGTGATGATGTCTGGGAACCTGTAACAGATCTCATTTCTAAACATATTCGCATGAATTTTCACTCTCCTAATTACCCATTAGACTTAAATATAAATTACTCCTTCCGTCCCAAATTAATTGCTCAATTTTGACCTAAAAAAGTCAAATTGACTATTTTTAAAACTAATCTTTTTACTATTTTTGCTAACATATAGGTGAAGATATTATAACCAAAAGAAAGTATATACAATTTATTACTAATTTCAATTTTTATAATTTTAGAAATATATTTATATATGCTTAATTATTAATTTTAAAAATAGTCAATTTGACTTAAAAAAGTCTTAAAAAAGCAATTAATTTGGGACGGAGGGAGTATTATTTTAAATTATTAATCTTTTTTCACTTTTATGATTGATCTTTTAACTTTTATAATTAGATAATTAAAAATTTATTTTTTTTCACTTTGATTCAAATAAAACTGGCACGTCAAAATTGACAACATGGTTAAGATACGTATGATACTACTGCTGATGTGTTTTTAAAAATATTTATTTTTAAAGTGACAAAAAAGTAATAAAGCATGGCAAAAATTAATAAAATCAAAACAGTTAAAACATTTAGTCAAGACTAAATAAAGTTATTTAATTAATCTAGATAAAAAAATAAAATTTAAATCAAGCCTTAATCAATTAAACTTAAACCAAATCAAACATTCTTTCTTTAACAAAAATAAAATAAAATAATAACTAAGCAGAAAAACAAAAACAAAATCAAAATAAAAGTTAAAACTGACCCAAAAATAGTTGTATGGGCCTATACAACCATGTTTTTGATATATATCTAAATTGGACCTAATTTTGAATATTATTTTCTATTTTTTTAAATCCATAGTATAAATATATTTAGACTAAACCCCAAAAAAAAACCCAAAGAAAATTAAAAATGCCCAATTTTTGGATCCTAAAATAATGTCCCCGTAGGAAGACTCTAAAAAAAAGAGTAAATGACTCGAGAACAGATGTAGTGGAATTTTATTTTGAATATAGGCATAAACCATAGGTGGGGTAGGACTGGTTGACCTACTTATAGCTACTAGAAGTCTATAAGGATGCAACTTGAACGGGTTAGATGCAAGATCTCAATTTCTATCGAATAAATTGACTTTTTTTATTATTATTATTATGCGATACAGTAAAGTGTTAATTTGATAAAATAGTAAGTTAAGAGTGATATGTGCAATTTATAAATTATGTCGGGAAATATTCGTTTTGTCGGGAAATATTATTTTCGGTAAAATATGACGGCGCCGAAATAATCAATCATTGGTGGGTCCCACAACGACTAATTGTCGGATACCGAAAACGATAGAAATAAATTTTTTAATAAAAATTGTCAACTGTACTATTACTTTTAATTGTCAACGGTATTATCACCTTTAACTGTTAAAATATCCGGTAATAAAAGTACAGTAGCACGTGGTGTTACACAGTAGCACGCGTTATTCTACAGTAGCACACGATATTGCATAATATTTTATATTATTGATTCAATAATTGTTATAATAGCAATTGCATAGTATTCTAACTCAATAATTGTTACAGTAACATCTGCACAATATTTTATATTATTGATTCAATAATTGTTACAGTAATATATGCACAATATTTCATATTATTGATTCAATAATTGACACAACACAATAACTCATATTATTTGATATGATATTATTAAACTAGTTAACATTATTGGCAATGTTTAGAAGTTCTGTCGAGCAAAGAGGTTATTTAATTGCGCGCCGTTTATACGGAAGACCCTCTCTTTCCTGAGAACAATCGGGTTGCCGGAATTGCTAATCTATAATATTGGTGATATAAATAATGATTTATCTTTTGATAATGATTTATCTTTTGAATAAATAATGATTTAGCTTTTGAATAAATATTGATAAAGATTTATCTTTTGAATAAATAATGATTTATCTTTTGATAATGATTTATCTTTTGAATAAATAATAATTTAGCTTTTGAATAAATATTTATAAAGATTTATCTTTTGAATAAATAAAGATAATGATTTATCTTTTGAATAAATAATGATTTATCTTTTGAATAAATAATGATATTGATTTATCTTTTGAATGAACAATGATTTATCTTTTGAATAAATAATGATTTAGCTTTTGAATAAATAATGATAATGGATGAATTTTATATTTATAAATATAAAAGATTTTTGGCTATAAATAGGAGGGGTTAACATAAAGAAATTCACAATTTCCTTGCTTATACTTCCTTCCACTCTTTAAATTTTTTAAAGTTCTTTCTTGAGTATTTGTGAAGATCACTAAGAGTACAAGTATTGTTCAAGTTGATAAACTTCATAGAAAGCAATATCCAGTCATTTGCTAATTGAGGTAAGAGATATCATTTTCTTTCATACTTCTAAATCTAAACTTACTATGGTAAGTATTGCCTCTATAATTCCTGAAATGATTAGAAATTTCTTTAAGATTTACGCTTCATCTAATATCATTTCACTTGAAATCCTATTTATCTGAATCTTCTTTATTGAATATTAATCGTTATCTTTGAAATATAAATCTTGAATATCATTCTTGAATTTGACTCCACAATTGGTCATCATGTTGACAATTTAGACATTATTGGACTCTGGACAAATTAAATATCAAACCTCGAATGTTTATTATTTATCTTATTATTTTGATATTCTTCATATCATTGTTATTGTACTAATAATCAAGACTAAGTTGTTAAGAATGTGTTAGCCTTTGTGACAAGTGGTGAAAGTTCTGTTTAGCCTTTGTGGCAAGTGGTGAAATTTTGTTTAGCCTTTGTGGCAAGAAACTGTTGATTGGTATGATCATGATCAATGGTGTTACAATTACACATCTTTGCCTTGTAGTGCAAAGATGAATTGATAAGCATAATTATGGCCTAAAGCTATAGATGGGCATGATTATGAACATGAAATATTGATTGGTATTACAGGGTTAAAAGATTAATGATAAACTTTTAGATTGGAGAAGATAGTAGACATTATGGTTTACTTGAGTCTTCTAATGGATTACTTATTTCACTGTAATTATTGTTGAAAATTATATCATCTACCATATGTTCTAAATATCTGATTTATTAATGTTGAAAACTAAAGATAATATATTCTTCATTATCTTAGTCATGATATTCTTTATTGGGCTATTTAAGCTCACCCTATTCCTTTTTGTTCTATTGTTCTTCTCAGGAAATAAAGTGTAGTTGGGACTGGCCGAGGAGTGGAATGATGATCCAAAATAGTTACTATAGTAGTTTTTCATCATGTTATAAAATAATGTGACAATAATTGTAATAAAAACTTATAGTGACTTGTTGTATTTTGTATTGTATTTTTAAGTTGATTGTTTGACTTTTGGCGACTCAAAAAGGGTTGTATGGACCCTATTTCGGGGACGTCACATTAAACGGGTTTAACGATCATCCTAGTATTAACCCATACAAAATTTGTTACATATAAATTGGACGGACCTGAAAGTTGGGTCTGTTTTTCGTTGTCCAAATATCAACCCGTGATAAAGTTTATAGATTCGGGCTGAATTGGACAAGTTTGAACGAGCAACAATTAAAATACAATTAAAATTATAATAAATTTAGTTCGCAAAAAAATAATAGTTGATAATCATAAATTGTTAAAAGATGACAATTTAATGACTAATTTGATTAATATTTTTGAAAAAATAAAAAAAAATGAGACAAGTTTTGAATTTCTATCTTTGTTTTTTTAAACAAAAATGAAATATAAAAAAGGGATTTTTACCATTCGTTTCTTAAAAAAGCTAATCTTTTTTTATAATAGTAATAAATAAAAGAAATGCAATGAAAATATAGGAAATGTTAAAAATATATTAATAAATTGTAAGTAATTTTAAAAGATAATACAACTAATTATATATATATATATATATATATATATATATATATATGTGTACCCATCCGTGGCAACCGGTTGTCACAGACACTATTCCAGCAACCATAATCTCCGCTGTTAATCTCAACATTGAATGGGTAGGATTGAAATTTTTTTCCCTGCCGCTACAGCCTGTATCGGCAGTAACAAAGTTTGTATCATTCCATTTTATTCATATAAATATTTGTTGATTTGCAAAAAAATATATGTCAATGGTAAGATTCGATCTTAGGACCTAAGGGTCATTAGGTGCACACCCTACCGTTGCGTCATTCCATTTTATTGTTTTCTTACACTGCCTGTAGTGGCAGGCAATGTAGCATATGGGTAAATGAGGGGCAAATGAGTAATTTCTCGTGCCGCTACAAACTTTGTTACTACCGCTACAGGCTGTAGCGTCAGGGGAATTTTTTTTTTCAATCCTACCCATTCTACCCATTCAATGTTGAGATCAACGGTGGAGATTATGGTTGCTGGAATTGTGACGCCCCCAAAATAGGTCCATACAACCCATTTTGAGTCGCCAATAACATTCCACAAAATACAAATACAAATATGAATTTTCCCATTTACAACTAATAAGTGTTGTGCAAAATACGACAACACAATACAAATACATCTTAAATTCTCAATACACTTATTGTCACACTAATAGTAAGGTATTGAGACACTTCTAATATCTCGGACCATCACTCCATTCCCCGGCTAGTCCCCGCTACACTCTCTTTTCCTGAGGAGAACAATGGAACAAAAAGGAAAAGGGTGAGCACAAATAGCCCAGTAAGAAATATCATGACTAAGATAATGAAGAATAAAAATTATCTTTAGTCTTCAACAGATTTAAATCAAAGATTTAAAGATATTTTAATTGTTCAACAACAACAATTGCAGCGGAACCAACAATCCATTAGAAGAGTCAAGTAGATTATAATATCTACCATCTTCTATAAATTAAAGGATCACCACCAATATTTTATCCCTGTAACACCAATCAACAATTTCTGTTTATGAACATCCAAATCAACAGTTTATATTCAACAGCCTCTCTTTGCACTACGTGCCAAAGATATTTATTTGTAACATCACCGGTCATGATCATGCCAAACGCCAGTTCATCTTTGCACTACGGGCCAAAGAGAACTTTCACCATACGCCTTTGTTTGTAACACCAAAAGTCATGATAATACCAATACACAGTTTGGTCAAAATCATGTCACGCCAGTTCATCTTTGCACTACGGGCCAAAGAGAACTATCACCACAATTTAAATATGAGGATGAGGATGATGACAATGATACAGTGAGATCAAGGATAAGAAAAGCTTTATAATTTAATCAGTATCAAAGATTGACCAAATTGCCAACACGATGACCAAATTGTGGAGTCAAATTCAAGAATGATATTCAAGAAATTGTTTCATGCTTCAACTATAACGTATAAAATGAAATAGAAATATTCAAGTGAGAAGATATTAGATGAAGCACAAACTATTAAAGATATTCTACTAATTTTCAGGAATTTTCTCCATTTAAAAATAAGGTTTTGGAAACAAACAAATATTTCTTATCATAAATGGAGAAATGTGAAAGAAAAATATATCCCTTAAAGAGTACAAAAGAAATGATACGTTATACGAGTATAACAGAATATATGAAACTGCAAATGGATTTTCACCCGTCATGCGATAATTCGCGTAGACAGATTATTTTCACAACAGATTAATAAGTAACGAATACAAAGGGTTATTCACCAGGCATGCGTCAATCCGCACGGACAGGTTATACCCATAGATTAATAAGGAATGAATACAGAAGGGTATTCACCAGGTACGACACTCGTACTTACAGGTTATTCCCATAGAATAATATGGAATGAATACAAAAGGATATTCACCAGGCATGCGTCATACCGCACGGACAGGTTATCCCCACAAATTAATATAGAATGAATAACAACCTTTATGAGTATAATATCACTTACGAACATGAAAACAAATGATATTATATAGGAGTATGAAAGAAATGATATTCTCTACCTTCGTTAACTGGATGTTACTTTCTATGAAGTTTACTAACTTCGGATAATACTAGTATTCTCACAAATACTCACAATAGCCTAGCACACTAAGAGAACTCAAGAAATTTAGAGAGAGAGAGAAAGTATAAGCAATGAAGGTGTGAAATTTTCTTAAGCAAACCCTCACTATTTATAGGAAAATCAAGGTGAGGGCATTTTAGTCTTTTTCCCAAATTTTCTTGGTTTATTACTCTTATACCCTTGGCATATTCTTTTAATATACTTTATGCCATAGTATATTCTTAGAATATGCTTTTACTTAGGTTTTTAACCTTAAGGTAAAATAAAAACTGAATTAACTATTTACTGACGGTAATTACTATTGACTGACATGTGGGTCCCACGGAAAAATAAAATCTGAAGAAATTATTCTACAAAAATAATTTGTGGGTCCCACCGGTCAAATAGTTATGGGTCCCACGAAATAAAGTGTGGGTCCCATAGAAAAATAAGTTAACTTACAACAAACGCTTCACGTATTTTTAATCAACACTATTTTAGACTTTCAATAATTATTCACCGTTAATATTATAGACTTATAATATTGACAACCAGATCATTCCCAGGAAAAAGGGGGCCTTCCGTATAAACGGCGCGCAATTAAATAACCTTTTTCCTTGACAGAATTTCTAGACATTGTCAATAATGCTAAAATATCATATCAAATAATATAAGTTACAGTGTCATGACAAATAATAAAAAGTATTATGCATATGCTACTGTAACAATTATTGAACAAAATACTATACAATAGCTGCTTTATCAATTATTGAATCAATAATATAAAATACTGTGCAACACCGTGTGCTTGTGAAATACCGCGTACTACTGTGGAATAACGCGTTTTACTGTTCTTTTTATTACCGGGTATTTCAACAGTTGCAGGTGATAATACTGTTGACAAATACTGTCGTTTTCAGTATCCGACAATGGGGCCCACTATCGTTAACAATATTGCCATTTCGGCGCCGTCGTACGATACCGAATATAATATTCTCCGACAAAAAGAATATTCCCCGACAAAAAGAATATTCCCCGACATGCACTGTTTATCAGATAATTTGCATATAACACCCTTAACTATCATTTATAACAATTAAGCACTTTACTATTTAGAAGAATAATCATAAAGAAAATAATAAACTTTTATTTCATAAAGTCGGGATCTTACAGGAATAGTGTCCGTGGCAACCGGTTGCCACGGATAGGTACCATATATATATATAATTTGGGCGTACTTAGGCGGATTCAGATTTCGTGGGTTTATAAATTTATAAACCCAAGTCCACCCAAATTATATTTGGACGGGTCGTGGGTTGAGCGGGTCTTTGAAAATATAAAAAAATATTACAAAATATTACTAAGTAACATAAAATTGTGGACGAGCTAGAGTTATTCATGAGTTGCCCAACTCAAGTTGCACTCCTACTAATCTATTGAGAAAGTAATGCATAGCCCACTCAAAACAGGCTCAAGATTTATGTTCTGGGGACTTTGTAAAATATAAATAATAAAAAATTAATATAAATTTAACTACTAAATATTATAAATCACTAAATATAAGAGTATTTTTCTCTTTATTTGACTACAAATTCATTAACTACAATTTTTTTTTATCATTTGTAAGCGAAAATCATGCCTAATTCTTTGTGTAAAGTGAAGAAATTTTATTCTCATTTGAGTAAAAGTTAATAGAATATTAGTCAGTATAAAAAGTTATGAAAAAATATAAATATACTAAAGAAGAAAAAAAAATAGTGGGGGCGGCGGCCCAACTCGACTACCCTACTAAGCAACTAACCTGAAGGATCAGGACAATTTGATTGGAAAAAGTACTCCCTCCGTCCTAAATTAATTGCTCAATTTTGACCTTTTAAAATCAAATTGACCATTTTTAAAACTAATATTTTTACTATTTTTGCTAAAATATAGGTGAAGAGATTATAACCAAAAGAAAGTATATACGATTTATTACTAACCCTAATTTTTATAATTTTAGAAATATATTTATATATGCTTAATTATTAATTCTAAAAATAGTCAATTTAACTTAAAAAAATTAAAATTGAACAATTAATTTAGGGCGGAGTAGATAAAATGTAAATAAAGGACAAAGACCAAGACCAAGACAAAGGGCGGGTACGTTATGTACTTAACGTTAATGAGATCATGTTGCGGACATACTTGTGATGATGTCAGTCTGGGAACCTGTAACAGATCTCATCACTCAACACATTCACATGAATTTTCACTCTCCTAATTACCCATTAAGCTTAAATATAAATTATTATTTTAAATTATTTTTATTTTATTTTTATGATTCATCTTTTAATTTTTATATTTAGATAATTAAAATTTTAATTTTTTTAATTTTAATTCAATTAAACTTGACATGTCAAAATTAATAACATGATTAAGACACGTAAAATATTAATGCTGATGTGTTTTTAAAAATATTTATTTTTAAAGTGACAAAAAAGTAATAAAGCATGGCAAAAATTAATAAAATCAAAACAGTTAAAACATTTAGTCAAGACTAAATAAAGTTATTTAATTAATCTACATAAAAAAAATAAATTTTGAATCAAGCCTTAATCAATTAAACTTACATCAAATCAAACATTCTTTCTTTAACAACAAAATAAAATAAAATTAATAACTAAGCAGAAAAACAAAATCAAAATCAAAATAAAAGCTAAAACTGAGAGAAGATCATTGCAGATTTCTTCATAATCCTCCCGCTTGCCCTCTTTTGGAAGTTAAAAATTTGGTAGTCAAAAACCTTAAGCTTAAAACATATAATTACAAACTAGTTAATCCAAATACATCATCTGAAAAATTTTGCACCTCGAATCATCAAAACAAAGGGAAAGTGCTTGGGTTCCTCAATTTCCAAAACAGTAATTCTACTCCGACCGTGATTTTAGGACCGATTTTGTGACCGGGTGATGTGGCAATGTCAAATCAGCATCAAGAAACATTTAATCACTTAAGTAGTTTGACCTTAAAAAGGCAGCCTGGAGTCTTCCAAAATCACTTTATCATATCAGATTTTCTCTCTTCCTTTACTAACAAAGATGTACAAGCCAATTTCTCTCTACCCTTTATCTTCTGCTGAGACAAAATCAATTCATCTCCCTATCAAACAATCAGAAGCGGCATAGATCTACGGAGGACCGGGACCGAGGAGCAGTCGCACCACCTAGTTTATACCGCTGAACTTCCGATTTTCAAAAATCAAGGTATGAATTTTGAAACCATATTTAGATGGATTTAACTCAAAAATGAAGAAAAATCATCTTAAATACTTAAACACTTGGTAATATTGTGTTCATTGTATGTTATTCGCGACTTTCTTTTTTCATTGTATGTTATTCGCCCCTTTCCCTTTTCGTTCCTGTTTGGTTGTACTTCATATTTGGCTTTTATTACTACCCATTTTTGATCTGTGCATGGGATTAGTGAACTTAATAACAAATTTATTATTCTTGGTATTTTTTTAAATGTTTCTGTTTGATTTTGTCTCTGAATTTTACAACATTACTCATAACCATAAATTCGACCAAGTGGCAATAGCTTGTCTTTTCAACCTGGAACGAACAAGCAAAAAGACCTTCCATAGAAAAAGTCGAATTTATTTGCGAAGGAGTTAGGTTGTGATTCTATTATTCCCAAAAGTGATTGCCTTCGAGTCATACAACGTCTAGTGTCTCGGATTGAAGATTCTTACTTGGCCTCAGTTACTCAAAATTGTTTGGCTTTAAGAGATCATTTTGTTGTGATGAAATTTATTCATGTGGGGCCTAATGCTAATATCGTTTGTTCACGGGCTGACAAAATTAGCACAGTTTGAGTTGACAAAATTAGCACAGGGATATCTATCGGATTCGAACACTGAGGCTTAGGATTGAGGAAAATAAATCAATTCTCTGAACAATTTGTTATACTTAACAATGAACATTAATTATCAAATATGCCACACCCTTCGTGTTATAACCATTTTCTAGAAATTCCTCTGGATTCCTCAATCTTCTTTGAACAATAAATGTTACGTATTATGGGTCTTGTAGTCAAATTTAAAATAAGTATGTGAGCTATATATTAGAGTGATCTAAGGGTGGATATTAGTTTTTAAATATCTGGGTAAGATTAATTTTCATCATTTTCATTGTTGCTATATAAGTCTATCATTGCAATAAACTAGATATCAATGAAATTAATCAAATTCTAATTTCACTCTATATATTTTCTGGTATCTTTCCCTTCTAATTTTCAGGAGTCTAACAGGATTATCTATACTGCTACAATAAATTTTCTCACTAATCCTTAAAAAATGGTCATTACTAATGTCAGAATAGGGCTATCAATGAGTCAAATATTTGATCTGTTTCAGCATAATTTATTAGATCAAAACTTCACCTCATTTATTTAGTGATTTATGATAATTTGATCAAATGAATCAATATTTTAAACTGGCCAAATCATGGATCAAATTTGATTCAACCTTCTGATCCAAAAAAAAAAGTGTGCCGTGTGTCCCTACACTAGCTTTAATGGAAAATTGAAAAGAAATGAAGATTAAAAACGATGCTCCAGTTTAGGATTACTTCTTTCCCACAATTAAGGTGCAGCAGGGATTTGCAAAAAGAAGGGTTTCTTTTAGTTTCTTCTCATCCTATCAAGAAGTTAAAATCAAGACTCTGATTCCGTATTGTGAAATAAAATTAAAATTCTTTTTCAAATAGAGATTGTGAGAAAAATTAGTGAGAGAATGTTCAAAAAATTAGAATGAGAAAGTAAAATGTTTTAGAGAGAAGGAGTAAAATTCTATCATAACTCGATATGGTTTTACTAATAATAATATTTTATAAATTCACATAATTTTATAAATAAATTTTGTTTTTAAATGGATTGATTTGAATCATGATGATCTGTATTGTTAGATCAAGTGGATCATGTGGCCGATCAATAATCCATTACATGGTAAAACAAATCATTGATTCATTATCACACTTGATGGAACATATTAATTGGATCAGAGCATGAGTTGCTCTGATCTAACTCATTGACAGACCTATTTCAAAACAATAACTATTCTCTCAAAAAAATAAGTGTACTTGAAAGTTCAAAATATTATTAGAACAAACATAAAAGTATCATTAAATACGTATTTATTTTAAGAATATAACTATTGCTTTGTTATCGTCAACAATCTAATTAATAGCTTACTTATATATACATTTACCTTGTAGTTTAATAGTGTCAAATATCACGCACACTTCAATGTTCTTCTACAAAATCATGTTCATAATTTGTTGTAAATAATCCATGAATCTTATCAGTTGATAATCATTTCAATACATAATACTCACATTTCTTTTCGAGTAGCCTAATCTCAACACATTATTGTTACCAAAAGAAGATTTTTTTAGCGGAAAATTTCAACCTTTACCATGCATGTCGATGTTTTTTAAATTCTGAAAGAAAGTCGATAGCCTAATAGCTGCTTATTAATGTCCAGAAGATGGAACACGAAGAAAATGAGTCTCTCAAGCCAACTGAGTATAATTTAGGGGATTTTCTTCCCTTTTTTTTATATTTATATTTTAATTTATCTATCGATAAGTGAGTTTGATTTTATAACTAAATAGAACAAATATACTTATTTCGTTCTAAAATATAAGATCATTATTGACTTTTTAAAGACAACTTAAGATATTTTCAAATCCAAAATTGATATGAATTTCTGTAGTACTACTCATCGTAAGATTTATTATTTTATAATTTCTAATAATCATCTTAATTTTAAGTTTAAACAAAGTTTTAAATTAATTTTCAAAAATCAATAATAATTTTAAAATTTGAAACGAAAAAAGTACATGCATACACAATAAGGTAATACTGACGCAGCGGAATATAGTTAGATAACACAAACGTGATATGAAGGCTATCATACCAACAAAAACAGAATAAAACTCTTGAATTCATAAGGAAAATAATAAACTCACCAAGAGAACAACAATAATTATATTAACGATAATTATATTAATTGATGAATAAAACTTAATTGTTCATAAGTCTCAATAAACGTCCTAAACTATTTCTCAACATCAATTAAGATAAGGGAAATTAAAACAACCAAAATTAAAAAAACAATTTAAAATTGACACTACTACAAAACAGTAAATAGATAACGCGTAAACAACGTTGTGGTTTCTGTCAGCAAAACGTCGTGGTTAAGGGTGTCATCTATTTGACACCCTTATACAACGTTTTAAAACGTTGTAGTTAGGCACATTATACAACGTTTTTAAGAAAAAAACGTTGTAGATTTGTTTTCCATAAATTAGTAGAAGCTCGAAAACGTTGTAGTTTAATATCATAGACAACGTTTAGCCACATTTATACAACGTTTATAATGTGTCATCTATTGGGACAAATTTATATAACGTTTTTAAACCATAGAAAGACGACATGTTTAAAATGTTGTAGATTAACTTGCAAATGTTGGAATCATATAACAACGTTGTAGCTGTGCTGCATACACAACATTTTTAAAAAGAAAAAAAAGTTGTGGTTCGCTTATATTACCAGTGCACTGCAATCTGCTAATGCCATGCTATATAGCTAAAAAAGGTCTAAATTCTCATTTAAAATTAAAGCCAAAATGTATCAACAATACATCCCAATAATACCATTCGTTTACAATTTCAAATTACTACATCCACCAAAAATATATTGAATTGTGAATTTGATTACATGCATCCACAAAATAAACCAAACTATCCATAAAATTAAGCTACTACCAAAGCATGTGCAAAAAAGCCTAGGTTCTCCCAAAATACGTACATTCATCTAACCCTGTACGTTAACACGAGGCTCTACATGTAGCTGCTCACATACGTTGCCCACTCATCCCGTACTTCGTCAATTTGTTCTTGTGTGTACTTTAATCCATTTGCCTTATCCCACTGAAATAAAAGAACAACAAATTTCATTATATCCACAGTATTTATATCTTACAATATTTAAACAAAATGCAATTATTTATCTGTTTGTTTATTCAGTAAGCCAACCAGTGATTGGCTAGGGAAATTTTGGTTCCTTACTTTAGTAATTATGAGGTGGACAGGTGGATTAATGTAAAGTATCAACAGTTTTAAAATGATAAAGTGGAATAAAAAACAACTACTGCATAAAATATAGAAAGAAAAAATAAACATAAAGAAAATGTTAGTAGTACCTGATAGTAGATATACTACTAGATCACCTTGGGAATCTTGGGACATCCACAATATAAAATGATAAACTGTTCTCAAGCCATTTGGCCATCTTTACACTCGAAACTAATTCAAGTAAACAGGAATCTGCATTTAGTAGCTGAAGGTACCACAAATGAAGTAAATATTTGGTATGCTCAAAGAGTATCAGAGCTTCTTGACTTGACAATGAGTAGAACACTCATTGTCATTTAAGACTCGATAATAAAAGTTCAGTATGGAAACAGGTAAAACTAATTACAAATGCACACATGTTTCAGTAGAAGAAAACACACATGTAAAACTATAATCATATATAGTTATAGATAGTAACAGATATGGAGGCGTACCAGATGTGTTTGTTGAGGTGTTCTTTTATGGTGTCACCAGTCAATTATTTGATTGCTATATATTTACTCTTCTGGCAGACTGATATATTTTCCCCACTTTACCTCAATGCTTACCATTCTTCCATAAAGTTCTATAGATCTTGTCATCACTACTAAAACTATCCGCATTGTGCCATAGCCAGTTCCAAATGATCCAACAGTGAGCATCTGCACAAGAAGAATCAACCAACCTGTACGGTAAGTTGGTTAATTGTAATTAACCTGAATGCTAACACTTTTGTCCGCAAAGATATAATGTAATAACTAAAAGCAATTAAATTTCAATTGTTCTTTTCTTATCACCTATAGTTGTGTTTAACCCAAGAAAGCACAACTAAAGCGTGTATGCCCTACCTAAAGCAATCTGATATTGTAACTCAACAAGAAAAGTTAAAATAACACTATTTAACCAAAATTTCACTCACATTTGAAACCCACATAGTCAAATGATTTTTACATGGACAAGAGCATGTGGTAGCTCCAAGAAAACAAAACTTGGGCTTGTTTGCCCTGTTTTTATGGTTTAAGGTCTACGGGTTTCCTACAGATTCAAGTCTCAGATGTCCATCCATTCACATGAATCACAAAAACTCATTTGACACGCATGAACCTGACAGTGTTTAATTGGAGGCTCCGACTGTGTTTGTATGCAGCAACTCTTTCTTTGACTTATTAAACGGCTCAGGTAGTGTTTCCTCTGGAACTTCATCCCCCTGAATGCAGAATGTAGTATAAGTTTGATGAAACTTATATTAGACAGTTTTAATGATTCATGGAGATTATCTCCAAAATGTGTGCAGCTAGTACCCAAATATTTCAGGAAATAAAGAAAGTATAAGACAGGCATACCTCTGGATGAGCTTTAGAAAAATCCAAAAGTCGAGCTCGAAAGACTTTCCTCAATAGTAAATTGCCACTATTTGATTTCAACTTCCCATCATTCTCAATTGCATTCACATTCAAAGTTACATGAAGATCAGGCTTCATACAACTTGTCCGCTCATCGCGTATAAGAACCTTCTCTACCTCAATTGCCTGGGCAATACAAACTTCAATTGAGCTAAATGACTATATGAAAACCTCCTAAATAATTAAATCAATGACAATAAATTAGCATAAAACACCACACACCAAAAATGAGGAAAAATTACTCAATAGCATAGTATAGAATTACATATGAATCAGAATAACTTTACCTATCAGTTAAGCACTCAATTTTGGGGCTGATGTTGGTAAATGTTGACATAGTCCCCTTAATTCGAAGGAGCCGAATTGAACTATCCAAGCTACTAAAAAACTTGTCCAATATCTCGCACCTGAAAACAGTTACAGAATATCACCCTGTTATTAAATAACACTAAAAATTACCTTGAAATTCAACTCCACAAAGCCTATACTAATTATTTGACTCAACTACCTAGATCTTAATTTGCCATTTTGTCAGTTTAGGGTAAAATAATTTGTTAAACTATATACACCCAATTACATACCTCACCACATTCTTACTTAAGTTCATATTAACCGGATATAACTCTTAAATTAATTCAATAATACATTTAACACATTGGAGGCCTACATTCTGTATACAGATACGTTTAACATTTTTTAAAGAAAAATTAAGGGCAAAAGTCTAAAATTAACAGATATCAGTTTTCTAGATCTGCAAATACAAAAACATTCAAAATTCATTCAATTAATGAAAAAACTTTTTTACTTGAATAAACTAACAAAGTTTCTTACTTTTCTGGAAGCTTTATAGAGCTATCGGATCTGTTTGCTTTGATGAAAGGGGTTTGGCTCTGTGGTGATGAAATTTGCTGTTTTGGGGGGCTCAACCGATCGGATCTATTGCACGGATCCTGGACTTGGAGCGTCTTCGCAAAATGCCGGACTTCTTTCAGGGAGAGAGCAGCACCACGGTTTCGAAGTCGGCGAGGCGGGTTCAATGGCTTCTCTGGGGTTTTGGAGCTCCATGGACTCTGATCCGAAGCTTTGACAGGTTGATCGGACGGCGACGACGAGGGTTCGGAGCTTGAATGCAGTATTTTCTTTGAGTTGAACGAACCGAAAGATGATGATTCAGATGAATCCATAGCAGATATATACAGAGAAACAAGTCCGATTAAATCGTGTCTCTGGATGGATGTGCATGATGTTATATGTGTCTACATTATACCCAATTCCGATTAAATCGTGTCACACGAATGTGACGAGCACGGAGAGAAAAAGAACCCTAAGTCACGACGGGAGAGAGAGAGAACGAAACTGAGAGCAGGAGGATATGTTTTTTTAATTTTAAGTCTTCACTTGAGCTCCGTGTTTTTTAGATAGATAACGTTTTTTAAAAAAAACGTTATCTAGTTAAAACTAAAAAAATGCTCTTTTAAATAAATAACGTTTTCTCATATATATCTACAACGTTTTATTAAAAAAATGTTGTGTAAAAATATACCATAACGTTTTTTATAAAAACGTTGTGGTTTTACTGTTGTCTATTTACTGTTTTGTAGTAGTGTGACTAAACTTTGATCGACGATAAGATTACTTTAAACAGGTTTTTCGAGCTTAAAATTATATGCGTCATGGCCAAAATTATGTCACTTTTAATACGTACTAACCTGAAAGGCTATTTCAAGTTTGAATTGGACTTTTTCACCCGCATCGAATACAACCAAACAAATCAATGATCTACTACACCTAGCAAATTATAGCAAATGAAGTTGAACAATAAAATAAATATATAGCTGTGAATCAAGCGTATACTTTTCCTTTGTCTTTTTGTTAATTATTGATGTGATCAAGACAAAAAAAAAATATTCTTGTGATAAGTTCTATTTTTGGTTAAAAATATAGTCGTATCAATCTAATCTTATAATCAAGTAACGTGTTAAAACATCTCAAGTTACCCTCAACTCAATAACATTTTTGGGTTAGGCCAAAAATGAATCCATATAACAGCTAGCAAAATAAAAATAAAAATGGGTACTGTTTTTAGTAACTGTATACAAATTACACAACCCGAAAATAAGTATATTGATGATAAATTCATAATCTTTCAATTGGACAATATGAAGTTTCTTGTCATCATTAGATACAAGTTGATTTAGACACTGCAGGATAATAGACTCAATCTAACAACATGAACAAGAACTTTGTTCAACTCATGATCGATACAAAAGACGTATTCAATTTCATCAACGTTTTTGACAATAAATCATCCCTTTATTTTCCAACATTATTGATGACTCCGTATGTATCTATTAGCTGAAAAATCTGGACCAGCTTTTTGAGGATACTGATGGGGTTGAATTAAACTGTTGCTTCTGCTAGATCTCAAAACCAATTAATTAATTAAGAAGGTTTGAAAGATCCAACCATTCTCATTCTCCTGGTGTGTGCTGAACCATCTCTTGGTTTAGGCATGAAAGAAGATGGGCTTAAAGAAGGATGGTATGATGGTGGAAGCATTTTTCTACCACTCTTTCTTATCATCTTGTCTCATCTGTAAGTAACTTAATAAAAAAGAAAGAAAAAGAAACAATCAATTTAATTGACAAAATTTACCTAAAGTGAGCACTGAGCAGCAATATACAATACAAGTAAATATACAATACAAGTAAAGGGATTAGATAAAGCAAATTTCAATATTAATTAGACATCGTGGTTGAAGTATATACCTGCTGATAAATTGTTCTTGATTCAAGTGGTTAGGCACTAAAATTTTGTTGCAGACTCGGAACATTTTGTGGACATTAATTGCCTATTTTGCCTCGATGCAAGTAAATTATAGCTGAGACAGAGATTACAAGAAAGAGTGGTAAAAATTGGTAATTCACCATCATACCATCTTTCTTTATGTCCATCTTCATTCATGACTAAACCAACAGAAAGTACAGCACAAACTAGGAGATTGAGAATGGTGGGATCTTTCAAAACTTCTTAATTAAACAAACTGAAAAAAGAACTCATCTTTTTTTTTTTTAGGTGGGGGGGGGGGGTTGTTGGAATTGGATATGGGTTTTGGAGCAGAAGCAAAACTTACGAGTGACAACCCCATCGATTTCAAAAGCTGGTCCAGGTTTTGAAGCTTGAATGGAGAACAATAGAGGATTTTGGACTACATTGATTACTAACTGCCGGAGCTATACATATATATACATACATATATATATATAGTCGGTGGGACTTCGGAGTTCGGAAAGCCGCCGCGGTTGACTTTTTCTTTTTGGCGCACGTTTACTTCATTACTACTCTCAATTTCTCGCCCTATTTCACAAAAAAAAAAAAGAAGAGAGTTTTAATTTGCAGTTTTGCACCACAAAAAAATGCTAAAAAATGGACTTTTTAATGACAATAAGTTCATAAAGTTTAGAGTCTTGCTGCCGGGTATTGTGATAAATTTATGTCGACTTATAATTGCGAAACTTATCAATATATAAGATTGATACGAATTATAGGAAGACTCCATTTATTATACATATTTTCACAAAAGTTATCACTAATACTTATTTACGTAACTAACAATCAAATAATCAACATAAAACATTCGTAATATATATTATTATTTTAAAATTTATCATCACAAATTTATTATTATGTTATGACTATTATATTAAACAACAAATTCAAAAATAAACATGAAATAAAAATATAATTTTAAAAATGAAACTCTCTTTCTTAGTTGGGGTACTAGTTTTGTTGTGTTTATGTTTATGCCCATGTTCCCACTTGCTATTTTGTTTCTTGTTGAGTTTTATAGCAATGTTCACACAAGATTGCAACTATTTGTATGGTAAGAGCATATCATATGAGCAATTGGTGCCAAATAGGTCCCGCAGGTGGATGAAACCATGTTTTAAGAATATACATCAAACGTTGGAGAAGTCTAAAGAAGAGACAGAGTCATTACACCTCTCCATCACTGCAAGAAAATTCAATGCAGAAGGAATAATCACCGATAGTTCTCACATTTGCCTTTTAGTGTAGTATAACTATAATATATTAAATAATTTTATACTCACTCCATTTGAAATTATATGATTATTATTGATTTTTAAAAGTATAAAATTATGGAGGGAGTATTATATTTGTGCAATTATCACTTAAGATGTGCATATGTAATGTTTATTAGAGCCGATGAGATCTTAGCCTAGTGGTTAAGATTGAGGTATTGTGACTTTTAAGTCTCAAGTTTGATTCTCATTTATGTGAGGTTTGTTTAGTTGTGAATTTTTTTTTGATCTATTAGGATAATTTATCCTAACATGGGGAGGTGGGAGGGGGAGGGGGAAGGGTGAGGTTTGATTGTTTAATGGAAGAATTTTTTTTAAATGTCCTAATCTATTAAAGGTCTAATAGAGGAGGGGATAGCTTACTGTCAACATGATTTGAACCCTCGATTTTTATCTTAATAGAAGTGAGTTATACCAGTAAATCAAGTGATCATCGGTGATTTAATTGGTTCTTGATATTTTATATCGTAATTTATTATGATTTGTGAGTATCTGACGGATTAGTATGTAATTTGACGAGTATATGATTGATTAGGATGTAATTTGACTTCAGTCAAACGCGTTATGGTAGAATTGTAAGGAAGGTCCGATGCCGCGCGTCCACGTTCTTTAGCAATTGGAATTGAAAAGTAGGCCGGCAAACGCGTGGTGGATAATAAAATTTCCTTTTGTCTCAAAAAAATTAATTCTGTAAAAGATAATTTCCTTTTTAGTTTATTGACATAGAATAAAATAATATAATGCACTCGAGTTATCATATTTTTATCATTACGTTATTATTAGTGAACTAACAACTTATTATTTTTAAAAATAAATCTACAGCAAAAATATATTTTCAATATTTGTAAATTTTATAAATAAAATTGTTTTTGTAAAATGAAAGGAGTATTATCCGAGATATCTACTCCCTCAATCCCAATTTCAATTCAAGTAGAAAGCTTGTTTAGCCCCTTGGGATTGAGATGCGCTGAGGTGGATAATAGTACTTTTCTAAATTGAATAGAGGTGTGTTGGCCAAAGTTTTGGTCTTAGATCAATTAAGTTTGGAGAGAATGATTGCATGAGCCAGAGAAATGATAGTGTTCATGGGAAAAAAGTTCTCTCTATCGATTGATGTTGCGGTACATTCGTTACAATTTTTTCATAATTTTTAGGAGACTTGTTCTTTGATTTATAATACCGGAATTCTTGATGAGCCGCCAAACCTCCCTAAATGGAAATAACCTCCAAAGTGAGTTTTTTAAATTGAATTGTGATGCTAGTGTTAAAGGTAAATGGGTTGATTAGTTTTGACTTTGATATAAGGGATTTCAATAGGAAAGTTTTGGATGTTAATACTACGAGTTAGAATGTGCAGAAATTCTGACTGTGAGGAAGGGGTTACAGTTCAGAAAAAATGTTGAATTCATGAGGTTAATTGTTGAAACTTAAAAGTGATAATCAAATAGTTATTAATCATTTTTTTCCTCCGTTTTTAAATAATTTGTATCAAGGACTAATGTATGAGAATTGCCTTCAACTCGTTAGTAATTTTAAGTTCATTTCTTATAGTTTTGTTTGTTGTAGACTCGTAGTGGTTGTGGCCCATGACGTGGCAAATTTAGTTCAATTAAATATTCATTATTCTGATTTTTTTTTTGCTAAATAGTGATGCTTATATTGAATAAGATTCTCAGTCCAATTTTTGAATTGTTGTTGTCAAAGAAAACCAAAAAAAAAAGGGTAAAAAGTTATATGTAATTGAGATATACATGACCTGCACAAAATTTACCCGTTCAAACAGAATAAATGTTATACTTAAAGTTCAACATTTAAAAACAGTTCCATCTAATTGTGTAGAATACAAAATTCAAATTTTCTAGAAACAATTCTTATTTTGAGATGGAATTATTATGCATATTAGTGGTTGAAGCACATGTGTTGCGTGTGTAAATTATGTGAGATAAAATAAAAATTTTATAAAATTTAGAAGAGTAAACAGAAAGATATAAAAAACTTAAGGCTTAAATATGGAATAATACCCTGAACTTTTAATATTTTTTCACTTTGGGGATTGTATTCTCATTTTTTTCAATTAGGGGATTAAACTTTCGATTTTTTCCACTTTGGGGATTGTCTTCTCAATTTTTTCAATTAGGGGATTAAACTTTTATTTTTTTTCCATTTTGGGGATCGTCTTCTCAATTTTTTCAATTAGAGGATTAAACTTTTAATTTTTTTCGACATGACAGCGACACGTGACTAAAAAAAATACTCATGTGTAATATTGAGTCTCATTTTAATATTTATTCAATTAATTTTTTATACCAAAAAGGATAAATATAAGACCATTATTAATTTTAAAGTAAATTATTATTATTATAATTTTAATATAAAACCATTATTAATTTTTTAAGTAAATTTAATGATAATTTTACTCTTTTGGTAAATTATTAATTTTTAATTTAAATTTTTTTGGTAAATTTAATGTTTTAAAGTAAATTTAATGACAATTTTTTAAGGTAAAATTAATAATGATCTTATATTTATCATTTTTGGTACAAAAAATTAATCAAATAAATATTAAAATGAGACTCAATATTACACAAGTATTTTTTATTCACATGTCGATGTCATGTCATCAATTTTTTAATGTTACACTATTAATTTATACGTAATCAAAAAATTTTAAGAGTTTAATTCTCTAATGAAAAAAATTGAGAAGACAATCCTCAAAATGAAAAAAAATAAAAGTTTAATCCCCTAATTGAAAAAATTGAGAAGACAATCCCCAAAGTGGAAAAAAATTAAAAGTTTAATCCCCTAATTGAAAAAATTGAAAAGACAATCCCCAAAGTGAAAAAACATTAAAAGTTCAGGGTATTAATCTATATTTAAGCCAAAAATTAATACTAACAAAAATCAAAATAGTAATATATTTAAAGTTGTAGGAGCGAAAAAAGCAAAAAAAAAAAAAAAAAAAAATGTGACATAAAATTACTAAACTTGCGGAGGAAACCTGATTGAGGCTTTATAATATAAATTAAGTACAACAAACGGCATAAAATACCTCAAATATAACAATGTACAGTCTGCTCTAGGCAGTAAAAAAGTTACAACATAAAAAGTGACATAAAATTTTAATTTATTCTTAATAAAATTCAATATAATTATTCTATTTTTTAAATCCATTAATAGTATTACTCTTCAAATAAATCAACAGGTTATATTTATATCTCTTTCTAAAATTAGAGATATATTTTAATTTTTTAAGATCAATTTATGAAATCTAAAAATTAGAAATTTATTTTACTTTAGTCTAAATCTAACTAATGTATATTAACTAAAAAGTATAACTTTTTACAATTAAAGAATGAAAACAGTAATTTTTCAAACAAATAACAGATAATCAGGAAAAATGGTTAATTGTAGCAACAAACATCAGTGGATATTATATAGACTTTTAAAATACAGTTATATTGAAATTTGGACCGTTCTTCAACATGGGCAATGGAAGAACAAGCTGTCATGTTAGTACTATATCCAAATCTAAATAATCTATCTTCAATAATTCATGCACCTGAACAAGTCTGCCAAACGAAAAAAGATCTCCTAAACAGAAAAACAAAATCTCTCAAGAGATGATAATAAAATTTTCTCACAAAAGAGAAAAAAATCAGTCATCTCAGAGAAAAAATAAGTTTCACAAAAGAAAAAAATAAACTACACAAAAATATAAAAATTTATTAGATCAAATAAGAGAAATCTAGGTGAATGTATATCCAAAAGGAGAGCTCTCCTACTAAAAAAATAAAAATAAAAATAAGAACAACTCAATACAATAGTTGCTGCTTATAAAATTTAAATAAAATCATACTAATAATTTTAATTTTTTAAATTGTATAAATTAACTACAAAAAAGTAGAATGCATATTTAATTTTAGATGAGTCCTTTTATACATTACGAAGATTTTCAGCCGAATTATGATTGCGACGTATGTGTATATATGAAATAAATAAGAATTAAGAACGGTCTAATTTTATATGAGATAAATAGGAATTAAGAGCAGTCATATTTTAATTTATTTTATCTTATGGCATATACTTTGTTTTAGGATAGTTGCAATCCAATTTCGATATCATTTTCCATTTTATTTAGATAGAGGAGGGGTACTTGTAAACACCTCTTCCTATAATGGTAAATTTATAAAAATAGAATCCCATAGGAGTATCAGATAAAGTTTGAAGCGAACACCATATTTACCTTTTTTGAGCTTTGTAAATCCAGCTTAAACCTTCGGGTGAGTCAAAATTTCTTTTTTGTTCTCACATTTAACTTTATCGTTTTCTTAATTAAATTTTTTGAATGTGATCAATTTTTTTTATTGCTTAAATTCGGCGTAAAGGTTTCATGTTGCATGCCATCTGTTTGTTATAATAACAATGTACAGAGCGTATACGGTGAATTGGGGATTAGAGAAAGCATACATTGAGAAAAGGTTTTAGGTTTTGTACTATATTCTGCTGGCACCTAGAGTGAGTTGATGTACTGTACTATCTAGGTGGAAATAATTTGGTTCATGATTTATAAAATTTGCCATTGTTATGAATTGAGTTAATGTATTTGATGGAGTTGGTTTGCAATGTGTTGTTTGAGAGGACAAGATGTTGAAAAAGTACAAGTTTGATTAATATTTCCTAAACTGGCTAAAAAATTACTCCCAATATCTCCGTACAAGTTAAGTTAGTACTCTATTTGGATGGTTGATTCATTGCGGGAGTGGTTAGCATGAAGTTAACTTTGGTCAATTGACCAATACAGTGTCGACACACAAGCGGGAGGTAATCTCTCTCTGCGTGCACTGTATTGGTCAATTGACCAACTTACCATGAAGTTAACTTCATGGTAACCGGATCCGTTGATTGCACCCAAGAGTTTCGATCTTAGCATTTTGAATGATGAGAAAGGTAGGTGCTTGGATAACAAATGTGAAATCTTGTTGCAGGATCTGTTTATACTTTAATAGTCATTTGTTCATGTTGTAGATAGCTTTCAGATAATTACTGAGACACCCATATAGTTTATCGGAATGCATCATTTCGATACTCTACATTATGAATGAGGGAAATAGTTGTAGCAATTACTTTTCAGAGTTTTTAATATATACAAAAAACCACCCTTATGCTACAACCTTCATTCTATTACTAATTTTCTAGAAGTGCACTTGCATAGTGTGAATGATGCTCCTCTTTTCTACAACTCTGATTGCACTGCCAAATTTTAAAAAATAGTACTCGAAATCACTAGTTGAGAGTATTATTCTGTACCACCTCATCTTTCTGATTAATCATGCAAACGATAAATTTTGCTCAATGAGCATTTTGTTTTTCCTAAAATACGTCTAAACACAGAATACTTCTGTGCTTTTAGCATACAGTTCTCAATCAATGGGAGCACTAATCAACTTGTTCATCTAGTACTATATATATTCTCTTAGGGAGCACTACAATGTTCTTCATATAAAGGCATCAGAAATTTTGCTTCAAGCTGTATACCTATTAGTTATTCTTGTCATTGCCCTCCATTTAACGTTTGTCTTCAAAGTTTCTTACTAGCAGCCTACAGAGACATCATTGAAATAGGTATCCATTATTTGGACATGAGAAGTAGGGAGATTCGGGAGGACAAATTGTACCTTTAGCACAAATTCTTAAATCTTCTCCGAACATGCCATTGTATCTGAAATTTTGAAAGCAAGTTGATTGCCTCAAAGCTTCTAGATGGCCAGAAACAAGAAAGAAACAAAAATTCATGCATGATTGAGAATTATGTCTCCATTCTACTACTGCTATTAAAATGTACTAGAGCTTCCATTGCTGGGGTTTAATAACGGTGATGACTTTAGTCATATGATTACTACTATAATACACCGTATGAGTAAATTGATTTGTAGATACATTAATTTAAATTAATATTAAAAGAGAACGATTAACAACCTCTACTGAAACTAATACTTTCAATACTTTGTCAACTGCGTGTGCATGTTCTAATGTTTTTTCATGTTCTTCAAGTTCTACCACTTGAGATAGCTGAAAAATGGTTTCTCTGAAACAGGTATGTACTTCACCAGAAAACCAATAAGCCAAGATACAAAAGCAATTCCAATACATGCTCCCCATTGCCCCCGGTTCAACCTCTCTGTATTTGCAAACTTCTTCAAAAATTCCACCATCACAACTTGAAGAATGATGGTTATCCCAATAATTCCCAGAAATAACTTGTTCTTATGAATTCCCTCAAAAACGTTCTTCTTCTCAAGCTTCCGTGCGTTAAATTCATTGAAGACTTGGCAAAGGACAAAGGTATTGAATATCAAAGTATATTTTACCTTCTCATTGACATTGAAAATTGATTCACCTCCAAACTGTAAGGTCAAGAGGACGATTATTTGATACAAGGCTTGAGCTGTTAGGTTCCTCCACATAATGTTGCTGATAAGTGGCTCCGTACGGCCCACGGGCTTCTTATCCATTAGCTCCTTTGTGGGCTGCTCCGTGGCGAGAGCAAGAGCTCCAAGTGTATCCATAATGAGATTTACCCACAACAACTGGACCGCTGTTAAAGGCACTTCACCGGCTGAAACTGCTGCCACGAAGTTGATTGCAAGAGCTGCCACATTTACTGTGAGCTGAAACTGAATGAATTTCTGAATGTTGTTGTAGACACACCTTCCCCACCTCAAAACAGTGGCCACAGATGCAAAATTATCATCTAAGATGACAATATCTGAGCTCTCTTTCGCAACTTCAGTGCCTTGGATCCCCATTGAAAGGCCTATATCAGCTTCTTTCAGAGCAGGTGCATCATTTGTGCCATCACCTGTGACTGCAACTACATGTCCTTTCTGCTTGAGACATTGTACCATTAGAAGTTTGTCGAAAGGAGAGGATCTTGCCATCACACAAATTTTATCGACTTTCTCCATTCGCTCCTCTGGGGTGTAGTTTCGAAATTCCACACCCTCAACCACTGCTCCGTTATCCATGTCCTGATTAGGCCCAAGTATCCCGCACTCTGTGGCTATTGCTCTTGCAGTGAAAACATTGTCTCCAGTTATCATTTTGACGTTCACTCCAGCGTATTGACAATCTTGAACAGCTTTTCTCACGCCAGGCCGACATGGATCCTTTATTCCTACCAGCCCCAAAAGCGTCAAGTTGTTGTCTCTTAGTTTTTGGTGTGCATTAAGCTCTTCATGTTCATCATCTAACACTTGTTTATGTGCGAAAGCAATGCATCGTAGACTGCTGGCAGCCATACCTTCAATTTGGTGTGCAAATTTCTTCCTTTCGCTATCATCCAAAGCCTTCATGTTCCCGAAGGAGTCGTAATAGTGAGAGCACATTCCCAATATCATCTCTGCCGCTCCTTTCCAGTGCACATGGATTGTGTTGTCTCCGTTTCTCTCCATTAAAATTCCACTTCTCTTCTTCTCTGAATTGAAAGCTTCCACGTGCAGAAGATTAGAACTCTTTTTCAGTTGCTCCATATCCATATTCAGTTCCAGGACAGCCCAAGATAGAATTGCTTTTTCGGTAGGACTGCCTGTGAACTCGAATTCAGATCCTAAACCTGTAGTGGACTTGTAAACGCTACCAGTTGTATTCAGACCGACTGCTAGGTGTAGCATTTCAAGAACACTAGAAGCGATGGAGGTGGAACTCCTTTCTCCCATAGATTCTTGGCCAAGCCAAAACTTTGTCACCTTCATCTGGTTAAGGGTGAGAGTGCCTGTTTTATCTGTGCAAATGATGGTGGCGGATCCCATAGTCTCACAGGCAGAGAGCTTCCTGACCATA
Organism: Aralia elata; assembly: GCA_034770075.1. NCBI lineage: Eukaryota > Viridiplantae > Streptophyta > Magnoliopsida > Apiales > Araliaceae > Aralia > Aralia elata. Next base: position 10,639,058 of record CM068384.1, read on the forward strand.
GCCTGATCTGCCATCATTCTCTTCATCGAATAAGCAAGTGTAAGTGTCACCGCCAATGGCAAGCCCTCAGGAATTGCAACAACTACAATCGTAACAGCAGCAGCAATGATTCCCACTACTCCATTGATCACATCATCAACCTTTGTCTTGCTGCCATTGTACTCTGTTTTTCCATTTTCATCTTCCGTATTCCCTGTGAAATAGCGAACCAACAAGACTACAAGTACTAAGAAAGCTACTGCTAAACCAATTTTACCTATGGATGTGGTGAGCTTGTTGAGCCGAGCTTGGAGAGGTGTTTCATCACTAGAATCCCGGCTAATTGTGCTCATCATCTCGCCCCAAGTAGTATTCATCCCAACGGAAGTGACAAGCATTTTAGCATACCCATCTGCCACCTTGGTACCAGAAACCAAGAAGGGATTCTGATTTTGATTCACTTCAACATGGTTGCTTTCGCCTGTCATGCTTGATTCGTCCACTTGTAAGGAGTGACCATCTAAAAACAGCCCGTCTGCAGGTACTTGATCTCCAATTTTCAAGCAAACAATATCTCCAACTACAATTTCAAATACTGAAATTAGTTGTCGCCTTCCCTTTCTTACAACTTCCACTTGAATATTGTTGCTGACTTTGGATAATTTATCAAATTGTCTATTTTGCTTGAAGTTACTTACTGCCGAGACAGAGATGACAAGAAAGACTGCTATGAAAATGCTTCCACCATCATACCATCCTCCTTTTGGTCCGTCTTCCTTCATGCCGAAACCAAGAGAAAGCCCAGCACAAACTAGGAGAATGAGAATGGTTGGATCTTTCAAAGTTTCCCACACAAAGCTAAAGAAACTCTTTGTAGGCGGCTTGCGATAAGTATTCGTTCCAAAGGCTTCACGACGTCGAGAAATATCATCAGCATCAGCATGTATGCCATTCTCAACATCTGTTTTTAGAGCAGAAGCTACACCTTGTACTCCACCAAATTTGATAATCTGGTTCATATTTTTATCCTTAACTAGTCGCGTTAGACTCGACTGAGCTATATCTGGAAAGCAGGGGGGAACAACATCGATGACAAGCCTATCAGATTGGACAGGGGGGATCTTGCTGTATTTTCTGGATACAGATTGTTTGAAGTGAGAAAAGGCTCTTAAAGAATAAATGGCGGCAAAAGCCAAGTGCCATCTGCGCTTGTTGAGTTTGCTTATGGTGCTGGGCAGGGACTCCATGCAACGTAAGTTTACATGATCAAGTATAGCAGACATATTTGATGTTTCTCATATATATATATATATATATATATATGATATGATATGGTATGAATGTGCAAAAACAGAGGCTTTAAAGAAAATGTAGCGAGTTTGATTTGGAATAATAAGTTAAGATTAAGAATTCAAGAATGAAAAAAGACTACGGAGATTGTTTTCAGTGTGTATTAGAACAACGCTACTCGTAAGTTTTTATATAGAGCATTGCGGGCGCCGAAGGATTTTACTTCCTGTTAATAGGATGACTATGGCAAAATTATACTGTGTGCTGAACGTGTTGGTAAGGTGTTGCCTAAACTTAATGCCAGACGGTTTGAACCTTTGACATATTCGATCCAGTTTGTGTCCTTAGTAAATTACTAGTGTAACTTAGCTATGAGCAAATTCATTCCATTTTTCTGGATTTAATTTTGCGCATTATATACTGACCGACATCATGTTGTAGTTATAGGTTTCTTTCATGTCAATTGCTATAAATATAGTTGGGTCAAGTTATGATGTTATATTGCGACACAATAGCACACGTATTAAGAGATCTCGTTTATATAAATATTTAGAGCGTAAATTATCATATTGTGAATGTCTAAGTCAATTTTATACTACCAGTTAAATGTCTAGTAATTGTATTAAATTTCACTTTTAACATTCAACAGCTCAGTGATTTCTATTAGGTTATTGTTTTTTTTTTTTTTTAATTATCAAAAATCGGTGTAGTTCACCAACCTTTTTAACAAGACCTATATACGGATTCCACTCAACACCTATGTAAAATTCTACGAAAATTAGGGGAGGGAATAATTGTGTAATTAATGTAGACTTGTGGAAATAAGTCCATGGAATTTTTGCACAATTATTGGGCATTATTAGGTGGATTCCTTGGAATTTTGTTTTTCTTAATATTCTGCATTTTCCAAGTAAAAGTCGTACTACAAGCAAAATGCTTTTCGAGAAAATACAGAGTTGGTTGATAATTTCTGTTAATGGACAAAGTTTAAATTTTACGGGAAATTCTCTACGTTTAAGATTTGAGTATTGTTACAGCGTGATAAAAGATAGATACAAAATAATGTATTAGATTATAATCAGTGGATGTTCCATTATATATGAGCGGGTTCAATAGTTATAACCAATTACTATTATATATATCATTTTTATCCTATTTTTGTATTCAATTTTTTGTCATCAAAATATTATTGTTACGGTTTATGTTATTTTACAAAAATTCTCTACGTTTATAAATATTATGTTATTTTATATTACTATCAAATAAAAAAAAATTCTTTTAATATTAACAAATGATACTTTTTTTTAGAATATAGCAGGGAGTAACCAAGTAACTACATCAAAGAAGAAGAATAATAATGTCCCATCCTTTAAGTTTGTGTTAACAATTTCCTCCAGAATCATTATATTCTCCTTTCCTCCTTTTTGTGGCTTTTCCAGAATAATTAAAATCCCATATTCTTTCCTGCAAAAACCAAGAGAGAGAACGTCCAGCAGCATTAATTCTTGGATCTTTCCAAATTAACTTTAAATAATTTCCAAAAAGATTAATAATTAAAATTGATCGATCATCTTTGTGGGCCAAAGAATTTATACTAACAAGAATTATTAATTTTTAAATTAGATAATTCTCGTTTGCGAGAAGCCTTTGGCCCACAAATAAAATTGATCAGTTTCACAGTTTCACAAATAACAAATTATCTTCAAGGGGAGGCATTGCATTGGTGAAGTAGAAGCTAGTCAGTCAGCTACACAAAACGGCATTAATTTCTAAGCTGGTCAACAAGTTTGAAGATAACTACTACTGTTTTATTATTTACATTAAGTTTTGACAATATTTAATTTTCATAAAAAATAAAATACATAATAATATCATTATTATACAACAACAAAAAATCATATGTAAAATTTACAAATATTAATGAATGTTTACTCTTATAAATAATAAATTATTAACTTAAGAGTGATAACATAATATTAAAATAATGATAACAGACATGAAATATTGTATCATTTTATATTATTATAATAAAAACAATAAGAAAATGACTCTTTATATTTAATAAAAGAATTAGTGAATATGAATCTTTTTGAGGATCAGACAGAATAAAAGTAAATATTGAGTTATTACACATGCAATAAAATGGTTAATTGAAAAAATATAAGAAAAGATATATGAAAGGGTAGAATATTCTTTAACTACTAAAAATTAAGGTGTTGGGCCTAAAATTACTGAAAAAAATCGGTGTTGGGCCTAGAGTTATTAATAATAAGAGGTCTTATCGTTAATAAGATAAGAGACCTTATGGTAACGTGTAATAAAATTTTGTAAAGCAAATATCATAATTACCATTTACCGGTTTCCAGTTTATCGAAACAGTTTACTACAATTACACTCTAATCTAGGAGTAACTAACTTTTCCCTCCAAACCCCAACTACTTAAACTAAACATATTTACCAAAAAGTGACATTCAACCCTCTTTTGCTAGTTTCTGTTTGTTGCTTCATATATAGCTGCACCTTCAGTACTGAATAAATTTATCCGCCCAAATTGAAGCTGTTCCATATTTCATTGTCACAGGGGTGAGTCAAGTTTTTTTGATGATGAATTTTCCTTTCTGTTTAATTGATTGTTTAATCTTGTGTTTTCTTATTTAGAGTGTTTGTATGTGATTAATTTTCTCTGCACTTATATCTGGCAATTGGTATCGACATTTTTGATGCAGCATGCTACCTGTTTGTTAAAATGACAAATTGCTGACAAGCTATATGCTGAATTTGGTGATCTGAGAAACCATAGGTTGAAGGGTATAAGGTTCAATGAAATTCTCTCAGGTGCATTTGGGGAAATGTAGTATATGGGTGGAATAGATTTGGTTCAGGATTTATAAACTTTGCCCATTGTCATGAATTGAATTAAAGCATTTGAAATGTTGGGTGGGTATGATTATATAAATATATATATATGATGAAGTTGGCTTGCATTTTGTTGTTTTCGAGGAACATATGTTCTTAGAAATATAATTCTTTTCTTTCGAAAATATTTTATTATCAGGTGACACAATATTCTAATTTTATTGGAAGATGACACTGTACTGTAAATTTATCTATACTAAAAAGTGACTAAAACAAACTTCTTTCTCATTAAATATTTATGTTGTTAGTTAAATTGAGTTAAGAAGGTAAATATGATACTTTAAAGTGTTTGATTCCTGTAATGAATTCTTACAGATGATGAAGGTTAAGAAGTTTGAGATTCTCTAATGAGTTATAACCTCACTAATGCAGGGTGTGAAAATAGTTCATTCCTATTTGATGGAAGGACCCTTATGTTGAAATAACCGTGAATTGGAACATTTTGTTTTCTAATACAAGGACTTGCATACAACAAGGGTGCTTGTCGTAAAAGAATTACTTCAAATTCTAACTCGATAGTTTTTAGAACAAGGGTGCTCGTAGTCGTCGTAGAAGAATTAGTTCATTTCTAACACACTAGTTCTTAGACAAGGATCATACAACTAGGTGAAGTTCAAGTTGATAAGCCTTTACTGATGCACACTGCCTTTTCTAGTAATTTCTTAGTCTCTATATATAGGCTCCCGTAGAGCATTTTGAATGAAGAATCGTGAATAAATTGTTTATATAAAGCCATCAAACTATTTGCTTCTTATTAGCAATTCTTATCAACCCCTTTTAATTAGTAATGTACAGAAACTCAACAGGGATCCGTATTTAGATTTAGGGACAAATACTCAAAACTTGACAGATTATGCCATTGTTTTTGAAAATTTGAGAGTTGGTTGCCTGAAAGCTGCTTGATGGCCAATTTAGAGAAACAATATAAAAGGTCCCTGGATGATCAACTCTTGCGTCTCCATTTTAATATAAACTATCAAATGTTTTGCCATTGCTAACATTGAAAAGATGAAGAGGACTTTATAAATGTAACTAATACTTAAAAATACATCATATGATTGTAGTGAGTTATAGAATAAAAAATATTACTAAAAAAAAATTGAACAATTAACGACATGTAATGAATCTAATATTTTGATTTGTTATCTAGCTATTCTTTGAAGAAGCTCTTCAAGTTTTGCCACTTAAGATAGCTGAAAAATGGTTTCTCTGGAACGGGTACGTACTTCACCAGAAAACCAATAGGCCAAGATACAGAAGCAATTCCAATACATGCTCCCCATTGCCCCCAATTCAACCTCTCTGTATCTGCAAACTTCTTCAGAAATTCCACCATCACTACTTGAAGGATTATTGTTATCCCAATAATTCCTAGAAACAACTTATTCTTATAAATTCCCTCGAAAACATTCTTCTTCTCAAGCTTTCGTGCATTGAATTCATTGAATACCTGGCAAAGGACAAATGTATTGAATATCAAAGTATCTTTTACCTTCTCACTCACATTAAAGATTGATTCACCTCCAAACTGTAAGGTCAAGAGGACAATTATTTGGTACAAGGCTTGAGTTGTCAGGTTCCTCCACATAATGTTGCTGATAAGTGGCTCCGTACGGCCCACAGGCTTCTTATCCATTAGCTCCTTTGTGGGTTGCTCCGTGGCGAGAGCAAGAGCTCCGAGTGTATCCATAATGAGATTTACCCACAACAACTGGACCGCTGTTAAAGGCACTTCACCGGCTGAAACTGCTGCCACGAAGTTGATTGCAAGAGCTGCCACATTTACTGTGAGCTGAAACTGAATGAATTTCTGAATGTTGTTGTAGACACACCTTCCCCACCTCAAAACAATGGCCACAGATGCGAAATTATCATCTAAGATGACAATATCTGAGCTCTCTTTCGCAACTTCAGTGCCCTGGATCCCCATTGAAAGGCCTATATCAGCTTCTTTCAGTGCTGGTGCATCATTTGTTCCATCACCAGTGACTGCAACCACATGTCCTTTCTGTTTCAGGCATTGTACCATTAAAAGTTTGTCAAAAGGTGAGGATCTTGCCATCACACAGATTTTATCGACTTTCTCCATTCGCTCCTCTAGGGTGTAGTTTCGAAATTCCACACCCTCAACCACTGCTCCGTTATCCATGTCCTGATTAGGCCCAAGTATCCCGCACTCTGTGGCTATTGCTCTTGCAGTGAAAACATTGTCTCCAGTTATCATTTTGACGTTCACTCCAGCGTATTGACAATCTTGAACAGCTTTTCTCACACCAGGCCGACATGGATCCTTTATTCCTACCATCCCCAAAAGGATCAAGTTGTTGTCTTCAAGTTTTTGGTTTGTGTTTCCATCTTCATGTTCTTCTTCTGACACTTGTTTATGTGCGAAAGCAATGCATCGTAAACTGCTGGCGGCCATACCTTCAATTTGGCGAGCAAATTTCTTCCTTTCGCTATCATCCAAAGTCTTCATATTCCCATTGGAGTCGTAATAGTGAGAGCACAATCCCAATATCATCTCTGCAGCCCCTTTCCAGTGCACATGTAATGTGTTGTCTCCATTTTTCTTCATTAAAATTCCACTTCTCTTCTTCTCTGAATTGAAAGCTTCCACGTGCAGAAGATTAGAACTCTGTTTCAGCATCTCCATATCCATGTTCAGTTCCAGGACAGCCCAACATAGAATTGCTTTTTCAGTAGGACTGCCTGAGAACTCGAATTCAGTTCCTGAAGTGGGCTTGTAAACGCTGCCAGTTGTATTCAGACCGACTGATTGGTGTAACAATTCAAGAACATTAGAAGCAATGGAGCTGGAATTCATCTCTTCCATAGACTCTTGGCCTAGCCAAAACTTTGTCACCTTCATCTGGTTCAGCGTGAGAGTACCTGTTTTGTCTGTACAAATCGTGGTGGCAGAGCCCATAGTCTCACATGCAGAGAGCTTCCTGACCATAGCCTGATCTGCCATCATTCTCTTCATCGAATAAGCAAGCGTAAGTGTGACGGCCAATGGCAAGCCCTCAGGAATCGCAACAACCACAATCGTAACAGCAGCAGCAATGATTCCCACTATTCCATTGATCACATCATCAGTCTTTGTCTTGCTGCCATTGAACTCTACTTTACCATTCTCATCTTTTGTATTCCCAATGAAATAGCGAACCAACAGGACTACAAGGACTAGGAAAGCAACTGCCAAACCAATTTTACCTATTGATGTGGTGAGCTTGTTGAGCCGAGCTTGGAGAGGTGTTTCATCACTAGAATCGCGGCTGATTGTGCTCATCATCTCGCCCCACGTAGTATTCATCCCAACAGAAGTGACAAGCATTTTAGCATACCCATCAGCCACCTTGGTACCAGAAACCAAGAAGGGATTCTGAGTTTGATTAACTTCAACATGGTCGCTTTCGCCTGTCATGCTTGATTCATCGACTTGTAACGAGTGACCGTCTAAAAACAGCCCGTCCGCAGGTACTTGATCTCCAATTTTCAAGCAAACAACATCTCCCACCACAATTTCAAATACTGAAACTTGTTGCCTTCTCCCATTTCTTACAACTTCTACTTGAATATTGTTACTAACTTTAGACAATTTGTCAAACTGTCTGTTTTGCCTGAAGTTACTTATAGCCGAGACAGAGATGACAAGAAAGACGGCTACAAAAATGCTTCCACCATCGTACCATCCTTCTTTTGGGCCATCTTCTTTCATGCCGAAACCAAGAGAAAGTCCTGCACAAACTAAAAGAATGAGAATAGTTGGATCCTTCAAAGCCTCCCACACAAAGCTAAAGAAACTCTTTGTAGGTGGCTTGCGATAAGTATTCGTGCCAAAGGCTTCACGACGACGAGAAATATCATCAGCATCAGCCTTTATGCCATGCTCAACATCCGTTTTTAGAGCAGAAACAACCCCATCAACCCCACCATATTTCACAAGATTATCTAACTTTTTGTCTGTAACAATTCGTGTGAGACTCGACTGATCGATATATGGGAAGCATGGAGGAACAACATTGATGACAAATCTATCAGATGGGACAGGGGAGATTTTGGTGTAATTTTTGGGCACAGATTGTTTGAAGTGAGAGAATGCCCTGGATGAATAAATGGCGGCGAAAGCCGAGTGCCATCGCTGTTTGTTGAGTTTGCTTAGGGTGAGGGGCAAGTCTCTAAAGGAGTCCATGCATCGTAAGTTAAAATTTATTAGAGCAGACATGTTTTCTACGGGATAAATCGATTATGGGACAAAAACAGAGAAAAAAAACACAAGAATTTGGATGATGATCAGGACGATGGAATGGGTGAATCAATGTATGAAATAATTATTGGAGTATATATTAATAATATAGAAGAATGAAAGGGCTGGATGAATGTAATGTATTAATTAGAACAGTTTCTTTTGGTAATGGCAATTCATGGCATGGGGTGAATTGGTTTATATAGTAGTAGTAGTAGTTTTTAATGGGTTGAGAAGCTGACAGCGAAAGCTACGTACAGTGACCTTCCAAGATTTTTCTTTGTAATATCTTGGAAAATACATAGCATCGCCAACAAAATAGGAACAGATTCTTGGGGTTTTAAAATAAGACTCGTTGTGGCAGACGTGCAATTAATTTGTAGCGTTTATTTTAACTTGTACCTAAACATAAAGAATAGGCGCAGAGATTATTTGAACGTGTGATGTAGCTGGCTAATTAATTACTGTACTAATTATGATGTTGGCTTATCGATGACTAGTAAGAGAGAGAAAAATTAAAAATAAGAATCTTGGCTATGAAGTAATTTTGTAAAGAGTTCTGTTATATATTGTGATAAATTTATGTTGATTTATAATTATGAAGTTTATTTATATATGAGATTGGTAGAAATTATAGAAAGACTCTAGTTATTACACGTCTTTTAAAAAAAATTATTAATAATATTTATTCACATAACTCACAATTAAATAATCGATATAAACATTCGCAATATAAATCATTTTTCTTTTGTGAAACCATTGTTGCTATTCCCACGGATAAAAGTGAAATGGTCACATAGACGTCGGCACCTGGATGGCTGGATATATATCACATTATTCACATCTACATAACAATGGGGATTGTTTATAGCCGTTTTTTATGTCGATAATGGGTTTGCTAGTATTTTGTCAAACAATAAAACTTCATTTTATTTTTCATCACGGTACAGTCTTGCTGGTTGCTACTTGCTAGAGGGATCCAACTTCCTTTATATATTTTGTTCGCACCAGAAATCTTCTTGTCCAACTAATGACGAATGTATATAAATCAAAGTCAAAGTTAACAAATTACCTATGTTAAATATATGAGGTTGATAATGTCAAAGTAATGTTTATGTTGTCAGAATAAATATGCATGTAGTGATATTTTTATATTTATTTTAATAATATTTTAAATTTTTAACGACATTTATTACTCTGACAGTATAATTAATACTCTTGCTCTATCGATCATAGGTATGTTAAAGATTAGATATTCATATTTTGGGCTCATTACCAGGGAAAGAGTATTATATTTATATTTATATTAATATTAACTTTCCATTTTGAGGTCCACTGTTACAAAATGGGCATGTAACATAAATAAATAAAAAGTACATAAATTATTCTTGTAAGGAAGAAAGGATTATTTAACAATATCACTAAGATATATACTGTACATCTTCCCAAACTTTATACTTTATTTGTAAGTTTGGACTTTGGAAGATGGTGAGAAAAGGAAAAGTATAAGTGAGGAGGGTGAGAATGGATAATACCGTTTTCTTGTTATGAATGTAGGAAAGATAAAGAAACATTAGTGTATTTTCCGTTTGTTGTGAGTTTGGAAAATGGGAAAAGCAGGAAAATATAAGTTAAAATACACACCCATCGCGTGTAGATGCGGTACTAGAAGAGTCCAATTCAGAATTAAATTGGACATTCGGGTATTTTCGAGTCGGTATGTTTTAAAAGTAATATAACTTTTGATTTAATAAAAGTTACGGAATTCATAATTTATCAAATCGAAGCTAACGACGAGCCCCACATAACTTATTGCCTCTGGCCATGGTGCATATAATTTTAAGCACGAAAAACCTATTTAAAGTAGACGTATCGTCTTTCAAAGTTAGGTCAAACTTAGATAGTTTTTTGATTTTTTGTTATTTTAATTTTTCTCATCCTAATTGATGTTGAAAAGTAGTTTAAGCCTATAAATATGCTTATTAAGGCTTCTCAACATTTATGTTTATTTATTAATTGAGATTATTATCTTTACTCTATTTGTGAGTTCATTATCTTTCTCATAAATTCAAGATTTTTTATTCCGCTTGTGTTGGTACGTGTTTCATATCACATTTGTGTTAAAGCGTTACAATCTAACCATATTTTGTTGTGTTAATATATATAAAAATAAGTGTTGCTTTATGATTCAAAAGTCATTTAAGTTTAACTTTCTCATTCTTCCGAATCCTTTCAATTTTTGTGGGAATGATCGAGGAAGAAGTAACAACAACTTTGCCTCAAATTCTCTTTTATCTGCTAAAAAAAAATTCACAAACAAGGCATTTTAAATATAAAAAATCAACTTTTCTTTATCTTCCCTTCTCTGTCTCCAAAATAAAACTCTCAACATGATGTTAGTAGGCTCGGCCAGTCCTCGTTAAACGAATCAAATTTAGACTTCATCTTAAAACTCATTTTATTAGAGATGTTGAGGAACATTGAAATTTGACTGTTTGCAGTGCCTGATATGTTCAAGAAATTGGTGGTTTTTGAGCGGTCATTGTTTATTGGAAAAACAGAAGAATGTGGTTTAGTTCACCAACACTTTTATATTCTCCGCCAACTCTTTTACACCCCAAGAAATATGAAGGAACTTAATTAATGGTACCAAAATGAGACTAGGAAGACAACCCTTCAAGAACTAATAAAATTAATACAGGTAGGTGAGCTATATATATATATAGCTATTACTTCTTCAACAAAAAAATCATCAAGAATTTTCTTCCGAATTGCTGGAATTATTTTAGTTATCCAAACGCAACCTTAATTTGTTGGAATTAACTTGTGTAACACGGTACAAATCGACAAGAGACTTGAACAACACATTTCTACGTACCTTGGTCAAATGTATGTAAGACCAGTGAACAACATTGAGATGACGTTAATGCGTTTGGAGTTTGGACTATCCATCTCTATATTTGAGAAAACTAGGAATTGTCTTGCATGGTAAGGAAGTTGCATGCATGCATTCAGTGGCGGATGCAAAATTTTCACTCAGTGAGGACTTAATACAAAAAATTATAAAAAAAAAAAAATAAAGAATAATAATAAAATTTAAAAATATTAAATATGTTAATATCAATCATTATTATTGCACAAAAGCGTTTTAAATAATTAATTTACAATGATCCTCTTCACGGTCTCATATACTGAAACTATTTCTATGTACTGACAGACAAGAATTCATCTACCCATCTTTCATCCTATTACGCAATGACGTTTTAATAAGATTTATAGCTAAAAATGTTCTTTCAACGTTTGTATTTACAACTAGGTAGGATTAATACCAATTTCACAAACAAATAATCAATTTAAGACTCAAAGAATAGAAAATGTCAATTGAAAAAAACAATAAACAAAAGCAAGTAACAAGTTAACAACTACTTAATTAACAAGATAATAAATATTGTAATGAGTTTTCAATTCAAATTAAACCAATAATTATTTACGTATAGAGTAGAATAATTGAAATTGTTAAGGTATAAGAATGTAGAGTATATATCTTACTTTCTGATTTGTCATGTAGCAACTGGATATTCCAAGCTTTAATTATAAAATTTAAATTGAATATGATGGAATTGTGAAGAATTTATTTTGTTTGTGTATTTTCTAATGTCAAATGGTGAAATAAGACGTAGATAATAAAAATGAGTTCTTTTTTTCTAGAAATTGAATATGTACATAATTTCAAGACTGCATAATCAGTAAACAAAGTGCGGCTCCGCCCCCTGCATGCATTATGGTAATCACGTAATTAAAGCACATTTTCGATACAGTTGAAGGTTTGTTGGGTTACAGGAAATTAAATTTGTGAGAACTGGTTGACCAGTTTTTGCTTTATTTGACATTTTGACTACGTTTGGTATACGGAAAGAGAAATTAAAGCATTTTATGTACTTCAAATCGGATCAAGATAAAGACCTGTATTTAGTGCGTGCCAACAAAAACAAGATTGAGGGATTATTTGTTTGCATTTGAATAAGTAATTTGAATTTGATCGAATACGTCATTTAGATCATTTGATTAATAATTTTTAAACTCTGAATGCATTTAAATGTGTCTGAACGGTTCATCTAGAAAATTGTTACTGAATCAATAAGAATTAAGTAGTGTTGAATGATATTTTTACCCACCTACCATCATAGACAATTATAAATTACATTTAATATCAATATTTTTTTTACTATTGTAAACAAATTTTGTTATGTACAAATTATTTTTTGATTTTTTTCTTCAACAAATTGGTCAATAACCAATTTAATTAATGTTGTTGTAGTGTTTTGTTTTGATTTTATAGACTAATAGAATGTTATTAAAAAAAATTAGTGTTTATTCCTAAAATTATATTACTAATAGTATACTCCATTAAAGATTGTTCACAAGTTTATATTTAATTTTTCTTAGGTAACATTATTTATTTATAATTATATAATAAATTTATTCATAATAGTCTAGAAAGTTAAAATAGGGAAATACATGTATTTAGATATTTTAGACATACAATTATCAAGCACATCGTTTTATTCTATATTCAAAACTTCTATTTCATTCAATTCATTCAAATTATCTTATACATTTAGAACTTTTCATTCAATTTTATCAAACAATACTTAATATATGTCCCATTCAAAAAGACCCTAACCGCAAATTTCTCCATCTTTCTTTTTATCCTCTTTTCTCTGTAATTGAGAGCCAACAACCTCACACGTATGAGTAAATGAATGGAGCTCTTCTAGGCAGATATACAAATTAGACATTAGTGTATTTGAATTTCACCTATTTATATTTTTACTCACCATTGAGGTCAAAATACAAATAAATGAAATTCAAATACACTAATGTTCAATTTTTATGTCCACGTAGACATCAAATAAAAATGTAATTTGATTTGGTAACAGGCAGAGACGGAATAGGGGGGTCGAGGGGGGGCATATGACCTTGGTATTCCGGCGACTTCCCCAAGGGTACCCTGCATATGACCCTGGTAGGCCGGAAGAAGATATGCCCGATGCTGCCCTGCTGCCCTGCCTTTGGCTCACCATTTTTCTCCAAGAAAAAAAGTTTGAAGAAGTTTTACGGTGAGACAAACTAAATTCAAGCTATTGAAGGAGATGAAAGATGAGAGAGTAAGCAAAGCCTTTGCAACGGCAAAAGGGTTTTAGGTGATTTCAGGACTTACGAACTCGTAATGATTTTAAAACAGGTTACCTTTTCAAGCACACCCGAATCCAAAATTGGCCCAAATAAATCACTGATTTTGTATTTGTATTGTAGCTGGAGTATTAGTTAGGGCTTCTCATGGGTCTTTGACCAAGCAACCCAAGTTGCAAGTAAAAAGCCCATCAAGATTTGGGAAAATTGTTTGCCATTTTTTTATCTTTGAAAATTAATTTTCTTAGTGTTTTCAATTATAGTACGTAAATATATTGAAACTTTTAATATATGTTGTACATATATTTTAAAATTTATGGTGAAAATGTCTAAGTAAACATACTTATTTTTTACCTATTTATTACTTTATTATGACCAATTATGCTATTCATTCTAAAACTTGATTCGAATCATTCATTTTCGTCTTAATTAACCTAGTTTATATTTGAATGATAAATTTTAATATACCTTATTTAGATTTATTAAATTTTGAACATTATATAAATATTTTAATTCAAACATATTTATAAAATTTGATGATTGAGAGAGTGTGTGTGTGTGTATATATATATATATATATATATATACTTTTCTAATGTGAAGAGAAGCTTTCGGCCCGTTTGAGTTAAAAATTTTGAATAATTAAAATTTTTTTTTTACTGATACATTTTGACCTCCTTTCCGTAACCTTCTGGTTCCGCCACCGGTAACAGGTCATGTTTTCGAACTTGGAAAACAAGCTGGAAAACCCCAAAAAAAATGTAGGAAAAAAAATTGTCAAAGAATATAGAGGATGTATATAATAATGTCCCATCTGGCCATCCACACGTTACGTTTGTATTCTGACGTGGGTAACAATTTCTACCTGAATCATTATATTCTCATTTTCATGCCTTTTTTATTTGTGGGGTCAAAGGCTTCGCTTCGCGTCAACATAAATTATTAATTTCTGAATCAAAGGCTTCAAAGTAATTTACGTTGGCGTGAAGCGTTTGAAGCTTGGCCCACAAATAAAATTGATCAGTTTCGCAGTTGTGACCGCATTGGTTTTGAAGTAGAAGCAAGTTAGCTACCCAAAACCGCATCAATTTCTGAGCTGGTCAATAAGTTTAATGATAATTACTGAGTACTGTTTTATTATTTACATTAAATTTTGACAATATTTCATTTTCATAAAAAGATAAAATACATAATAATATCACCATTATACAAAAAAAATGTTTGTAAAACTTACAAATAACGTAATAGTGAAATAATAAAAACAAACTTAAAATACTGTATCGCTTTATATTATTATAATAAAAACAATGAGAAAAACGTCTCCTTATATATATATATATATATAAAATAAAAGGATCAGACAGTTAGTATAAAGGTATATTGAGGGTTTTTTTTTTTGGTTTTGTTTGTTTGTTTGTTTTGTTTTTTTTTTTTTTTGCAACAAGTATATTGAGTTACTACACATGCAATATAATGGTTAATAAGAGTGTAAATGAACCGAGTATTGAGTTGTTCAGATTAAGTTCACAAAATTTATCAAGTATAAAATAAGGTTTGATTGAGGCTTGTTTAGCTACGGAGTCAAACACGATCTCGAATCGAGTTTGAGCAATTTAAACTTTTCGAGCGAATATGATTCGAATATCAATAGAAAATTATAATTTTAAAATTTGTTCATATCTAAATTATTTATATTTCGAGTCGAGCTCGAATCGAACTTTTAGTCGAGCGAACACGAATCAAACCTGAATTATTTGTTCATTTTACAACCTTGGTTAATTGGAAAAATATCAAAAAATATATATGAAAGATAAAGGGTAGAACAATCTTTAACTACTAAAAATTATGGTGTTGGGCCTAAAATTACTACTCCCTCCCTCCGTCCCAAATTAATTGTTTTTTTAAGATTTTTTTTAAATCAAATTGACTATTTTTAAAATTAATAATTAAGCATATATAAATATATTTCTAAAATTATAAAAATTGAAATTAGTAATAAATTGTATATACTTTCTTTTGGTTATAATATCTTCACCTATATGTTAGCAAAAATAGTAAAAAGATTAGTTTTAAAAATAGTCAATTTGACTTTTTTAGGTCAAAATTATGCAATTAATTTAGAACGGGAGGAGTATAAAAATAAATACGGCGTTGAGCCTAAAATTATTAATAAGAGGTGTTATCGTAAGGTGTCAAACCATCAGTGATCAAATTGTGTAAAGCAAATGTCATAATTACCATTTACCTGTTACCAGTTTATTGAAACAGTTAACTACAATTCCACTCTAATCAACTAACTTTGTCCCTCCAAACCCCAACTAACAAAACTAAACATATTTACCCGTGTTTCATTCTGGGACACTTGTTTTCCTGTCTGAACTGGAACTTTTACCTCTTTGTTTGAACTCGAGTCTTCTGTTTGTTGCTTCATAGTTGCACCTTCACTAAATTGAAGCTGTTCCATATTTCATTGTCACAGGGGTGAGTCAAGTTTTTTCTGATGTTGAATTTTTCCTTCTGTTTAATCTATTGTTTTCTTATTTAGAGTGTTTGTATGTGATCGATTTTCTCTGCACTTATATCTGGCAATTGGTATCAACATTTTTGATGTAGCACGCTACCTGTTTGTTAAAATAACAAATTGCTGATAAGCTATATGCTGAATTTGGTGATTTGAGAAACCATAGATTGAAGGGTATAAGGTTCAATAAAATTCTGTCAGGTGCATTTTGGGGAAATGTAGTATATATGTGGAATAGATTTGGTTCAGGATTTATAAACTTTGCCCATTGTCATGAATTGAATTAAAGCATTTGAAATGTTGGGGGGTTATGATTATATATATATATATATATATATATATATATATATATGATGAAGTTGGCTTGCATTTTGTTGTTTTTGAGGAACACATGTTCTTAGAAGGATAATTATTTTCTTTCGAAAATATTCTATTAACAGGTGACACAATATTCTAATTTTATTGGAAGATGACACTGTAAAAAGTGACTAAACCAAACTTCTTTCTCATTAAATATTTATGTTGTTAGTTAAATTGAGTTAAGAGGTTAAATAAGATACTTTAAAGTGTTTCCTTCCTGTAATGAATTCTTACAGATGATGAAGGTTAAGAAGTTTGAGATTCTCTAATGAGTTATAACCTCACTCACGCAGGGTGTGAAAATAGTCATTCCTATTTGATGGAAGGACCCTTATGTTGAAATAACCGTGAATTGGAACATTTTGTTTTCTAATACAAGGACTTGCATACAACAAGGGTGCTTGTCATAGAAGAATTACTTCAAATTCTAACTCAATAGTTTTTAGAACAAGGGTGCTCGTCGTTGAAGAATTAGTACATTTCTAACGCACTAGTTCTTAGACAAGGATCATACAACTAGGTGAAGTTCAAGTTGATAAGCCTTTACTGATGCACACCGCCTTTTCTAGTAATTTCTTAGTCTCTATATATAGGCTCCCGTAGAGCATTTTGAACGAAGAATCGTGAATAAATTGTTTATATAAAGCCATCAGACTATTTGCTTCAAGCTGTATATATCTTATTAGTAATTCTTATCAATCCCTTTTAATTAGTAACGTACAGAAACTCAACAGGGATCCCTTATTTAGATTTAGGGACAAATACTCAAAACTTGACAGATTATGCCATTGTTTTTGAAAATTTGAGAGTTGGTTGCCTGAAAGCTGCTTGATGGTCAATTTAGAGAAACAATATAAAAGGTCCCTGGAGGATCAACTCTTGCGTCTCCATTCTAATCTAAACTATCAAATGTTTTGCCATAGCTAACATTGAAAAGATGAAGAGGTCTTTATAAATGTAACTAATAATTAAAAATACATCATATGATTGTAGTGAGTTATAGAATAAAAGACATGACTAAAAAAATAAATAAATAACAAATGAATGATTAACGAACTGTAATGAATCTAATATCTTGATTTGTTATCTAGCTATTCTTTGAAGAAACTCTTCAAGTTCTGCCACTTAAGATAGCTGAAAAATGGTTTCTCTGGAACGGGTACGTACTTCACCAGAAAACCAATAGGCCAAGATACAGAAGCAATTCCAATACATGCTCCCCATTGCCCCCAATTCAACCTCTCTGTATCTGCAAACTTCTTCAGAAATTCCACCATCACTACTTGAAGGATTATTGTTATCCCAATAATTCCTAGAAACAACTTATTCTTATAAATTCCCTCGAAAACATTCTTCTTCTCAAGCTTCCGTGCATTGAATTCATTGAATACCTGACAAAGGACAAATGTATTGAATATCAAAGTATCTTTTACCTTCTCACTAACATTGAAGATTGATTCACCTCCAAATTGTAAGGTCAATAGGACGATTATTTGGTAAAAGGCTTGAGCTGTTAGGTTCCTCCACATAATGTTGCTGATAAGTGGCTCCGTACGGCCCATGGGCTTCTTATCCATTAGCTCCTTTGTGGGCTGTTCAGTGGCGAGAGCAAGAGCTCCAAGTGTATCCATAATGAGATTTACCCACAATAACTGGACTGCTGTTAAAGGCACTTCACCAGCTGAAACTGCTGCCACGAAGTTGATTACAAGAGCTGCCACATTTACTGTGAGCTGAAACTGAATGAATTTCTGAATGTTGTTGTAGACACACCTTCCCCACCTCAAAACAGTGGCCACAGATGCGAAATTATCATCTAAGATGACAATATCTGAGCTCTCTTTCGCAACTTCAGTGCCCTGGATCCCCATTGAAAGGCCTATATCAGCTTCTTTCAGTGCTGGTGCATCATTTGTTCCATCACCAGTGACTGCAACCACATGTCCTTTCTGTTTGAGGCATTGTACCATTAAAAGTTTGTCAAAAGGTGAGGATCTTGCCATCACACAGATTTTATCGACTTTCTCCATTCTCTCCTCTGCGGTGTAATTTCGAAATTCGACTCCCTCAACCACTGCTCCGCTATGCATGTCCTGATCAAGCCTAAGTATCCCGCACTCAGTGGCTATAGCTCTTGCAGTGAAAACATTATCACCAGTTATCATTTTTACGTTCACTCCAGCATATTGACAATCTTGAACAGCTTTTCTCACACCGGGCCGACATGGATCCTTTATTCCTACCATCCCCAAAAGGATCAAGCTGTTGTCTTCAAGTTTTTGGTTTGTGTTTCCATCTTCATGTTCTTCTGATGACACTTGTTTATGTGCGAAAGCAATGCATCGTAAACTGCTGGCGGCCATACCTTCAATTTGGTGAGCAAATTTCTTCCTTTCGCTATCATCCAAAGTCTTCATGTTCCCATTGGAGTCATAATATTGAGAGCACAATCCCAATATCATCTCCGCAGCCCCTTTCCAGTGCACATGTAATGCGTTGTCTCCATTTTTCTTCAATAAAATTCCACTTCTCTTCTTCTCTGAATTGAAAGCTTCCACGTGCAGAAGATTAGAACTCCGTTTCAGCTCCTCCATATCCATGTTCAGTTCCAGGACAGCCCAAGATAGAATTGCTTTTTCAGTAGGACTGCCTGAGAACTCGAATTCAGTTCCTGAAGTGGGCTTGTAAACGCTGCCAGTTGTATTCAGACCGACTGATTGTTGTAACAATTCAAGAACATTAGAAGCAATGGAACTGGAACTCCTCTCTTCCATAGACTCTTGGCCTAGCCAAAACTTTGTCACCTTCATCTGGTTCAGCGTGAGAGTACCTGTTTTGTCTGTACAAATCGTGGTGGCAGAGCCCATAGTCTCACATGCAGAGAGCTTCCTGACCATAGCCTGATCTGCCATCATTCTCTTCATCGAATAAGCAAGTGTAAGTGTGACGGCCAATGGCAAGCCCTCAGGAATCGCAACAACTACAATCGTAACAGCAGCAGCAATGATTCCCACTACTCCATTGATCACATCATCAGCCTTTGTCTTGCTGCCATTGAACTCTACTTTACCATTCTCATCTTTTGTATTCCCTGTGAAATAGCGAACCAACAAGACTACAAGAACTAGGAAAGCAACTGCCAAACCAATTTTACCTATTGATGTGGTGAGCTTGTTGAGCCGAACTTGGAGAGGTGTTTCATCACTAGAATCGCGGCTGATTGTGCTCATCATCTCGCCCCACGTAGTATTCATCCCAACAGAAGTGACAAGCATTTTAGCATACCCATCAGCCACCTTGGTACCAGAAACCAAGAAGGGATTCTGAGTTTGATTAACTTCAACATGGTCGCTTTCGCCTGTCATGCTTGATTCATCGACTTGTAACGAGTGACCGTCTAAAAACAGCCCGTCCGCAGGTACTTGATCTCCAATTTTCAAGCAAACAACATCTCCCACCACAATTTCAAATACTGAAACTTGTTGCCTCCTCCCATTTCTTACAACTTCTACTTGAATATTGTTACTAACTTTAGACAATTTGTCAAACTGTCTGTTTTGCCTGAAGTTACTTATAGCCGAGACAGAGATGACAAGAAAGACGGCTACAAAAATGCTTCCACCATCATACCATCCTTCTTTTGGGCCATCTTCTTTCATGCCGAAACCAAGAGAAAGTCCTGCACAAACTAAAAGAATGAGAATAGTTGGATCCTTCAAAGCCTCCCACACAAAGCTAAAGAAACTCTTTGTAGGTGGCTTGCGATAAGTATTCGTGCCAAAGGCTTCACGACGACGAGAAATATCATCAGCATCAGCCTTTATGCCATGCTCGACATCCGTTTTTAGAACAGAAACAACCCCATCAACCCCACCATATTTCACAAGATTATCTAACTTTTTGTCCTTAACAATTCGTGTGAGACTCGACTGATCGATATATGGGAAGCATGGAGGAACAACATTGATGACAAATCTATCAGATGGGACAGGGGAGATTTTGGTGTAATTTTTGGACACAGATTGTTTGAAGTGAGAGAAGGCTCTGGATGAATAAATGGCGGCGAAAGCCAAGTGCCATCGCTTTTTGTTGAGTTTGCTAAGGGTGAGGGGCAATTCTCTAAAGGAGTCCATGCAACGTAAGTTTAAATCAACTAGAGTAGACATGTTTTCTGTCCAAGGGTATGGGACAAAAACAGAGAGGAAAAAAACAAGGATTTGGATGATGATCACTACACAATGGAATGGGGGAATCAATGTATGAAATAATGAATAGGAGAATGTATACAAGATAGAAGAATAAAAGGGCTGGATCAATGTAATGTATTAATTAGAACAATTTCTTTTGGTAATGGCAATTCATGGCATTGGGTGGTTTATGCTTTATATAGGACTGTGTTTTTGGCTTACCGCGTATAAGTTATTAAATAGGATTTACATTTCAATGGGGTGATTTGTTTAAATGTGAGTTTAGTAGTAACATGGAAGTTGAGATGCCCGCAGCGAAATCTACGTACAGAGTGACCTTCCAAGATTTTTCTTTGGAAACATCTGAGAAAAAACAGAGTCAACAGAAATGGAACAGATTTTGGGGTTGTTTGAAATATAGTACTCCTCCCACGGTTCTAATTTATAAAATTACTATTGACTTTATAAAAGTTAATTTGAGATATTTTTAAAATAATTAATTTAAAATTACAAAATAATAAAATTTATAAATAATAATATTTTTTAGATAATTTATAATATTCATAAATTTATTAATATAAATTAATTTTAAAAAAAAATATAATATTAATCCTATAATTTAAAATAAATGGAGTAATATTTAAAATTCAGTGATCCCCGACGCGGGGGCGTGGTCAAGGTGCTGGACCAACCGTGGACTCATGTAATCAAACAGGAATGAAAACCTATAAAAATGTAAAGAAACGCAATTCCCACGGATTACACGTTGACACCTGGATTTAATATGAAAATAACCGCCATTTTTATAGCCGTTTTTTATGTCGATGTGGGCTTTGCAGGTATTTTGTCAAACAAGACTACTTTATTGTTTATATTGGTACGTACATGCCGGTTGCTGATCCAATTTTCTTTGGTTGATATATATAGGTGCACCGGGAATTTCTTGTCCACAAGTATTTTGGCATCACTTTGTTTAAAACATTTATTACTCTCTTCATTCCACATTTTTAAATTTGTAAAAACATGCCCCCTGTTTTAAAATTATAGAAATATTTTTTTCGATTCGTTTTAAAATTAAAAATATATTTTTATTTTAAGACTATAAAATAGCATGATGTTACTAGTTCGCTATTACTTTTTACTATTCTCTCATTCCCAAAATAAAAGTCTTTATTACTATTTTAGGTAGTTCCAAGTTAAATGTCTACTTACCTTAAATAATTTAGTATTTTTTTATAATAATTTGCATATAATACTCTTAGTACTATTAAATGTCATATTTCTATTCTCTATATATATTTATAGAGCATAACTAGTCATGTGCAGAAAACAATGCAATTAGATAAAAATTTAAATATGAACAATTTTGTCATTTGACCCTCTTTTTTAATATGCGCAAAAAGTCAACTATAACTTTTATCCTGAGATTGAGGGAGTATTAGTTTTAATATCAAACCACCACAACTGAATTCTTAATTAATACTAAGATTATATTTGAGAATATAAATTTATTCTTAAAAATTATTGTTTTACAAATGTATCTCTAATTTTGTAATGAACGGAGTATTAATTTTATGGATACATTGTTGTTTCAAGTGTATCTCTAATTTTATTAATTAAGTGTGTAGTTTAATAATGATAACATGATGTTAAAATTGTGATAGTAATTTTGAGAAAGTGTGTGACACCCTAGTCACACATTGAAATATGTGAAAAGAAATTGTCTGTATTTAAAGAATTAAGTTACTAACCTGTTAGGTGAGTTTGCAGTGAGTCAAGTGATCAAAGAAGATATTATTAGGTTAGTGGTTTAATATTTTGTTTGGATGAATTTGATTCGATTCGTACTCTGAATTCGACATGATATTTGTTCTAAATTGGAGATTTGACCAAGATCATTACAAAGGCATATATTTATTGTCATTAGAAAAAAAATGTCTCTTTTTTAGAACAAACAAAATTAACAAATTGGACTTTTTTTTCTTCCGAAACGATTAGAACTTTTACATTTCACACGTATGGATAAAGTTTTATGTTATAATTGTATATTGTTTTACCTTTGAATTCATTTACATGCCTTTTTGTAACAATGGACCTAAAAATGATAAGTTAATATTAATAAATAACACTCTTTCCCTAATAATGGGGCTTAAATAATAATGTTTTGGTGACAAAAGAATGAATACAAAAAGATAATGTGAATGATAGTTATAGGTTATCACTATTAAACCAACTCATATATGTATAGTGGAACATTTACTAATTATTACTCGACACATTATTTTGTATCTAATTTTTTGTAATTATCTTTTGTTACCGTAACATTACTCAGGGCTAAAATATAAACATCCGGCCTTTAAATTATTCTTGTGAGGAAGTATAAATGAGATAGGGTGGGAATGGATAATAACTTTTTTATGTTATGTGTGAATTTAAGAAAGAGTAAGGAAAATTATTGTGTTTTACTTTCTTTGCGAGTTTAGAAAAATTTGAAAAGAAAGAAATTAGGAAAACATAATTAAAATACGTAATCATTTAATTAAGTTAACTTTCTCATTTTTTCAAATCCTTTCAATTCTTTGTGGGAATGATCAAGGAAAAAGTAACAACTTTACCTCAAATTCTTCTGTTTTGTCTCTTAAAAATCACAAACAAAGAATTTTATATACTCCAAAAAATAAAACCTTTTTTTTTATTTTCCATTCTTTTTCCCCGAAAACAAAACTCTCAACATTAGTCGGCCCGACCAGTCCTCGTTCGCTTAGTGAACGGATCACATTTAGACTTCATTTCAAAACTCATTTTATTAATTAGACAGGTTGTGGAATATTAAAATTTGACTATCATGCAATGCATGCCCTAATAATTAAGTTCAGAAATAATTGGTGGTTTCTGATCACAGTCATTGTTTATATTTGTTGGAAAAACAGAAGAACGTACGTGTTTTAGTTCAACAAACCCTTTTATATATATTCTCCACCAACGTAACTCTTTTACACCCTAAGAAATATGAGTGAACTTTTAGCTAGGTAATTAACTTCCTCGAAATGGTACAAAAATGGGAGCAGAAAGACAATCTTCCAGAACTAATAAAATAAAGGTAATTAGGTATAATATGTATTGCTATTACTTCTTCAAAAAAAAATTAAAAAAAAAACAAGGGTATTTTTTTTCTTTCGAATTGCTCGAATTTGGCAGGCTGCACTGAAAACTGAAAAATAAATTTAGCATGCTACATAATGATCAAAGTCCCATATTTTCATGCATAAATTAAGCTGGATAGTAATTAACATATTTTTGTTGCTTTCACTTCAATGCATAACGAACCCTATGTTATGTCTGAAAAGGCATCGATCTGGTTCTGTTTACTCACCAATGTGTCATAGGACCCCATGCAAGTATCGAAGAAACATATGAATTTGTGCAGCAAAGCCCTTTTCATTTAAATTTCAGTTATTCAAACGCAGGTAACTTGTGTAGTACGGCAAAATCGAAAAGATATTTTGAACCACCCTTTTCTACCGTGTTGAAATGAATATAAGAGCAGTGAACCACACTGAGATGACTTGGAAAAATGTTGTGTTTGGACTATCCATCCGTAGTCAGTGGCGGCACCAGGATTAGGAGTTAAAATGTTTAAGAATAAATATTTAAATAAGAAATATAAATAAATTATCATTTGTATTAGAATTAATTTTGTATTAAACACTCCTTTAAACCACAGAATTTATCTTCAAATTGAATTCGTAATGAAATTATAAGTAATTTATTTTTATTGTACAACATCAAAAGAGTAATAAGATCATTTTATATATAAATTGCATAAAAACCACAACAAAATATCTTTCATTTATATGTTTTATCTTAAAAAATGTAAGAAGTGTCAAATCTACAAATGTACAAGAAATTATACTTACTCAACCATAAGCCGAATTCGTGTATACCACATTTTCGATATCGATATCTTGAAGACTTTCGTGTATACCACATTTTCGATATCGATATCTTGGAAGACGTTACGATCTTGTTAATTAGGTTACTGGAAATTTGTTAATTAGAACTGGCCGCTGAACTGCATATTTGACATTTTGACTGCATTTAATTGGTCTACGGAAAGAAAAAAGCGTTTACTTCAACTCGTTTTAAGAAAAAACAATATATATATAAGGAATGATTCATAGTATATATTTGTTATGGATTAAAAATGGACATACACCATCTCTATCGTTCAATATAGAAACCAACGGCCGAGATTAGAACTACATTTGGTCTAGTAGCGGACGTGACTTTTAGTTCTAATATATATATATATATATATATATATATATATGCCATACAAAACCAAGAATAACATCCCCGAAAAAAATAAAAGAAAGACCCTGAGCACAACTTTCTTAATCATTATTTTTTCCTTGTTTTATTCCTCATAAATTGCGAGCCTATGGCCTCACAGTCATACGTATGCTTAATTGAATTTCTTTTCATAATGTACATAGTATGGTTAAAATATACTAGTATCGGTATCGGATGAAAGCAAATAAAAGAATATGTAGAAAAAGAAATAATTTAAAATTTCTAATATCAATAATAATGTTAAAATATAGTGCTAATGAAGAATTCTAATAAATTCTATTTATTTATTTTTTGATAATTTTCTCTCGAGTATTAGAGTTTCAAAGATACAGGTTTATGGGATTTTCCAATGGTCAATAGTGGATTGGTACTTGTACATTAGGCTTCTGCTAGGGGTATTGGAACATCATGAGGGCTAGACTAGATATCACAAAAAAGACAACTTAAAATTAGGGTAAGAATAAGAGGAATATAAAACTAGCCATTTCCAAGCAGTAGCCCAGCCTCTATTGGGCCAGTTCAAATGAATCAAATTGTTTTCTCATTTGTCCAAGCATAACTCTATACTCGTATAGGTAGGCCCAATGTAATCGAAACATTTCTAGTATTGTTTCTCTATGAAAATTTATTTACAATCTATTTTTTTTTTAGTTCAGAGCAAAACATTTTTTTTTATTTTATTTTCAGCAGCTTTACTCAACATCTTCTGCCGATTTTCAACCTGTTCAACCACTGTCTGTTCGTAAAACTCTGCATAATAATATTTTCTTTATTTCCTTTCATATTTCTTAAGTCATAGCAATATTATTATAACTTAAGTATTGTGCTGAAATGATAATCCATTTGTCCTAAAATGATATTCCTCACTCAAGAGAAGATAAGTTTTATTTTAAAAATATTAAAGTTTGTATAAGACATACTTGAACACTTTTCATTCTGTTACCTAGACGATTCATGAACAATTACTCACAATCAGGCCCAACAGACAAACCTCAAAGTTGTTCCTACCTTTTTACCGGTTGATCTAAGTTGAAGATCCTCCCATCTGAACTAAAGAAGGCAATTCTTACGAGAGCCACTTTGCTCCAATGGCCTAGCTCGGATCCCTTTCGTGTCATCCAAATTTTAGTGGCCGGTCTCCCCCAATTTCATATTAAACATAATTTACGAATGGAAAATGATATATATATATATATATATATATATATATATACACACACGCGCGGGGTTTGATCGTCAGTTATTGAATAAATATTGTTGGGAGTCTTTTTGAGAGATATATAATAAGTGGAGTTCTCTTATAATTCCTACAAATTTTATATATTCATAAGTTTTGCAATTATAATTTGACATAAATTTATCGCCATACATGCTTTTTACGAATTGTTTTAAGAGAGCACCGGAAATAAAACTTAAACAATTGAAAAAAACTGCCCTAGAAGGAATGCAATTAGGTATAATCATTTCACGGGGCTCTCTATATTGAAAGAGTGGGTGTAGTCAGTAGTGGACTGCCACCAACTCCTCTATTTCTATCCCTAAACAAAATGCAACAGAAGGGTCCAATTAGTTAACCTTTAAGCATCCATTTCTTAGATAACTATAAAGAAAGTACAGAGTTATGATGATACACAAACTTTGCATTTAAAAATTATCTTTCTTAGCCACCTTTCATCAAGATTAGGCTTTAACACCAAGTATTCTTGGATCACAGACCCACATATTGGGGAGATCTTATCAAATTCATAATTCAATACCCATTACAGAAGCTAAAATATTAACACCATTTGCACTATAATATATCTGGCTCCACCACTCTGTGAATTCAACAGGGGGAATGTTCCAGCCCAAAAACAAGGACCAAAAATAAATAAATTTAGATCATACATACATGTAAAATGTTACATTATTTCTGCCTTGGATTCCACTTTTTCTTTTTTTTCACCAAATCTCAGAAGTCCCTTAATTGATTAGGTGAAGCTGGTCCCTAAGTAGGCCTTTCCACTTTACCTCTTTTTTCCCAAATGGACATTGATCTGATCCTATAATGAAGGAAACTTGTAAAAGATGAAACCCAATTTTCAGGAAATTAGCTCTTGGGAAACTGAATAAATGATTTTAACTTTTCTTTCATTTCCCATCAATAAATCATAGAATTTAATTCTTGTTAAAAACCAACTCACTGGAGCTATAAAAATAGGTTAAGAATGGGATTTCTACATGTGTTAATTGTTCCTAAAAAATGCGACAATGAGCCGCATAATGTACCCTGTACTTGGTGTAACAAGTATGCGCTAATCATAAAAGAATTATCTGACTTAAAAAAAGAATGTTACACTAATCTTATTTAGTTATTTTGATCAAGAAACTAGCGAAAAAAATATAATCATAACAGTAGGCTGCTGATAGGCTAGCCGAGGCATCTTGTGTCACCGACCGAGAACTTTATTTAGTTACCAATATTTTCCTATCAAGACTCTCATGATGTTCATATGTTATGTCAGTGTCAGAAAAAAAAGGATAGAAAAGAAAAAAAGAAATCTTCCATCAGCATACTTTTTTGAGGTTCATTTATTTGCCCACTGATGCTGACAAATGGCCCAAAATTGAGGCTTATGGTTTAAGCAATTTCAGGAATCCACCATATTAATCATGTATTAACACTCTGGCAGCTGCACTGAGCTCAAGCTGTACTTGAAAGTTATAGCTATTAGCATGTGTGTATCATCATCATGGTATGAAGTTCTAAGTCTTTTTATTTCATATACTTGTGCTTTGAACACATTAGCACAGTGTGTGTATTAGAAACTTTTATTAATTTGCAGGATTGGGATAACTGAACATGAGTAATGAGATGGGAAACAATAACGTATCGGGGCTACAAGGTACAGTTTCTGCAAGAATTTTAGTTAAAACTGTTAAGTTTTGTTTTTAGTGTATCTGGTTGAGAAATGAGCTAAATTAGTTCCATATGTTGTCTTGTGCTGATGAAGCAGAAGAAGAGAAGTCAGGAGTTGAAGAAGCTCAAGGATTATTATATGCAGATGAAGTGAAGGGAGAAAATCATACAAATTCTGAAGCTGAAGAAAGAGGTTTTCATGAAAAAATTGGAGATTATCATGTCAAAAAACAGAACTTGGATGAAAAAGGTTAGTAATCTCTTATTTTTATCTCACCAATTAAAACTCTTTTCTTGTCTTATGGAAATCAATCATTTATGTTCATAAATCAATCATTTATGTTCATGCAGAGGATATTGAAGGGGAAGAAAATATAAAACCAATAGCAGAAGGTAAAGACATTCATGAAGCAGTGTTTCCTTCTGACACTCCCTTGGGAGCTGGTGAACTTCATGTGGAAAAGCAGACCTCAGATGAAAATGGTTAGTATTGTTTAACTGTTGCAACATCTTTCTCTCTCGGGTTAGTTTCCTTTGTTCATATGTTGCTATGGATTTCACCTACAGATGAAAATGACACTGAGCTTAAGCCTCCTACCCAAACTTCGGAAATTCCGACAGAATCAAATGATGCAGCCAGTCTAGGCAGTGGAGTCCTAAATGCTTCATCTGACATATCCGACGACAAAGATGAAAAGACTCATGAGAAGCCAAATTTGGAGGAGGATTTGATAGGAACAAATGAGAATCATATTCAGAAAGAAGTCCCTGTTGAAAGAGGTTAGTTCAACAATCTCTCAACTTCAAGAATTCAATTACCTTTTTACCATGTGTTATAACTAGCTATACTTGGTTCTTAGTGTATATGTATTTAGTGCAAGTAGTACTGTAGTAATTATTTTTGCTGCACAAATCATTATAAACCCCACAACAATAACTTAAACTTGATATGCTAAACTTGCAACAGAAGATATTGAGACAAGTAATTCAACCGTTGACTCGAAATCTGAATCACATGAAGTAGATCCCAAGTCAGATCAACATGAAGTTGGTCATGCTGAATCTATGGCAGAAGGCAGCAGTATATCACCAGGGGACAGTGAGGAATTAGTAGGATTGAGTGCATCATTCCAGGCTGAGAATGGTCACTTGGTAGACAATGAAATGGCAGAAAAGATAGATTTATATGTTGTTTCAGAGAGGGATGATCAAAATATAGCAAATGAATTGGATGATTTGGTAGTAAAAACTAAGGCATCCGAAGAAGAGAACTTAGTGGAAAGTGAAACCTGTGATGGTAAATGTGAAGTTTCTAGTCCTAAGGAGGCTGAAAAAAGTTTGCAAAAGGAATGTGATGGAGAGTCACCGCTAGAAGTCTCAGAGTCACCATTAGAAGCCTCAAAGTCACCACTAGAAGCCTTTCCACAGCCTAGTTCCATAAATTCTTTTCAAAAAGTTTCTGAACCACTAGAAAAAAGCATAGTTCTTACTGAAGAAAACAAATTGGTTACTGGGAGTGAAATGGAAAACCGAGAAAACAAGTTTGATAGCAACCAAACTCAGTTTTCTGAGGAGGGAGACAAATATTTTGAGACTATTGAGTCCAATGCATCTCAATCAGAATTGCTGACTGTGGAATCTGATTGTAAGGAAAGTGTGAAGGAAAATGCACTTAGTTCTGACATTGGAGAGGGTTGTCAAGTTGAGGAATCTGAAGTGAACAGCAATGAACCTCAAGTTGTTTTTGTTGATCAAAACCTCAAGCCATATTTTGAGGAAAACTCCAAGATGGAGAAAAGCATGCTTCTTACTGAAGAAACCAAATCAATTGGGAGTGACTTAGAAAGTGGTGAAAACAAGTGTGATTGCAACCAAACTCAGTTTTGTGATCAGGCAGTGAAAGATTTGAAGGCGGATGATTTCAGTGCTTCTATATCAGAATTGATGACTATTGAGTCTGATTGTAAGATGAATGAAAAGGAAAGTGCACTTGGGTTTAATTCTCAGGATGAGGACCCTGAGGTGAACCACAATGAAAATCAAGTTGGTTTTGCTGATAAGAACCTCAAGTTAGATTTCGTGGTGCAACCGGAGGAATGTGATGGAGTTTCTGACAAAATGCCTGAACTTAAAACAGTTCCAACTGTCCTAAATGTAACAGATTACAAGCATGGAGAAGATAGGCCAACAGAAGAGATTGAGGATCAAGATAAAGATTCACATGCAAAGAGAAATGATAGGGACAGGGGAGATATGACAGAACAGTGTATGTCCTGGCCTATTTCGACTAAACATGTCCAAGATTTTCCCCCACAAGTTCTTGATTCTGGGGCTGGTGAAAATGGAAAAGAGTTGATTTCACATTCAGAACAAAATGGTTGTTCCGAGTTCTATATCATCACTGAAACCTTGAATGTAAGCCCCGGTAATGCACAAGTTATGCTGGCTACACCTGAAAAAGAACTTCCTCAGAATGTTGAAACAACTTCAGTGATGATTGCAGAAAGTGAAACTCCACCAATAGTGTTTGATGAACAAAATGCTAAGGCTCAAGAAAGCGTCGAAAAGCTTATTCTTGAATCAAATTCAGAAACTTCAAGTATCCATGTTGAGCTTAGAAAGTCTCCAAGCTTTCATTTTGATCTCTCAATTGGAGCAAGGTCTGAAGAATCTGATCAAACTCCACTACTGTGCCAAGACAAGACTGCAGCAAGAAGCTTATCAAGCCGAGGTGATGCAAGATTTCAAAAGGACAATGTGCAAGCTGAATACAGTCCACCACAGGATGAGGCAGTGTCAGTTGAAGAGAAGACGATTAGGATGGAAAGAAGCGATTCTGAGAAGCCTACTGCTCCATTTCTGAGCTTACTGAAAAAAGAAGAAACTGCAAAAGTTTTAGTTGCACAAGAGAACCATGCTGCAGATAAGAAGGCAACAAAGGACTCTTGGACAGTAACAACTAAGCAAGTCGCGTTAACTTCACCACGAGACAGTGCTGAGAAACGCAAGCCTTGGCCTTCCCTCTTCACAACCTGCATTTGTTGTGCTAATGCAATCCCTTAATTCTCACCACAAACCCTTTTTTTTTTCAGTTTGGTTCCTATGACTTTCTCTGTTTGGTTTTTCTATCTAATATGAGCTTTCTGAAATGGAGTTTAGTTCAGGAGAGACATAATGGGGTATGTTTACAGTTTCTTGAGCAACCTGAGAACAAAGAATATGATGTTACCAAAGTATGATTATTCATTTGTGTGTGTGTGTGTGTGTTTTTATTTATAATTCTTTTTGTATTTTTATATATCTTTTATTTGGAAATGGTCTCTAATTCTTTGTTTTTACTTATTTTGATCCGGGAAAATGTATTTTATGGTTTGAAGAATTACAGGGGAGATTTGTAATTCAAGTGGCTTTGCTACCTTTGACTGCAAGAGATGTTGAGTCTTTTCTGTATACTATGATATTGAATTCTGTGTTTGAGCCTAATATAATTAAATTCATCATATGGGATAGCAAAACAAGCTAAATTGCTTTTGCAGTTTGTTTCTGCACATGACCGAGCATGTACTAAACCAAAGAATGGAAATTTAGCATGCATAGAGCCCTTACAAGATGGAGCATTATCCATAAATTGTAATTTTCAATATAATTTTTTATCATTAATTTTAATATTGAAAAATGTCGTTGAAAAAAAATTATATCTAATGTGTGTCATTCAAAGTACGATGTTTTTGTAATAGTGATGTCTAATGCTATATATAGATTGTTCCTGGTTAAGCATGATCTTTAGCATTGGATGTCAGAAAACCAACATACAGAAATTGAAAAAACAGAACAAATGAGGGGATATTAGGAATTTAGGAGCATATCTAAGAACATAACATTATTCTTAAAATTCGTCCTTTAAAAAATGTATATCTAACTTTGGACCAAAGATACAGTAGAACCTCTATAAATTAACACTCGATAAATTA
Source organism: Aralia elata (assembly GCA_034770075.1). Taxonomy (NCBI): domain Eukaryota; kingdom Viridiplantae; phylum Streptophyta; class Magnoliopsida; order Apiales; family Araliaceae; genus Aralia; species Aralia elata. The sequence continues at coordinate 10,670,973 of CM068384.1, forward strand.
ATAATCTCTCTAAAATAATATTTTTTTCCCAGTCCCGACTTGAGCTAATGGGATAAATTAATAATTTCGATAAAATAATAAAATAATAATTTTTAAAAAGACCTTTATATAAATATATAATCCCATCAAAATCATAAATTAATAATTCTTTTAGATTACAAATATATCTAGGGTAATCTTGTAAAATATGATTTTATTCTAGTTTGTTTTGTCTTGAAATTCAAATCTAATTGAATTTCATCCTTAATTTTTCTCATTGCGTCCAAAAGTTCAGGTGTTGCATTTTCGAATTGTAATAAAAACTTGTGGAGAGTTGTTGACGCTATGAGTGCTTCATTTCGCGTTATTGGCTCCAAAGGTATTGTATCATCCTCAGCTTCATCATCAATAGGATTTTCAGTGATAGAAACCACAATTTCTTCTAAACTCTGGACTTCTGAACATGCTTCATGTTTAATAAGTTGCATAAAAAAAAGTATGATATAAACATCAATAAAATGCAATAATTTCAATGTAATTAAATTTATATTCACCGAATAGAAAAACACTCTTTAAATTAATAAATTATTAATTTATCGATTAAATAATAACTCTCTAAATTAATAATATTTTTCAGTCCCAACAATATTAATTTATAGAGATTCTACTATCCTAGTAAATTAATCCATAAGTCAAAGATGTGGCTGCTTTTTAGCTCTGGTGTATGATTTCACTGTGAAGTAGTACGTGGTACTGAGGAGGCAATTCTTACTTGTTCAAAATTGGACTGCCTTGAAATACTTGGTCACTGGAAGAACGAGTGTTTTTTAAATGGACCCTTTTATAATGGCAAGATAGTACCAAAAGAGGAAAAATAAGCTCACAAAATAAGTATAAAAAGATTAATTAAAATAAAAAAAATAATGTGAAAATGACACCATGACAGCTTGAACTAGTTTCCCTTTTGAATAGAAAAGTTTCCAGTCAAAGTTGTGAGAGCTTGTTCACACGTTCAACCATTAATTAGGGTTTAGTCCAAGTCAAGTATAAGACCCATAAAGCTTGAAATTTCAATGCAACATACATAGGATAGTTTTTGAAAATAGAGAATAAACTAATTCCTGAACATATGAAGTTGAGAACGGCATTTATAAGTTAGAAAAGGGTAGGAAAAAGGATATCGGTTTCCAAGTAGAGTCAGAGAAAAGTAAGTTGAGATCAAGATTTTTGTGATCCAAAATCTTGTTAAAATGCATATATATATATATATATATTTCCAGGAATATACCTAGCATTACCCATAAAATAACTAAACAATATTGTGGGGCTACAGTTTTACTAATTTAATGTGGCACTTTCCACAATCTTCAAATTTAATATGAAACTTGAAACTATTCGGTAAACTGTCACACCCCCATTTAGCATAATAACAATTTAATATGAAACTCGAAACTATTCGGTAAAATTAACTATCACACCCGTTCAGCATAACAACGCGGTGTGATATTCTTATCGGTTAACTTTTCTTGAATTTATTATACTCCCTTTGTTTTAAATTATAAAATTATTATTGATTTTTGAAAGTCAATTTGAGACATTTTTAAACTCAAAATTGAGATGATTCATTAAAAATTATAAAACAATAAAATTTACAACGGATAATATTTTTTTAGATAGTTTACAATATTTATCATTGTATTGATTAAAATTAAAAGAATTCATATCAATTTTAAATTTAAAAATCTCTTGAGATAACTTTAAAAAGTCAAAAATAATATGAAACGGAGCTAGGGAGTATTTTTTTGTTATGAAATGAGGTGCTAATTGTCGCATGCCTTTCGGATTTTATGAGCTTATAGCAGTGACAATTTGAAAAGAAAAGAAAACATCCCCTTCTGAATAATTGATCAGCAGTTAATTATTGTTTTGTTGTTTCCAATTAAACAGAAATGATCAAGCCAAATGCAAAGAAATGAAGATCAGTGGGCCTCAACATAAAGTAGTAGAATTTTCAATCCCATAATTATATTTCCATATTTGTTTTCAATAGAACTAGAAATGAATAACCACAATGATTAGGAACAAACTGAATTAATCACAAGGTGATTGTCAATTAAGTGATCCTAATCTTTTTTGGTCACTAAATACAATAATGAGTTATAGAAATAACTAAACCATTAGGAAACAGTAAGAACAAAAAATTAAACAAATTTGAATATATGATTAAATCTTCAATCACATGAATAATAACTTCTATCCGACGGTCAGCATCATCTTAACAAATTCATCATAGTTGACTTGACCATCCCCATCCAAGTCGGCCTCTCTAATCATCTGCTCGACCTCATCATCAGTTAATTTTTCTCCTAGATTTATCATCACGTGCCTCAGCTGCAAAAGATCAAAGAATATTAATGATATTAGAATCTTTTTCAGCATGTAACAACAAATAAAAATTGGTGGAAGTTAAATGTTTCATTGTTTAATTAAACTTTGGGTAAATTTCAGTGCATGAGAAAGGGGTGGTGTTAAGCACATATCCTATAATCTATGTTAATACAGCTGTTAAAACACATGTATTCAAATGACATTGCAGAGCCCGTTTTATAATTTGAGTTTTTTATTTATTTATTTATTTATTTTTTGCACAAATCCCCATTTGTTCAATTAGCAGCCATGGGAATGAGATCAAGGGATAAGACGGTAATTTTACTACGATGGTCACTGCCAAAAAGAAAATAAAATGTAAAAGTTTCGAAAATTTATTCTATTTAGGTGTTCTTACAACTTTAATGTCGTGCTAGTACTTTATCGGGTGATATGTCGGATAGACTCCACTCACACCCGAAAGAAAACTAAAGCGGAAGCACTCCCTTCATTAATGAGTGGTTGGAAATTGGTCAAGACTCTCTAGTTTATGTGATATTAAGACTTATGAAAATAAACTATATAAGATTTTATAATCAATATCGATCCATGCCATAAGTTTGGACAGTATTTATTTTCCACATTGTTAAAATACTGCAAGCATGATAAAAAAAAATTATTTATTGTGCATATCGTCTAGTTTTTTGTTAGTAGTATTTTTTTTTCTGTAAAAATAATGTGTAGAGGCCACCTAATTACCTCAGTAGCTGATATGTACCCATTTTGATCCTTGTCAAACACTTTGAAAGCTTCTTTTAGTTCCTCCTCTTCATCAGTTTCCTGACAATTATTACAAACCAATCATCAGAAATCAGATTTAGTAAGAAAAAGTTATGCTGGCCAAACACCTTTTTCTAAGTTAATTTGCATTTAAATGTAATTAAGGGGCGTGTTATACTCTTACGCGTGTACTTTTTTACATTCTGTACAATTATATATACATGAAGTACAAGACTGCTGATCCCGTTTCTCTTAATACAAAATATATATAATCATATGATCATATAACCAGACCTTCATTTTCTTGGCCATAAGGTTCAAGAACTCAACGAATTCGATGGTGCCATTTCCATCAGCATCGACTTCATTAATCATGTCTTGAAGTTCTTCCTCGGACGGATTTTGATCTAATGACCTGATCACAGTTGCCAATTCTTCAATAGTAATGCAACCTGTTAATTGAATTTAAACAAAACATTTAATTATTTAGATGAAAATTACCCCATTAACATGCACATAAAAGTTTAATTATTACTACCTGCATATATATTGTACTGGGACAAAGAAATATATTAGAGCATATATATAGATGTAGGTAATTAATAGATGCATGCATATTAATTGTATATAGTGGGCAGATGAATATAGAATTAAGAAACTAATTACCATCTCCATCCTTGTCAAAGAGACTGAAGGCTTCTTGAAACTCAACAATCTGTTCTTGATTCAGTATGTCGGCCATGGTTAACTTAATTGGAATACTTTCTCAAGATATATGTTTCAGAGAGAGAGAGAGAGAGTTGAAGAAAGCTCAAACCTCGCTGGGCTCTTTATGTAGGATTCTAAAATGCTGATAATGGGGCCTAGTAAATGCATGTTTCTTCTCAGATATTATCTTTTTTGATAAATAATATTCAAATTAAATTAGAGTCAAATTAAACTTGAGGCAGGTGTGGGGTATCAGTAAACTTCCATCGGTTAATATTAATGACCATATCTTGATGAATTATTTTTTGAAATTAGAATTAATTTTTGACCTTTTTGCCCCAGCTAAAACTCAAAATATCTCAATTTGGGGGAAATTAGGTTTAAAAAATTGGACTAATGAACATAATTTACACAAATCAATCTCTTAGAGAACCCAATTGAAGAAAAATAAATTTTAGAGACGATTGTAATTCTAAGTGACAACTTAAAGGAACAAAAATGTCATTTAACCTATTATAATTATTAAAAAAGTACTACTAATTATAAGACTTGTTGTATTTAAAAATTACATAAACAATGGCGTTATAAAATTTTATATTTTCTAAGATCGACTTCATTTCTTAGTACCAAATGTTTGTGAGTTTGGACTAAAAGAACCAAAAATTTAAATTAATTCTTTCTTATTATTTTTTTTATTGTCACCGTATTTGTGAATTTGGACGAAAAGAAAGAAACAATTAAACTAAAATAAGAAAAAACAAACATCATACAAGTTATTTTTGTTTGTGAGTTCATTAAAAAGAACTCTAGTCATATAAGTGAGAGACGTGAGGTAAAAATCAAATTTTCTTGCCGTGACTAGAGGGTAATTTATAAAAGGGATATGAAATATTTACCTATGTTCTTCTGTTTTTCTTCCAAATCAAATCATTGTTTTTTTGTTTTATTTTTTAAAAAAAATAAAAAAAATATTGGACTGAAAAGTGACCAAGTAATTCTCAGTCCTTTCCCCCACCACCCCCAATAAAAACTCGCAAACAACAAAAATGTAAATGAAACTAACCTTTTCTAGCTTTTTTTCAAGAAGATATTCAAAGGACCCCGCTTTTTCCTATAAAATTCTCTCTTTCTGTGGGACGGCTGAGGCGATGACTTTTAAGCCTCTCTCCTACTCTTAGATTTTATATTTGGTTAATATGGGTGTACTGGATTTACATATATGCATAATACTATAATTGATTATAATATGTCAAATTTTCTACAGAAAAATAAATAACTATATAAAGATAGGCTAGCTACAGCTGTAGGGTTTAATGTTAAGGGGACAAAAGGGCATTCAAAGAGAAGACTGGAAAGGGTATGGCCGTATAGGGAGGTGTGTACTACTCTCTCCGTTTAGCTAACCAAAATTTCAACCCAAATAACACGCTGCTTTGCTTGCTTGCTTGGACGAGCGAGAGAGATCTACATGCATGCACTACTAATTAATTGTTCATAATTACTAGTATATAATCCCTTGTTAATTTTAAAATTCTTTGAGGAAACCCACCTATGTGTCACATGTAATTACGCTCAGGGCCGGCCCTGGGCCAGGGCCACCAGGGCAACCGCCCAGGGCCCAAAATTGAAGGGGGCCCAAAATTTATTTAAGCTTGTGTATATATATGTATATGTGTGAACATATGTCTAAAGTTCTAATGCTCCAGTGGTAAAATAATTTCTTGCAATTGAATAGACCTGAGTTCAACTCTTGGCAGCAGCGCATTTTAGTTTTGCTTTCTATTTTTTTCACTAACGGTCCAAAAATAATCTTCAAATATCAAACTATTATTTCATTCACTAACAGTCCAAAAATAATCTTCAAATATCAAACTATTATTTCATTCACTAACAGTCCAAAAATAATCTTCAAATATCAAACTATTATTTCAAGTGTACATGAAACTTCAACATTGCTCTACTTTATTGACATATTTTTCAATTCTTAAATTTTAAGGGAAAAGAAAAAGAAATAGCCTAATATGATAAATGACCAACCATAGGGTTAATTTCACACAATGACCTTAAATGTTGCACAATATTGACTACAAAGACAATCTTACTATTTTTTTAATCTATTTTTTTTAAAAACACTTTTACAATTGTTGATATAAAAACACTGTTTTAATTATGTTGTGAAAAAACTTTTTATCAAACCTTTATATTAAAAAAAATGTTTCATCTCGATACACTACGAACTCCCGTCAAATTAAAAAAAATACAAAAGTATTAAAAAAAATGGCTCGGGGGCGCTGCCCCCGAACCCCCGCTACTGGGCACGCTCGAAAAAATTCGCCCCGGGCCTTAAAAAATCCCGGGCCGGCTCTGATTACGCTCCATTTAACCATTTTTTTTATAAAAAAAAAATTCTCTTATTATTATTGTGTGTCCACTCGTTGAGTGAAGGGTTGTATTTTAATTTGTAATCAGTGATACTCTACTTTGTATAAATAATGATAGGGGACGGAGAAATTAGGATACCCTCTTTATCTTTGAGTACTCTATTAAGGCACCCTTGTAAACGTAAATTGTGGGATCGATCTTTTAACACTAAAATGGAGCATATTTATTTTACAATGTAACGTTGATGAAGAAATTTCAAGCATAAATCTCATTTTCTTATCTTACACATAACTTAAAAGAAAGCACGTGTTTGTTTTGTTTGCCAACTTGTTATTTACAACATTTAATTTGTATCTAATTTACTTTATTCCCACTCGTTACATAAATCTTGGCTTAATCAAATTTTAGTTTGAATTAATCTGTACCAATATACTCCCTCTGTTCCTAAAAAATTGTCGTTTTAGGAAGTAATTTTTATTCCAAAAAGATTGACGTTTTGAGTTTATCAATGCAGATGGAGTAATTTTTTCCAACTTTACCCTTATTTAAAGTTCTCCTACTTAATGATTTTTCTAAAAAAAATACAAAACCCTTCTGGTTGTTGAAATGCCTTTACAAATCTCTTCCCTTCTCAATACTTCTCCTTCATAATCTCATGGTTGGTAGTATACTCCTTTTTGGAATCTACAAAGTTAATAATTAGTTGAGATAATTAAAACAAGGGTAATATAGTATTTTTCATAAGGAATAGTTGCATTCCTTAATCTATGTGAATTAACCTTAAACGACAATCTTTTAGGAACAGAGAGAGTATATATATATATATATATATATATATATATATATATATATATATATTTATATATAGATGGGTGTGGGTGTGTGTGTGTGTGTGTGTGTGTGAGGAGTCACTCCCGATTGGAGATGACATTAACCAATAACAATCAGATTAAATATGGTGTGAACTAATTATCGGAAGATTAACAAACACCTATTCGTGTGATGGAGTATTATCATCCATGCATGCGGCTAATCATTCCAACTTTTTATGTTACGTTTGGATTGGAGGAATGAGAGTGGAAATGGAATAAATCATTCCTATGGAATGAAAAAAATTGTATTTGGTTGCTCCATTAGAATGGAATGAACCATTCTCATTTCTCCCAAATTTATGAATTTGGAATGACTCATTCCAGTTGAAATGGAATGAATCATTCTATTCTCCATTCCATTCCTTCAATCCAAACGTAGCATTAAAGTTTTAATTAGGAGTAGTAACTTTGGTTAGTCGCCTGCTATTAGAAAAGGGTGTTTTAGCTTTGGACAACGAGCTAATTTATGGATCGCTGATGCAGATAGATCAACTATACTTAATTTTTTGATTAATAATCAATTAAAGGATATTAATGTGCTTGGCTGTCAACGCGTTTGGCTTTCTGCCACGGGCTCAGCTGCCCAGATACACTCCCATCTTTATCTAAATGCAAAAGATTTATCAATTACTATCATAATAAATTAGCAATTTTGAGGCTACCACCAGGTAAGCCTCTCTTTTGAAAAATCTATTTTCAGTTTATATTATTAAAATGAGTGTCATTGTACTTTTTTACTTTCTTTTTCCTTTTATTTATTTTTAAGAGTGCTAAAATTGTGTAGGACATTTCAAATTTAAACATAATACTCCCCCTACAATTCTACTTGTCAATATACCCTTGTTAAAAAAAATTATTTCTAAACTACTAATATATTATTATCTTTTTTTATAATTAATCTCCTAACTCTTTCATGAAACAACAAAATAGAGGCGAGAGAAGGAAAAAAAAGTGTGTGGTTGTGCTTCCAATGTTACAGTTAATAGTGTTTCTTTTTCAATATATGTCATGTTGTTTTCAGTAAAAAAAATAGTATAAAATTAAAGAGGTCGTATTACAAACAAAAAAAGGGGTCAAAAATAGTACTCCTTCCGTTCCAAAATTAAAAATACAATTTGACTTTAGAGGTTAAGCGACGATATATTAAACTTCAAAATTGGTATGACTCATAAAAATTTAGAATGAAATAAATTTTGTGATTAATAAATTTTTGTTATATACTCCCTCTGTCCCATAATAAACATCCTAGTTTGACTTTCATGGTCAAATTGACCATTTTTAAAATTAATGAATCTTTAAAAAAATTCAAGATAAACGCGTAGAGATTATGATCATAATAAATTACGAAGAATGTACTACTAATGTAAAGTTTTGTGGGTTAAAAATTCTATATAAATATTTTTAATTATTTAATTTAAAAATGATCAATTTGACCACTAAAGTCAAATTATGACGTTTATTATAAGACGGATGGAGTATTATACAATTATAATAATTGTATCAATTAAAACTAAATAAATTCACATCAATTTAAAATTTAATAGGTTATGCTTTGATTTTAAGAATTAAATTATATTTTTAATTTTAGAACAGGCCCCTTGCTATTCCAGACTGGTTTGGTTCATAGTTTGGGTGGGTCCAGGAATGTTGCATCTGGTTGGTGACCAATTGACTTCGTACTAGTGTACAAAAAATACCCAGCTGGATACTTTGACAATCTCTGCTAGCAAAACTCCTAAAGTCCGATCAATGTCCTAAGATATTCTAGAGGACCCTCGGCTTTTTAGAAATTTCATACTGACTCCGTCCCAAATTAATTACACAATTTTGACCATTTTAAGTTAAATTGACTATTTTTAGAATTAATAATTAAGCATATATAAATATATTTCTAAAATTATAAAAATTGGAATTAGTAATAAATTGTATATATTTTCTTTTGGTTATAATCTTTTCATCTATATTTTTGCAAAAATAGTAAAAAAATTAATTCTAAAAATAGTCAATTTGACTTAAAATGGTCAAAATTGTGCAATTAATTTGGGACGGAGTGATATTTTGTAATTTAAATTGTTTTAAATGAACACTAATTGAATTAATTACAGAATAATTTAAATTCTGTTGAGTAACTTTTAAACTTTATTAATTACTTGTTACATTAATTAATACTTATAAGTTAAGAAAACTACTCAAACATGATCGTCTATTTTACGAACCGATCTCAAACAAGTTAAATAAATTGAAAAATGAATTGAACTTTTCTTTCTTCTTCTTTTTTTGAAGAACAATTAAAAAAATTGAAAACTTTATAGATTCGAATCATCTACTGCAAGTAAAAGAATAATAGTAAAGTGAATTTCTTCCATCTAGAAAGTCAGCAAATAAAAATCAATCGATAATTTTGATAATAATTTACAATAACCTTTTTGCAGCAGCTTTACATTTGGAGAAATTTTGATAATAATTTCAAAATCAAAGATTGTATCTTTTCGAAAGAAAGCAGTATATTATTTTCTAGACAATTATATGTACTTCAACTAATGGGTGCATTATGTTATTAGCTGAGATAGTTATTCATTGTAATGATCGCAAATTTTTGGATAATTCAAATATTTATTATTCATGGTATGAATTATTTGAACGAATTTTTGTTTGGTGAAATAGTTGGAAATAATATTTAATTAAATTAAAGGGAGTCTCAGTGATAGAATTATTAAATTGATGGACTACCCTAAGTTATTTAATAACTAGAATTTGATGAATAATTAATTATTAAATATTCAATTATTTTGAATATAGTAAATTAATTAATATTACCTATTAATTAATAAAGATAATGTGAGATACAATTAATAATATTTAATAGTCCCGTTAGTAAATAAATAATAAGTGACTAGTTAAATTTACTTAATTAACTAAGTAACATTAATTTGGGACAAGAATTATGGGACATATCCCATTTTATTTCCAATCGTGGTCTGCAACTTAGGAAGAAAAAAATTGAATTAAAATAAGTTGGGATGAACAGTAAACTCATCCTTAGCCGTATAAGGATTTTCCTGCCGGATTTCTTGCCGGATTTCTGTGGCTGAAAATAGCAGCGGCGTTGCCCATCGTCTTCTTCTTGTTTCCACTGGTTAACCAATTCGGGCAAAAGCTTGGCACGGTTAATAAATTGGCTATAAATTAGAAACCCAACTTCTCCTTCAGTGGTGTCTGAGGTTGTAAAAATCTACTGATAGAGGGATTAAGAGCTTGGGGAGAGAAGGCAATCTGAAGGAAGGGAATTGACGCGCGAATGATCCCTGGCTCCATCGTTTACTACGGAAAGAAGAGAAGAACGACAGCTAAGTCTAAGAGGTGACCATTTTCCTGTTACAGTACACTTTCGTTGCGAATTGTTACGAACGCTCTGTTTTATGCTTGGAATTAATTCCTCAAATTAGGTGTATAAAACTTATAATTAATAGTAATATGTGGTTAATATTGAGTTATGCATGCTTGGAAATTAGTTTTAATGATTAAAATTCGAAGAAGGCCATGAAAATGGCGACTCTGGTTCGTCACGCTGCAGCACCAGCGGTGGCGCCGCAGCGTCATGAGCCATGGGTCTCACGCCGCAGCATCAGCGTCGCGCTGCAGCGCCATGCCTGCTGCTTAATCCTCATGCTGCAGCGTCGACGCGTGTCAGCAACGGGCCAGGACGGGACTCACGCTGCAGCGTGGAGTCCAGTTCTAAGCCTTTCGCCGCAGCGCCACTGTGACGCCCCCAAATTCGGGTCTCCAAACACCCGGATCCGGTCATCACGATCAAATGCATCTTTCACCTCCAACCACATACATTGACTAATAAACATATGTTGTTCATTAAAAAGGTGTTACTAGTCCCAGAATACAATAACCTTAAATACTTAACACAATCCATACCCCAAATAAATGTCAGGGTTTAAATTACATTAATAGTAATTAACTACACATAGAATGAAATCAGCTACGTGAAGTCTATCACTTCATCTTTTCTTTCCCTTTGCTCTTTCCTGATGTCTCGGGTTTAGCTGCAATGGAGTCATGATATAGCAAGGGTGAGCAACGAGTTTGCTCAGCAAGTTTAAAGTATAACAATAAAGGATATATCATGATGAAGGGAATATAGAATGAGAATTCAACAAATATCAGAAGCAAGAACATTAATTACTTTTAGAACAAGAGATAGTCAAGTAGACTTTGAACAATAACTTCCAAAGGAGTCAATAACTAGTTGACCCTCTGGTTATTGGCTACAGAATAAGTACTTGAGGGGATCAGCCTCGCGTACGCTATGTATATGCATAACATTTAACTCTGCTGTTGGTACCTTATATACGGTACCTGGGGTGCTCCCCTATAATAAAAGGAGTGTTCATTCAGTCTAAGAATCCTTACCATTGATTGGTTCGGATAACTTTTATAAATTTTCACATACTTGCCTGACCGAACAAGGGTTCAGACTTAATCATGAATAGTTCGTGAATTTCGGAACTTTAATAAATGTACGAATTTAAATGCATCGAATGCGAGTGTCAAAAAATATCATAGATGTAGAATAACTGTAATTTAATTAAACCACTTAAGCATTCTTAGAATAAGATTTCAAGCTACAGTACGATAGTAGCCTGCTCGAATGAAAAGAAACTTACAACAGTTGAAGTTTCAATATAAAGGAATTGCTCAATGTAAAAGTTGAGTAAGATGAACTTGCCTGTTTGCTCAGCTATCAGTTGGTAAAGTCGGTTTATCCATTAGCATTGCATAACTGTATATCGATACACTCACTTATGCTATTTATTTAGCAGATAAACAATTCACCATATATATTTAATTACTATCTAATCATTAGCTAAACAGAAATTAACTTAATGGCCTCTAGCAATTATTTAAAAATAATTAATAGTTAATCATGGTTACCCTTATTTGTCTTTAACTATGGGTTAATAATCCTTATTTATTATTTATAAAATAAATAATAAATTTATCATGGTTTAATAGCAATTAAATAATAGTTGATCACTTATTTAATTTATTTACACTTAATTACTATTCACCTTAAGGGTAATTGAGTAATTATTATCCTTGTTTCTTATTCAACATTAATTACAAAATTAACGTATTAACTCTACCCATACTTAATTATTATTAAGTAACCATTATCTTTATTTATTAAGGTCCACTCGTAAATAATTCATTTATTAATCTTACCCACACTTAATCATTATTTCATTAATGATTAAGTAATTATTATCCTCATCAGCTTTATTCATACCCAATTATTATTAAAAATCAATAATTATTTATTATCTTCATTCATAATAATACTCCTAATTTATTGTTATCATTTAATGTTAGTCAAGTAGTTATTAACTTTATTTATTATTTATTGCTAAATAATAAATAATTATTTACTAACTTCATTCATACCTAATTATTATTTAATAATAATTAAATATTTATTATCTTTATTTATTATTAATTGCTAAATAATAAATAATTATTTACTTATACTTAATTATTATTTAAGATTAAATAATAATTAAATATTTATTACCTTTATTTATTATTCATGGGTAAATAATAAATAATTAGTTGTTAACCTCGTTCATACTTAATTATTATTTAATAATAATTAACTATTTAGTATATTTATTTATTATAAATAAATAATTTATTGATTTTATTCATACTTAATTATAATAATAATTAAATATTTATTATCTTTATTTATTATTATTGATAAATAATAAATAATTACTTGATTAATTTTATTTATTTATAATAACTAATTATTTACAAGTGCATTATTAGCTTAAATTAATAGTCAATAGTGAAGCCAATGATAGTACACTTGATTAACAGTTAGCCTCCATTGACTTACGCAACCCATTCGAAAATTTCCATTATTGTATAATATTACTCAGTTAATAGCTTTGTGCTGCCAAATCACAGACACAATTATATCCAGCTCTTGCCAAATTTCATTCCAAAATTTTTACCCAACACAATAGGCAACAATCCTAAATAGATTTATAGCAATTCTTGACTTCGAATTCAGTAACCATGCCAGACAGAAGAACAAAGTTTAGTTTAGGCATAATACCAACACAATAAGAAAAGAACTCCCAACTGTTTTATCAAAATTTCCAGTTCTAGTATTAACCATAATACCAACATAGACTAAAGGTTGATTCCTGTAAGCACTATATATTGACTACATGATTATCACCAAACGAAACAACAACCTGCAATTTATTCAAGCTAACCAGAGCAATTTTCCCGCACAAAGGAGAAAATTTACAGACGAGATATCATTATAGAATAGGCCAAGGTTTGATGTATAAACAATGTGTATTGGCAGTTCAGTTAATACCAAATGAAGCAAGAATCTGGTTCAAACATTACAATACTTGCTGGGCATGCCTAAGAATTTAACACTGGCCTATTACTAGGTTGAATCAAACTGTCCGAACCTTACGGTTCTCCAATACACAGGTTTCCATCAACACAATACAACCCAAGCACAATCACTAATATTAACAGAGAAAAAATAAAAACGAAAAGGAAATCGAACCCAGAGAAACCACCACGGCAGCTGGATTGTACCTTAAATCTGTCCGGATTGCTGTTTTTCTCCTCCTCCCGAAATAGGTAGTGAACCCGGACATTCACCGATCAGCCTTCCCCTGTTCCCTCTCTCTCTCGTCTTTTGTGTGATTTCTCTCTCAAATTTGGACTCACGATTATCAGCAGCTTACTAGGGTTTGTAGGTTCCAATTTATAGGGCAAAAATTTACCCAAATTATTGGATAATACCCTTACCTGACCGAGTTAATAACCGTCGGTAGGAGAGGAGTAGGTTGTCTATGTCCAGCCCTGTCCACCGACTGTGAATCGCCGGCTGACCCTTGAGCCGTGTGCTCTCACCGATCTAATCGTCGCGCGCGTTGAACCCTTGGTCCATTCGATTGTTGCTTGGTCGTTCCTTGGTAGCCGTCGGTCGTCGATACCTTCCCCGCTTTGTCCACTGGTTGCTTTACGCTGTCGCCGGCGCACGCCTGACGACCCTCCTTCCCGTCACTCGCTCTGTGGCCTGATTGATTGAGGGTTTGGGCGCTTAGCTCGATTTTGATTTGAGGTGACTAGGGCTTAGGATTGCTTGGTTACAACTGATCTGAGAGTTTGGCTCGGCTGAAATCCCCCAATTGATATGCCGGTCATCATATTACCCCAACACCATGGGTTCAACCCGACTGGGGAAAAGATTGGGCTCAGCCCAATTGGTTTAATAACTAGTATTTGCTTAATCCACTTGGGTTGGGTCCAACTGAAGGTAAAGGAATTGGGTCGGCCCAATAGATTTGACCAGCCCACTCGGTTGACCCAAATCAGGAATATAAAAGGAATTTGGCCCAATCCGAAAATAAAATAAAAGAAGGAAATGAGTCCAGCTAGCCAAATGGAAAATGGGCCAGTCCAATTAAAAGAAACATGACCCAATTAAATTAATTATGTAAAATATTTATTCTAACCATAATTCTTTATTCGAATTATTTAATCCGATAATGATAAAATTATTTATTTACTTTCTTCCCAATTTTTCTGGCCAACCAATTTCTTAGGGTTAACTCACTAATTTATTTAAACTATCAGTGAGTCCCTTTAATACACAGAAAAATTTTCGGACCATGTATTTATATAATTAAATAATAATACCCACATGGATCCAATTAAATCCGTAAAATTCAATAAAACAAATTTCATATATCAAATAAAGTGATTCAAGGTTTAAAATTTCTTGGACATTACAGCCACTCCCGTGTTTTTGGCCGGGTCGGCCAGACCGGATCGGTTCGGGTCGGTCCGTGCAGTTAAAGTATTAAACAATTTTAATTTAATTAATAATTAAGAATTTAAAATTGTTATTTAGGTACTGTTAATTAATAATTAGTAATTATTATTTAATTAATATTAAATAATAATTATGTATAAATGCAGTTAGATTAATTATTTATTATTCTGATTAATATTAAATAATAAGTAAGGATAACTAATTAGACATTGTTTAATTATTGTTAAATTAGGATAATTAGTTGATTAATATTTGATAATCACTAAGCAAATGAGGTTAATAGTGAAACTATTTATTATTAGTTTTGAATAATTAATAAACTCAATTAGTTATACGTTAGTTAATCATATTTTGTTGAGCCTTAAATGCTTAATTGTATATCAAGTATCAACCAAAGTGATGTTATCTTAAGGCGTAAATTGATTAACCTGGTTACAACTTACGTTTGGTTTCCAGGGGGCGCTGCCCCCTTAGACCCCCGCCAGCACACCGGCGAGCTGGGCAGCCGCTCGCTCACCAGGGAGCGAGGCCCCCGACTGGGTAGTCGTAGTGGCAATCAATGTGCTTTAATAAATGTTACGTCTATTTTGAATTTAATCTTTATGTGACTAATTGTTATATGAATATGCACCTAATTGTGTTGGATTTTAAGGAGCATGTGTTGTTGTATTGTAACAGACACACCAGGCAAGTTCCCTAACGCTTGTCTAACCCTTGTGTTGGTCAAGTTTCCTATCCTAACTCAAATTATTTATTAAACAAGTTTTACCTTAACCTTACTCGAGTTAATTATTTAAGCTAGAACATTATTTGCAAGCATACTCTAAGTGGTTTAATTTCTTTACGATTATTCCACATTGATATTATTGTGATTCGCACTTGGTGCAATTGAGCTCGTACATCCTTTGACTTGTGCCTTAATTAAAGTTCTATATTGCATGAACTGTTCAGAGTTAAGTCTAAGCCATTGTTCGGCCAGACATAAGCATATTTAATAAAAGCTTCCCAAGCCATTTGAAGGTGCGGATTCTTGGACTAATATGAACACCCCCAAAATATATAGGGGAGTACCCCATGTATCTAAATATAAGATACAAGAACAGAAATTAAATGTTATGCATACACATAGTGTACTAGAGGCTGATCCCCTCAAGTACGTATTTCTGAGCCAGTAACCAAAGGATCAATTAGCTATTGATTCAATTGGAAGTGTATTGTTCAGACCACATTGACTATCATTTATTTTAAAAGCAGTCATTATTTTTGCTTTCGTTATTCTCTTCGTTGAATCGTTTCCAGATATTTCTTTCATTCATGATATATATCATTTCTTGCTGTTATTTAAACTTGCTGAGCAAACTAATTGCTCACCCTTACTCTATCATGAACCTTATTGCAGTTAAGTCCGCGACCTCAAAAAAAGACAAGGACAAGAAAAAGATGAAGTATTAGTCTGCTAGTGCCTGTATTTTATTTCATGCGTAGTTAAAGAATTTCTATTGTTATTTAAACCCTAAAGTACTGTACTAGGGTAAATTTGTATTCTTGTATTAAGGTTATCGAATCTTGGGACTAGTAACACCTTTTGCATGAACGACATACGTTTATTTTATTCCGCATTTAGTTCTGTATGTTATTTAGTGGTGAATGATTGTATTAGATAGTGATGACCAAATCGAGTGTTTGAGACCCGAATTTGGGAGCGTCACATTCATCCTATTTTCTTGTTAGTCAAATTTGTAAATTGCAATTGACTCGATTCGACCCGCATGCTAAATAAGCTCAATTTGTTCTTGTACATGACTTCAACCGTGATTAATACACTGGTCAGAACTTAACTTTTTCATGCTTCATTAATTACAAGAAAATGCGTAGATATAAATTATTTGTCCGTCAATAAAAAAGACTAAATAAGTCAAGTTCAAATAAATGGTCTTCTGATCACTATTAACATTAAAATTATTGTTTTCGCATCCATAATTTATAATATCGACAAACATTTATTATTAAGTTCACTATCACTTAAGCTACAAATATATCAACATTTTCAATGTATAAATTATCATAGATCCATTTTATTGAACCGTAAATTTGTCTCTCCACACTTAACACTATGAAGACAGACCGGAAGACCATTTGTTGAAATTGTTTGGGGGAAAATACCATGTTCTAACTAAACGATTTGAATCCATGTAACATTGCATGGGGATCTAATTCTTAAGTTAACTGGGTTGGGCTAATAATACTAATACAAAGCTGGGCTAAGACAAAAAAAATAGGCTCAGGGAAGGCCCAAGCTTTTAGCTTGTGCTTAGAAGCTGTAAATTAATATGGTTTAGGATATCTTTTGTATTCGACTGGTAATTTTCCCTTTTTAATTTGGCCTGGTTATTCTTTGTATACGACTCTCTTTCATTACTTGAACAAAGCATCCGACGGATCCAGTCTTTTAGTTTAGTGAGGTAAAAAAATTTAAAAAAATTCCTCAAGAATAAAAGTTTAATAAAATAAATCACAAAACTAAATAATTCTCAAATATTGTTTACAATAATATTTTTTTTGAGATTTTATTGTTTAAAATTGTTGCATGATAGTCTAATTTTTAATAGCCGTAAAAATATCACGCTCAATGTAAGTTATTAAACAGTCATTCATCCATTCATCTCCCATTTGATTACAGAGTTCATTCTTCATGATATTCATGGCTGAAAATGTTCTTTCAATAGTTGCAATAGCAACGGACAAAAAGTAAAGCCAACTTCAACAATAAATAGACTTGATGATACACATCATCCTTTTTTTTTCTTAACCAACATTTGAGCCAATTCCTTTTATACTCGAAAAATTAGAATCCTTTCTCATATCTACAATATAATTTTGTATAGCCTGATGTTGGCGATCTTGATTGTCTGATTGGAGTTGTTGAAGTACTATGTACTAGCGGGAATGAATTTAGACTTTAGGAATTTTAATAGAATTTTAGTTTAAAACATGATAATTTCATTTAACACCCTCAAATAAAAAAAATTAATTTAACCCCCTGAAAATTCAACGGGGTTAGTTGCCCCCTGCCCCCATCCGCCACTGCCAGTAATATTTGTATTTTAGTAGGACAAAAACTATCCACTTTAACATAAATTTTCATTTTATTCACACCCGAACTACTAAAGTACCCCCTCGACTGAAACTATTATTTTTTATGTAACCCTTAAACAATCAGTTCAAAAAAAAGAAGAAAAAAGTAATTCATGCTTAAAGATAAAAATAAATATCACAATGTATAGGAAATGCCACAAAAAACTTATTAATCTTGAATACAGAGTAATATTCCAACAGCTTTTCTACGGCTATATGTAGACCTGGGTAACACCAGGGATGTTTGTCCATCTAAAAGGCCGGTTTGGCTCTTTTAAGATACATGCAGTTGCAATCTTATAGAGAGAGAGAGATAATGGAAGTTCTGTACCATTTTTGACACCAATTTTCTTCCGACTTTTCAGATAGGCATACCCTTTGGAACAATCTGATCCTTGAGCCACATGTAAATGGGAACCAGAACATAGTAAGTTCCTGCCATTGCACCAAGAATGAAACGCAAGAGAAAGACTACTGGATTCACAGGCTTCTCCAAGTCCTCTACCTTCGGACCAAGCTGCGTCAAGACAGGTTTAAGAATTGTAATAAAACAAAAGAAACTACTGCAAGAAAGTTTCACATGGATAGATTATTGAATATTGATATTTTACTAAGAACGAAAACTTTACACTCAGTCCCAATTCCCGAATACAACTAGGCCAATAGTTATACTACAATTTTACCAAGTACAAAACTTTATCCAAAATAAAACAATGAGAAATGTTTAGCAAGATCCCGACAGATTAGGAAGGACCATGACTATGGATTTAGCCTTTGTTTTCAAGAGGATTATTGACCAGAGTCCCAAGCTGACGTTTCTTCTACAACAATGAGTATGTTCAGACAATGTTTACGATACGATCATCTTATTAAAACTCTAAACATATTTCAATAAATATAGGCCGTTGAAATAAAAAAGAGAGCAGCTCAAAAAAAGAAGCAATAAAGCAACAAGATATAATAACCAATGTTGGTTAGGTACCTGTAGGGGAGAGTCCCCTGACATAGGCTTCACACCTGTCACAGAGCAACCCATGATCAATCCATGACGACGAACACCACGGTACCACTTCGGACCTATCCTCTTAAGTCGAACATCTTTGAAACCAGCCTTTTGAAACCACTCAATGTACTCTTCTTCTGTAGGGAAAAGCATCCACGCATCTGCAAAGAAACGAGACAGCCAGAAGGTTGGGTAGACAGGGCCAATTAAGCAGGCTTTTCCTCCAATTTTTAGTACCCTGTATGCTTCCTTGATACCACGCTGCGGATCTGGCCAGTACTCAATACTGGAGAAAACAATCATAAAATTACACTTGAAAACAAGCAGTTGTGAGAACAAATTCTTTCGTATTCAAATAAACTAGACTAAATGTTATATAATTTTTAAATAAGTGAATTAGAAAGCCTATTGTGATTGGACTGTGATACCATGATCAAAGGAACTATTTATAATCCATATCAATAAGGATTATACTATTGTAGATTCCTAGCAAATAATATATCCTCCACCCCTTTCCTCTTAATATTGCAATTAAAAATTAATTCTATTATTGGAATCCCTTCATCTGAAATCTTTTTTTAACCAAATAAACCTCTCTCTCACTCTCTCTCTCTATATATATATATACATATATATATATGGGGAATGATCCATAGCAACCATTTGCTATGGACACTATTCCAGCAACTAGATCTCTAGCCGTCCAATAGCAGATATATGGCTTGGGCATGGGCACGGCCGCTAGTCCTTCTAGCAGTCAGCGCAACTCCTACTAGCGGTCAGGCAAAACGGCGCCGTTAGTACTAGGATCGTAGAGTACTCATATCAAAAGAGTTGTAAAAGTACATACAATCGATACGAGTAAAGAGATCCCAATTACTGAGACCTTTACCATCTTCAAGACCATTAATTGTTATTTGAAAATAAAATATTGGAGTATACAAATTTACAAAAAAAAAATATAAAAAATAAAATAAATGCTACAATAGTAGAGTAGCTCTGCGATAGTAGAGTAGCTCTGCGATAGTAGAGTAGCTCTGCTATAGTAGAGTAGCTCTGTTATAGTAAAGGCTGAAGTCACTCTAAACTCTACGATATAAGTAATAACTCTACGATCATTAAGTCATTACTCTACGATCGTTAAGTCATGACTCTACTATCTAAGTTATTACTCGACGACCGTTAAGTCATGACTCTACGATCGTTTAGTCATGACTCTACGATCGTTAAGTCATAACTCTACGATCTAAGTTAAGTCATTCTGCGATAGGAGAATGACTTCTGCCTTTACTCTACGTACTGGTATTCCACTCAACGATCTTAGAGTTCTCTTTGAACACTTCTTTACTCTGCGATAGTAGAGTGACTTCAGCCTTTACTCAACGAATTTTCAGCTCCAGCTATTACAAGGCTATACTGTACGATTTTGGAATCAAGCTAAGTTCAATAGCAGAGTTACTCTACTATCGCATAGCTACTCTACTATTGTATCATAGCCACACGACTACCAGCCTTGATCCTTATTCTCCCTCCTTTTGTTTATCTTCTGTTTAACAGTTTCTTTTTCCTTCATAAATCATTTCACTTCATGAAGTAAAATCCATAATAACCCAATTCAGTTGCCAACAAACAGTGTTGTCGTTATCTCTTTCACTGTCTCCACGAGTCTACAGCCTCTACTGACATCACCCTCCAATTGCTCAAATCAGTCCTTTCCTTTTTTTTTCACTTACATCATTGTTTCCAACATGCAATTCTACATTTAACTAAATTTTGATTGCATAAATATTTGCACAGGCATGTCAAGTGTTTGTAAAATTGCCACAGTGATTATTACATCTGATTGATCTTTGATACCACAAATCAGTCCTGGCCATTCCTAGGATCTACGGCCACTTTGAAAATCCAAATAAAGTTGAAGGATTAGCGGCCGGACCCATGCCCAAGTCGATCTTAGCTATTAGATCTGTTATTGGACGGTTGGAGATCTGGTTGCTGGAATAGTGTCCATAGCAAATGATTGTTATGGATCATTCACCTCTATATATATATATATAGATTTACTAAATAACTAGACTACGAAAACTAAAAAGAAGAATTACCTTCCAGCAGAAACATATCTATCAGCAAAATCAGTTGGGAAAGGAAGATCCTCAGCATCTCCTTCAATTATCTTGCAATCTTTCAGCGGCACCTTCTCCTTTGCCTTAGCAAGCTGGTGAGGTGACTGGTCCAAGATTGTCACATTTTTGGCATCCACATGCTTCACTATCCCAAGAGTGGTAAACCCAGTGCCACCGCCAATATCAACCACTATCATATTTGGATCATAAAGCTCCGCAGGCTCAAGTGCATCGTCTCGCATATCCTCAGTCCAATGCCCAGGATTAATAACATGATCATACACAATCGATAAGAACCTATAGAACCAAAAAGCCTCTTTCTTGTGCTGTATGAACCTGGGCTGAGAAACAGGCCTAGAGGAGGAGGATAAACTGCATTTGGGTGCTAGGGTTCTTGAGCTACAGTTCCTACTAAAAGACACTAAACCCTTATTGGAAAAACCTCTCCCATGGAAATTTGACCCATTGAAAGCTAACCCAGTTGGAGATAACCCACTAATTAGCTTGAGATTTTGAGCTCCATTGAACAATGAAGAAGCCATTAACTGACAAAATGAAGCAAACCAACAAAAAAAATGATAAATTTTAGCATTTTGTTATCAGTAATTGATGCAACTCCAAAGATTTAGTTCTATTCCAGTGATACAACATACTAAATTACTAATTAAATAAGAAAAAAGAACTATGAAAAATGGCTTACTGAATTTGATTGAAATTGCCCGCGAGCTGAGCTGAGAGTAAAAGTCTTGAGAAAAGGGACAGCAATCAAGCAATCAAGCAATCAAGCGAAGAATTGATTAGACTGTCAAATCCAGGGATTACCTAATGACATTGAATGTTAATAGAATAGGAATCAAATCCCCGGTATGACAAAGTTCTTTTGAATCCCTCTAACGTCGTCGTTTTGAGCGGGACACGGTTGTTAATTTGTTATATGATTACATGGAAAATTCTTAAAATATTAATATCAAATTGGAATATTACACAAATTAGCTTGGAAAATAATATTCTAAGTACATTAAAATTGGATAAGATTACTGTTTGGGTCATGGATATGGTATGAATTGCGCATGATAGACGAAAAATAATTTATTGTGCAAGTATTAGACTCTTCTCGCATCGGGCTCTTGATTAACTCTTGAGTCAAGAGATATTAAAAAGTGTGGACTCCTCATTAGGGAGAGAGACGCGATAGGCTAGGTGGATTATGTATACTCTTTGAGCAAGTGATGGATTTTTCTTGGAAAGACTCTTTAATGGATAAAACAATAGATAGTGAGAGATAAGCTTGTCAAATAAGGAGACTTGATAGGTTTGACAAAGGCTGAGTATGGTTAAAATTCGAGAGGGAGCTTAGTGTTGATGTGAATAGAAAGATAATGCGTTAAAGAAAAGATTGTTGAGGTACCGCGTGATAATAAAGTCCCACATCAAAACACAAGGAGAAAAATAGATTTAATTGGTTAACCTTTTGGGTCAAAATATAATTTTAGATAAGCATACATGAGCCAACAATTACCACTTACAAAATTTTTTAAAATAAATAATAGGACATACACTAATTAATAATATATTTTTTTACCTAAATTGCCCTTCTAAATTACTTATTAATTGAAGTATCTATTCACTTTTCTATGACCCCAACATTAATTATTCCTTCCAAGTTCCCATGTTATAGAGAAAAAGAGATTAGAGAGTCATTAAATAGAAAATATGTTGTACTAATAATATGAGATAGAAAGTGGTATAACAATACATCACTTCCCAATGTAAACCTTTTATCATTTCTTAAGTTTTCAATAAAAGTCGACTAAAAAGATTATGATGGTATAAGTGAAAAAATAAGATAAAAATAGTTACTAATATAGAAATAGGACATTTATTATAGAACATTCTAAAAAAGAAATTATGACGTTTAATATGAAACGGAAGGAGTATCATTTTGGATTATAGAATGTAACTAAATAAACAACTTAATTACATTTTATGTGAAGTTATTGCACGTTTGCGTCAATTTTTATTAATTTTTTTTATACCTTAATATTTTTTTACACCTTAATATTTTTTTTACAATTTTACATATTTCTTTTTAATAATTTTATTGAACAAAACTCGTTAACAACTGAGTTGTTCAGAGGCAAGCTCGATTATTTATAAATAGCAAAATTCCATTGAGTTCGGTGTTATAGCAAAATTCCATTGGCAAATTAATTGGGAAGTATACAAGTTTCATTTGAATGTGGATACAAAGAAGAACGATCTCATTTTATTGCATAGAAATTGTTACTCTTATACACTATATTAAACAACTATATATATCTAGGGTAAGGGATTTGGTGGCTCATTTTAATTATATACTGGTTTGCTTTGTAACTTAACGGTGCAACTTATTCTGACCAACAAAGGAATCTAAGAATCTCTCTTATGATCACTCAGATGGTTTCTTCACTTCCCTGAGCTGGACTGAATTCTCAAAGCAATGGTAGAATCCGTAATGTGGATATCTCTCGTACCAAGTTTCTTGCTCCTCGTGGGTGTCCCAGTGTTCCCCACTGCTGCTCTTTCCGTACTTGTGCACCCATCCAGAACCATTGTGACCTTCACCCCAGGTTCGATTCCAGCGTTCTCCATACCTGCCTTCCCACCAGGTCTCCCCCTGTTTCACACCATGACCATTTGGATCAAAATGCTCGTCCCATTTGTCACCCCATTTTGCCCACCCATCGCCCTCAGAACGTTCAGCCCATTTGTCTGTGTATTTTATGCTGCCACCTTGCCCATCATATTGCTCACCCCACCTGCCAAGAAAATGTTGAAGGATTTGCTAGTTATAAGTAATAGGAGACGCTACTGCACCACAGAAAACAATGTGTGATCTACAAAAACTGCAATTTCTTGCAGGTTAGGTACTTCTTTTTATCTTTTTTGTAGCAAAGGACATAGGGAAAATGGATA
The DNA here is from genome assembly GCA_034770075.1 of Aralia elata. Taxonomy (NCBI): domain Eukaryota; kingdom Viridiplantae; phylum Streptophyta; class Magnoliopsida; order Apiales; family Araliaceae; genus Aralia; species Aralia elata. The sequence continues at coordinate 10,695,156 of CM068384.1, forward strand.
TAACTGCTGTTTCTATAAACTTTTAGAAGAACTTATCATTATGAATGGACAAGAGAACATGAAGAGAGTTTTGTTATACAAGCACTTTGCTAAGAAAGTTAATGTGCAAGTTATCACTTATATCTTGAAGCAGGATAAGGAACCCCAAAGACTACGGATATATACATCTCTTGCTAAGAGCCTTATATCTAAAATTCCTAATTGACAATAATCTCACTGCTATAAGTTGTAGTTGAATAATATTATCTGCATAAACACTATAAACATATCTACAGAACCAAAAAACCTGAAATTCAATTCAAATCCCACGAATATGAGTACTAGTAGTTTGGTACCTTTCATGCCAAACATGAGCATGACCAGCTTCAAGGGGTGTGTTTGGGTCAATGCTGCACCACTTATGGGCCCATTTCTCCGCTCTAGAGGCACCATAGGATTCCCACCATTTCTCCTGCCACTCGTTGCCTTCGCCGTTCTTCCCCCATTTGTCTGCCGTTTTCTCAAGGTGAACAAATCCATCTTTCTGCATAAAACCACAATATAAGTTGACTAAGCCAAATAAGCATAAAATTTGATGTCATATGTATCTCCATTCATATTCAATCTAACCGCAACTCAAAACTGACGTATTAGGTTATTCACTGAGTCGTGTATGAATAGCACTATTTTGTAGGCATTCATAGTTTTTAGGTCCAACAATCATAATACAAACATGCAGTGAGATAAAAACACTATCACATCAAATTTTATATATGTAACGCCTACTACCTTGTACATGGACTCTTTCCAGAATTCACGCCAAACATTTCCAGCAGAGTCACGCCCTGATTTCTCCGAACCAAGTTCCTTATAGTCAAAATCGTCAGCAGCCTCCCAATACTTATCTTCCCATTCAACAGCTTTGTCAGCACTGACACCCCTAGTCAGCGTCCACCTGCAAACCACCCCATCAGGTCTTACCTCGGTTCCTGTCTCCTTCCACCACCTCGATCCATCTGGATAAATTCCCTGGGATAAATCATCCACCTTATTAAGAGCATTAGCTGCTTCCGCAGCATGTGCTGAAAATAGAACACCAAGTTCACGTTCCTCTTCCAAGTAAGGTATCTCTGGATTTGAGCTAGAAATCTCCACTTTATCAACCTCCATAAGTGACTGAAGAGGGGGAAGGGGAGCACTGTGGTCATTTTCAAGTTTACTCTCAAATGGGATTGACAGAATATCTACATGCCGTTCCAACTCCATCACGGGGTTGGTCTGACTGATAGATGGAGAAGATGTTCTAGCCAACTCCACATCACCTTCATCATCAGAAATCCTATCATTATCTTCGGGAGGCGTCCAGGACCAGAAAGTTGGACCTGGTGTAATGCTTCCATCATTTCCTGACAGAGAGACAGTTGTGCCTTTGTTCTGTGTACCTGTTAAAATATAAATTTATCGAACACTGCCTTATAAGTTGACTGAAATAAACATTTTGACAAGAGGGAATGTAGAGATAACCCAGACCATCAATTTCTGCAGTCCAAATCATCTCATAGAAGAAAAGTAAAGCACAAAACAATCATGGAATTAAACATTTTTTTTTTGCTGTTTTCTAGGAAAGAAAAGGTGAAAATTTGGACTCCAAAGGTAATATTAACCCTGGTTATACTTGCCATAACAAACCTCAAAACTGGACCATAAGGAGGAAGAATTTGGAAAATAATCAAGTTAAAAAGTGTCCGTTTAGCGGAGCAGCGTGCTGATGTTGAACTTTTATTTGTTGTTTAACAGTATTATTTGTGAAGGCAGTCCACTTTGTACTTCTTTTAGCCAAAGAGCAAGCTTGAAAATACACCAGGTATGGGGGGAGGTGACAGCCCGTCAATTAAACCTTTTATTTTGTTTTGTTGATATTCAGTATTTCAATTCTTCAATTTGAAAAAGGATTACCAAAGATGTTAACTTCTAAGAAAGAATGATATGATATGATATGATATGTGAAACAGATGAACTGTTCATAGAAGGTCTTTTAACATTTATATTAGTAGATAATAGTTGCATTGACAAGAAAAAGATCAATAGCGACATTATAAAAGATATACCTGAGAAATAGTTGGAATAACAAAAGGTTCATATAAGCTCTCCGAATCACTCTAAACATAAACAAAAAGTGCCAAAAACAGAATAAAATAAGAAATGATTAGAATTACAAATTACACATAAGCTACATATCATGAAATTATCTAACTAAACAATTGACTTTAATGCATTCGTCTTGCATAACTTCAAATATGGGGTTGCAGTGTTTAAAAAAAATCACTAAAAATAAGTAAGTGGATAAGATCTTAGTGTACTAAAAAATGATATCCACCAGTCAACAATTGCATTATCTTCCATTCCCATCATTCTGATGTATTAAAAGTTACCCCATGATGTTTCCAATTTCCAACGTGCATTGCTTGTGAGGGTCACACACTACCAAAGGCATTTTGATGGTAGTTTTGTTTTGTTTGTAATGAAGCAACTGGTCTCAAACTCTAACCACTGCACCAAGACAATGCCAGCAATAGCATATACCATTTCATAATTTTCATTAAGCAATAGCCTCTAGCAGCTAGCCTATATCATACCCAGATTGAAACTGCTAAACCTTAGCCTACTTTAAAAAAAAAATTAAAGAAAAGAAAAGAAATGAGACAAATTTGGTCCCAAATCAACAGTTTACTTTGAAAGTAAAAATTTGATTTTTATAAAATAGTGGTTTAAATAATATTATGATTTTATAATATGTTCTTTCTCTTATAATTTGAGGGGCAAAAGGGAATATAATCAAAATCACTCCAACAAAATGAAAACTTAAACAAGAGACCAACATATATTGTAGCTCAAAATTGTAAAAGTAATGAACAGAGCTTAGTTAGTTAGTTTACCTCTTAGCTGATTGCCGATTTCACTATCACCTTCAGCTCCCAAATTAGCAGACGCCAAAGAACCACTCGTATCACCACCCAATTTCACCTCCGAAGAACTCTCCTTGAGAATCGCGTTGGCGGCGGCAATGGCTGCCGCAGCCCGATCAATGACCTGCATTCTCTGAATTCTGTCTCTCTCCTCAGTAGACACTTCCAGAATCTTCTGAAACTCACTGCTCTTCCTCTCCAGCACCTCCCTTCTCTCTCCTCCTCCTTCCTCCTTCTCCTCATCATTTCCCACCGAGTTCTCGGCTATTTTTTGAAACTCCACCGCCTTCCTCTCCCGTTCCACCGCCTTCTTCCACATATCAAGATACGAATCCCCGCCATCTGAAACCCTAATTCCCCAGCTTCTCTTCACTCTGCCTCTCCAACTTCTCGCTGATTTTGGATGACAGAGTGATTCTACAGTGAATATTACAAGTGGGTGTCTCTGTTTCGGAAAGGGTAGGACGGCGGCGCGTGTGAAAGCGTCAAATTGGGTTCCCATTGAGTAGAGAGAGATTATCAGTGGATTTCGAAACTTGTGAATTAGAGTTTGAAATGAATGAGGACTTCTTATCGGCTCCCGTGAAGAACTTGATATTTTTACTTCCTTTTTTTTTTCCTTTTTCTTTTTCGGGGAAAAAGCAAAACCAAAATTTTCTTGAATAGGAAGGAAGGTAGCGATTCTGCCGAATAACAGTAGAGTTGAGTTTACACTTCCATGAAGAGACAGCCAATGAAGTACAAAACAAAATCTCCTGAAGAAAAATAACAGGTGGCCATCATTTTTGCGGTTCAAACTGGGAAAAAGTAAAGCTGATGAGTACTGTCTTGTGACCCACAAATGGTGTCTTCAAAAAAGTGTACGGTGGGAAACGTGGGATGTCGGGGCCCAGCCCCGAAAACTCTATTACAGAGTTGAGTTGGGTTGGACTTGCAGAGTTCAAAAAGCTTAACGAGGCGTGTAATTAACGGAGTTTGGGCTTATTAGCCTTGAACCAACCCAATCCACATACATATACACTTGCTCCATCTCAAAATACTCCTTCGGTTCTTTGTTTTTTTTTCGGGTTCTTTACATAAATATACAACAATTAGTAAAAAATTACAAGAATAATGCACTAACAAAATAATTACATGTACTAACAAAATAATTACAAAAAGAGTGCAACAAGAATAAACCTATTAAATCATTATCCCTTAAATCAAGGAGAACTATAACCACCCTATTTACTCTTCTCAATTCATGCTCCAGATTCAAGCTCCCGAATCAAATGCATTGGTAGCGAGTGCTACTCTTGTGAAGAAAGAAATTGACCGTTCTGGATCCTTTTCACTATTCAATAACGAATACAACAGCATTTTAGTGCACATGAGAATAAATTGGCACTCTCTACCTTCTTCATTACAAGATAAAGTATAAAAAAAGAAGTATGAAACCCACTTGTACCAATACCTTGAGTAGAAAATTTCGGATCATTGGAATATACATTCCTACGAATTATACATTTGGTTATTTTGTACAAGAAATGAAGCAGAGTCCAGATTTAAGGTGACTTTGCTAACATGTTGCACTTTCCCACACAGACGAACTGGACCAGAAGGTGTACATTCAAATTGAATCCCCATATTTTTATAACAGCTCAAACCTTTTTTAGTCATGTCACGATCACCAAGAAAGATATGATCAGAAGATACACTACAAAAAGTATTAATAGAAAATTTCATTCCAGATCGGTTATGATCTATTGGAGAAACTTGTTCACTTGCTTGGCTACAACGTAGAAACCTAAGAATAAATACTTGGACAATTTAGGACTGTGGCAGTTAATAGCGACAATGTTTGTCACCTCAAAGGATTGACTACCCAACCAGTAATTGGATCCTGCCTCCAAATTCTAACTGTCCTATGTGAACCACTTTGCAACCTTTCAAGAACAGTATATGTGATTGAATCTGGAGTTAACCCTTGCTGTTTAAGTTTTGCATACAGATCCACTGCCTCAGCAGTCCTCCCACACTTCTCAAGACAGTCTAATAAGATATTGTATGTCACAATATTAGGGCAACAGCCTTCAACAAGCAACTCGTCAAACAATCTACAAACCATCTCAACTGTAAGTTGTGTCGTCGTGATGAAAAATAAGTTGAGGAGGAGGAGGATAACCAACCCTTAATACAAAGGTAATCAACCTTAATACATAGGTAACCAATTAAAGGTAACCAAACCTCAATACAGAGGTAACCAACCCTTAATACAAAGGTAACCAAAACTTAATACAAAAGGTATCCAACCTTAAAACAAAGGTAACCAACCTTTAATACAAAAGTAACCAAACCTTAATACCAAGGTAACCAACCCTTAATACAAAGATAACAAAAAATTAATACAAAAGGTATCCAAACCTTAATACTAAGGTAACCAACCCTTAATATAAAGGTAACCAAACCTTAATACAGAGGTAACCAACCCTAAATACAATGGTAACAAAAACTTAATACAAAAGGTATCCAACCTTAAAACAGAGGTAACCAACATTTAATATAAAGGTAACCAAACTTTAATACAAAGGTAACCAAACCTTAATACAGAGGTAAACAACCTTAATACAAAGATAACCAAAACTAGTTACTACACTTTCAGAAATTAGCATAATGCAAGCTGACCATCAAACACCAAATTAGCATTGGAAAGTCGGGAAAGCCGCTCTAGCATACGGAGGGGCCATCGGTCAGAATCATCAGGATCAAATCATGGTCATGTTGATGTGGTTAACTACCTCAGTGTGGAGAGCTTACATTCTTTCCTGCGGAAGTCCCTGGTCTTCTTTGTTAATTTGACAACCAAATTTCCGCTGGTACTCATATTTCTTCTGATTGTGTTGTATGCCATTCCTGCCCAATGCAGCCATCTTAGCAGCATACTTACTCATCACTGTTCTGTTTGCGGTCCCATCGTTTCTCATTTTGTACTTTTCATATCCTAGTTTGGATTGGTTGATCAAGGAGATAATCACTTGAGATGCAATACTCTACCATCTGTAAGCCCTGGGAATATAATGTTGTCCTAATAATATGTACTTCTCTCAATTCAAAGCTTGTTGATGTGTAATTTGTTGACTACTGTTTTCAACGCCCTCCGGTATTTCCGTTCCTTGTCCTTAAATAGAAACATGGGCCACGTCAGCAACCCATTAAATCACCCACCTAAATTAAAGGGATAAGAATGCACTAATTTGTAAATTAAATATTGAAGATGCACTAATTTTGTAAATATTTTATGTATGCACTTTTGTTGTAATATTTTCTAAAAATGTACTAATAAATGTAATTGTCCCTTTTTCTTTTTGGTTCAATCGTAATGCATCAATCCATTGAGACTAAATCTTTTTTCGAGTGATCATAAAGACACGTCTTTACATCGGCTCGGTGCATTATGAAGAATTCTTTTTGGTACTGGCCAAGAATCCAAATTATAAGACTAAATTGAATTTCTTAAAGTCAAATTGTGATATCAATTTTATATTAATTTTAAATTTTAAAATATTCAAATTTACTTCAAAAGTAAAACAATAATTGATCCTATATTATTTTTTTTTTGAAACGGAAGAAGAACTAATTACCAAACTTGCTGTTTTCAAAATATATATGAATTTATATTAATTTTAGATTTCAAAATTTCATAAATTAACTTAAAAAATTAAAAATACATCAGGATAGAGTAAATATATGCGAGTAGATATGAATCTTTAATACATTTGTGGTAATCTTTGATTCCGTACATTGCAGAAGACGCCTCTAGAGTTTAAATTATGAGGTATAACCCCGCTTAACGACATGCCAAATTGCCAATACTTAAACACAACACACTTCAATGTCTCTTTTATTAATATATAAACCAAACGATAGCCAGACAAGGGAAATAAAAGCTAGGCACACTGGAATTAAACACAACAGACTTAGACTTGGTGGAGTTTATTCAACTAAACATCGCTATGTTTGGCAACTCAATATCAAAACCACATGCACTAAAAATTAATTCCATAAAATTTGCAAGAATTGAGTTGTCAAATCTAGCTAGCTTTATTAGACATCAAACGTAGGCATCCGGATTTTGGAGAAGGTAAGCTTCCACAACCTTGAACATTCCCAACACTTTTTCTTTTCCCGCCTTGATGTCGTCTTCCTTGAGCTCAAATTCGCCCTTAGTGTAACATGTGGAAGTCATCTTAGAGATAGTACCACCATCAGGTGAAGCCTCAAGCTTAACTTCATACGAAATTTTCTCAATCTTGTCCGTCAACCCCTCTCCTTCAATCAGAGTGTACTTGTAGGTATATGTCTCCTCGCTGAGTTCCTCGATTTGGTGCTTCAAATAGCTAATTTTGTTACCTGCAGAAGGTTAAACGGAAATTAAACAACCATATATATCAATATTTATATATGCTTTATAAATTAATTAACACATATAATTAGGTCAACCTATATGTGCAGTCTATATTGACTGACAGTTGCACATATATCTTAATATATTTCCATTGAAGGTTTGTACGGCACAATACTATTACAATGCATCTAAGGCGTGCAACTATTAATATAAGGTGTTCTGTGTATGTGTCGCCATCTTAATAAAAAGTTAAATCAGTTAACACGATCGAGTCTTGCCTTCGGTAAAGTTGATCTGCTTGATGCTACCAGCTCCTCCATCTCCTTGTATGATCTCAATGCTCTTAACAGCCTGAGGTAATAGTTTGGGAATCAAGTTGTGGGAGTCAACTATTGAAGCCTTGAATATTCTTGATGGAGGAATTGAAGATGTGAGCTCATCGGTAAATGTGATGACACCCATGTTTTTCTAGCTTACAAAGCTCTAAGGAGGAATTTAGTGTATAGGGAATTAGGGATCTAACTTTTTTGAAAAACTTAAATTTGGTTGTGCAAGTTCTCTTTACTTGTGGAGGTATTTATAGGGTTTTCAAATTAGTTCATCGATCCCTTCGGCAAATAGCCGAAGGCATTCTGGCTCCCTTGTCAAGTTTAGCATGTCACCAACACAAATCCATGCACATTAAGTTGTAAAAGAGCATCAGTTTTCCTAAACAACTGAACTACTTCCAATATTTTTTTTAAAAAAACAAGTAGGAGAAGAAATATTTGGCAATACTAAAGGACATATATATAAAGACACTTCAATCCAAAAAAATAACATAATGATCACAAGGTCACTACTGATTAATTAGAATAATACTCCATTCTTAATTTCAAAAAAAAAAGCGTTTCATATGTAAAATTAACAAATTTTATAAAAAATATATTTATACTCGATCCGTATATATTAATTTATCTATAACTTTATTGAGTATTTAATTTAGTACCAGTGATATGACAATAAAAATGTGATGATAAAACTGATTGTGTCAATATATCCAACATTAAAATAAATGGGACTTGTATTGGATGCGCCTCTTTTTTTTGGACGATGGGAGTATCATTAATGTTTTGTGTTGATTATAACGAACAAATGAGAGACGTGATTCATGTCATACATAGGGAATATTTTACTTCCCACTCTCTGTTATTATAAGATTAGTATTGATTTTTTAAAAATTAATTTGAGATAATTTTAAAATTTATATGATTCATCTAATTAAGTTTTTAAAAAAATAATATTTATATTTAAATAAATTCATCTCAATTTTTTTAAGTCTAATTATTTAAAATTAATTTTAAAAAAATTAATATTTATCTTATAATATAAAAAGAAGGGAATATTACATACTTAACTGGCTCTTGAGATTGGGACAGCAAGGCTTTTAATTAGATGCATTTGTGTACTAATCCATACGTAGATAACTCTACTTTTCAACAAAAACAAAAAAATAAAGAAAATGAAAGTGCTATCGGTTACCTTCTAGAATTAAGCTTGCTAATTAAACAAGACAAGACCAATAGCTATATGTTTGAGGCTACGTACGTACTGATATCCAAAATTTTGTCCCACGTACAGAAACAATAAATTACTTCTTTAGTGTGATAATATGTTAACGTGTTTTCCTGTTACTGATGACTTACAAAATGGACAAGAGACCGAATATATACATACATACATATATATATATATGTATGGCTATATTAAGTCAGTATATATGTGCTTGGGGTATAAAATAATAATGGAAAATAACATTTAATAAAAAATAATTAACCCGTTTTACTACCTATAAATAACATCATCCCACAATCTTTATGATCACCACCCAAAAAGCAGTCCAACATATCCACAACTTTTTCCACACTAGTGACCATATAACAAAATTAAGATCATGGGTATTATCACCACCTTCACTGATGAGTACACTTACTCAATCCCACCAGCAAGACTTTTTAAGGGCTCCATCATCGACTCTCACAACTTAATCCCAAAATTAATGCCTCAGGCTATTAAAAGCATTGAAATCACTCAAGGCAGTGGAGGAGCCGGGAGCATCAAGCAGATCAACCTTGCTCAAGGCTAGCTAGATTCCAAACTTAATTCAATTTCCTTTTTTCGACTGTTGATAATTTCCGAACAATCTCTCACGATAAATATATATTTAGCAACACTTTCCACTTATAGCGACATTTGTATTGTTTATTAAATATTAAAAAAATTTCATGTGTTTCCTTCCTTATCATGCATGAAGAATAACGTTTAAGCTAGCTATTTGATTTCCGGTGCAGGTGGGAATTTCAGTTACTTGAAGTATAAAATCGATGAGCTCAACGAGGAGACGTATACGTACAATTACACATTGATTGAAGGTGATGCCTTGACAGACAAGCTTGAAAAAATCACGTATGAAGTTCAATTTGAGGAATCTGCGAACGGTGGCACAATCTCAAAGATGACAAGCAAGTACTATCCATTGGGAGATTTCGAAGTGAAAGAGGAAGATGTCAAGGCTGGAAAAGAGAAGGCATCCGGGATGTATAAGGTCGTGGAAGCTTATCTCCTCCAAAACCCTGAGGCCTATGCCTAGTACTGTACCAGTTGTGGAAGCATAGCATAGACCTTAATTATAAGTTATAATAATGTGGCTTTTGCCATTTCTTTTACTGGCTATATACTACCTTTGTTATATCTATATATGACAATAAGAATATAGCCACGTGAGATATATATATATATATATACTGGTCTATGATCTTCCTCCTGATAAAATTAATCAATTTCATTTAATGACATATATAATGTGCTGTTTGGTTTGAATATTTTGCCATCAATACGTGCTGGGTTAAAAACTAGAATATTCAAACCCAACTCAAATTGAATCCAATAGTAATTCAGAAGGGTATAGGAATGAGCTGTTGTATTAGAGTTTAATGGATCATTATCTGCTGTCTAATACTACTATATAAATTTGGAGAAAAGATGTAGCAACAATATTATGCTACTCTCATCTCTGTCTCATAAAATGAGTTTAATTTGAGCTTTATCATGGTTAATTTGAGAAATTCTAAAATTTAAATTGTGATGAGAATTAACAACCTAGTAATTAATAATATGTTTTTAATTAAGTAGTTTATGGTCAAAATTAAATAAAAATTCAAATCAGTTTTGAATTTTAAAATTTAGCAAATTGACTAGGAAGAAAATGAAATGTATATTTGTGGAAGTGATGGAGTACTTATTTTGTTTATATGGTGACGGATTTGAATGCAATACAAGGTAAGAAGGAAGGAAAAAATAAATAAATAAATAACTTTTACTAAAAGCCACGTTATTGATGATGAGCAAAATAGATATCAAATGTAATAATATTTTTCTATAAAAATGCAATTCTTTCAATAAGAATATGATGAATTCCTATCTTTTTATCCAAAAATAAATAAATTTGCAGATGAACACCCCACTAAGATTATGCATGATAGTCGCCCCTCGTGAATAATTTGTTTGAATAAATGTGACAAATTGCATAAAACTACTTTATTTGAAACCATATTTGATTGATGCACATATTAAGAGGTTTTCTGACTAAAAATGGTTCTACGAAATATAAGGAAAGAGTATTGATGATGAATATAGGAATGCATTAATTTGCCTTGGTATAATTTGTGTTTTTTTTAGAAAAAAAAAAGGAATTCTTAATTACTTTCTACCTATATATACCATCCTCTCATTGATCTAAAATCTCCACATTATAACCTAATTAAGCTTTCTATTTCCTCCTTAATTAATCATCATCTTCAGACCTCTAGACAATTAGCATGGGTGTCATCACCTTATTTTGGCTACAGGTGGCAATTTTGGTTATCTCAAGCACCGGTTAACCGAGGGGTGTCACCATGGGTCGCCGTCACTGTAAATGTTGGTAAGTGAATGAGAAAGATAAGAAAACAATCATTGGGTAAAAAGCGTCTAATCTTACCAACATTGCACAATAATTTATTTATAAGAATTCATGGTTCTCCAAACTTCGGTCTGTCCCATCGTCCTGTTGTGGACTAGTACTTTCAGGACAAGCTCACGTGCGTGAGGCAGAGATATCTCATCCGAAAGCTATAGCAACACTGCCCCATACTTTGAGTAGGCAACTAATGTGACCTTGAGGAACACTTATACTTTGTCTGTCAGTTTGGAGGGATAAGATGGGAAGGGAAAGTACAAAAAGAAAATAAAAGGAAAGGATGGAAAGGGATTATACTTTTTCCTTATCATGTTTGTGAGTTTTAGAAAGAAAGGGAAGAGATGAAATTTTAATTATATTTTTCCCGTGTTTGTGAGTTTAGAAGGAGGCAAGGTAAGAAAAAATATTTTTATTTTTAAATTATACTATTACTATATTACCCTTATATATTTATGTCTAGCTACTAAATTATTTTGTTCAATATTTTTTCTGTTCATATACATACATACATACATATATATATATATATATATATATATATATATATATATTGACTCTAATTTATTATTATGAGTATATGATCAAACCTTGTGGTGATCGTAGTGCAACCCTTATATATAAATTGGGAGACTAGGCGGGGGAGGGGTGGTGGGGGCCGGAAAAAAGAGAAAAATTGTATTTTTAAAAATTAGGAGTTATAATAATTAGGGATAAGATTAAAAGTTATTTTTGGTAATGTAAAATATTTAACTTTCCTATCCTTTCCCATCCCTCCAAATCCTCACTTTTGGGGGGAAAGTTTTGAGTCAAAAATAAAATTAATTTTACCTTCAAATTCCTTCCCTTCCTCCCTAAAAAAACTCACAAACATAGGGTTTGGAGAAATTTTAATTATTTTCTTTCCCCTTCTCTTCTCTTCCCCTCAAATAAAAACTTACAAACACAGTATTGACTTAAAATTTCGGAGACCAGTTATCTTTTTTCGAGTAAGCCCCCGGGTCCTAATGTGGACCCAAAACGAACTGGGCTTAAAAGGGAACTAGACTTATGCCACTACGTACAATTGGGCCCTTGACCTTGGGCTTATATCCCAACATACTGAATGTCTTCATTAAGCACAAAATTAGACAATGAAGTTTAACTTTCATTTAAAATAATTTTGAGCTAATTATAATAATAATAATGTAATTGAAACTACACAAGGTACTTGATCAATTTACGTAGTATAATTTTAAAAATATTTACTCATAATTTTTAAAGACGACTGATATTACTAAAGCAATATTTATATTGTTAAAATATCAATTGTCGTTAAAATATCTGTAAAAATGTCCTTAAATATATATTTTATTTATCTTGTAGCCTCTATATATCTTGACATTTATGGGCCACGATAGAATTATTCTGAGCTGAATAGTGACTTCTGATTATGGTCCTTGTCAAGCTTGAATGTTATCGATCTAAATAACATAATTACATTATTACGAGATATCATCCTTCTAGTTGAACTTGTGAAAGTTATAATTATATATGGAGTTACAACAAGATAATACATCATCATATATTTAGAAAAAAACGAGTATATATTTTAGACACGTACAAACTTCTACGTGTCAAAACAATCATTAATGAAAATGATGAAATGTCAAAAATACAATTAATAAAAGGGAATCGTTATTTTCACAACAGAAATGATATTTTCACAACAAAAGTGTCGCTATAGATCTTATAGCGACGGTTTTCACCGTCATTATACATTTACAGCGACACTTTTATTGTGGAAATATTAAAAAGTGTTGTGAAAATATCAGTTCACTTAATAAAATTTCTTAAAATAATAAGACACACATAAGATTGTGTGTATCTAAGTCACACGCTCCATTTTCTCATATATCTATTAGGACCAACTTTTATCTCGATAATTCAAGAATATTCTACTCGTTTAACTATAAGCGTCATATATATATATATATAGAGTTAAGATCAGGTCCGGACTGTTTTGAAAAAAAAAAGTAAAAAAAAAAAAAAAAAAAAATTGGTCCGCATTTTAATCAGGTTCGGGAGTCCCGACTCCTCATCCTATATATATATATTGGAATTGAAGGAATAAGTTTCATAATTGGTAAGTGGACGTTTTGTTATCATTCTATAATGAGCTTCTATTAGAATCAATTTATTAACGCAACACGTCCGATAGATACCATTTCACAACAGAATGTGCATGGATTGTTATGAATAATTAAGGATCACCTGATGGACAAGGAAATGCATATATTTGGCTATTTTCTAATAGTTATTTGCCGAATGGATGAACCAATCAGAAACAGTTTCAAAAACAAGAAATTCTAGACCTTCATCCTATAAATCCATCCTCTCATAATCTCAATCTCCATAACAACGACTCTCTCCTCAAATATTAAACTTTTAATTAGTCACCTTCAAATACCTTTTCCAAATTATGGGTGTCCTCACATTTACCGATGAGCTCACTTCTTCAATCCCTCCGTCAAGAATATTCAAGGCTTCAATAGTTGACTCCCACAACTTGATTCCCAAACTATTACCTCAGGCTGTTAAGAGCATTGACATCATACAAGGAGATGGAGGAGCTGGTAGCATCAAGCAGATCAACTTCACCGAAGGCAAGACTCGTGTAAACTGATTTTAACTTTTAATTAAGACATTGATATAAGAATATATACATATTGTATGTTGATAGTTATATACCATTGGCTATATTTGTTTACAAGCATTATATTTAAGATACGACTATTAATCTCAAGTGTTTTGTTTATTTTCAAGACTTGAGACTATTAGTTCAGGTATTATAAAATGACTTAATATGGGAGATTATTTAATTACATATTTAACCAGGTATTATAATCTCGAAATTATAATCTTAGGATTAATAGTCTTGGAATTATAATCCTACGTAGCACGTTACACATTGTAATATGATACCATACAAACCTTCAATGGAAATGTATTAGGGTGTCCAAATGTCAGTCTGTCTATATAAATTGAAATTGTGCAGATATCAGCACTCAATTAATTATATTTGTTTGTTAGTTAACTAAAAATAAATTTTGACACGGTTGTTTTTCTTATCATCCCGCAGGTAACAAAATTAGCTATTTGAAGCACCAAATCGACGAACTCAGTGAGGAGACATACACCTACAAGTACACTCTGATTGAAGGAGAGGGGTTGACGGAGAAGATTGAGAAAATTTCGTATGAAGTTAAGCTTGAGGCTTCACCTGATGGTGGTACTATCTCTAAGATGACTTCCACGTGTTACACTAAGGGCGAATTTGAGCTCAAGGAAGACGACATCAAGGCGGGAAAAGAAAAAGTATTGGGAATGTTCAAGGTTGTGGAAGCTTACCTTCTTCAAAATCCGGATGCCTACGTTTGATGTCTAAAAAAGCTAGCTAGATTTGGCAACTCAATTCTTGAAAATTTTGTGGAATTATTAGTGCACATGCTAATTTCACTTCCAATTTGAAGCATGGTATTGAGTTGCCAAATATATAATTAAGCTCCACCAAGTCTGTTAATGTGCTTCTGGTGTGCCTTGTTTTTCTTTTGTTCCCCTTGTGTGGCTATCGTTTGGTTTATTAATAAAAGAGACACCAAGTGTGTTGTGTTTAAATATATTGGCAATTTGGGATGTCGTTAAGCGAGGTTTACTTCATAATTTATACTGTAAATGCGTGTCTTCTGAAATGTTATATTGGATCAAACATGAATTAATTGGATCGATTAGATGAAAATGTGATCTTTTCTTTATAATTCTTTAATTTGTTGAAGGCTAGACTTCTAGACTCAATTATATAAATAAAAACTATTGTACTTATAAAGTTTTTAAATAATGTCAATATTGCAATGTGAATTATGAAGTTAAAATATAATTCTAATATATTTTTATTTTATTTTATTTTCTTGCAAGTGGTAATATTAATTGGTTACGTGAAGCACCTAATTGAGGAGCTTAATGAAGAGAAGTACACTTATTACTAGGATGACTACTACATGTTATACAAAAGGTGATTTTGAGCTCAAGGAAGAGAAAATTAAGGCATGCAAGGAAAAGGTTCTGGGAATTTACAAGGTTGTGGAAAGCTTATCTCCTCCAAAATCCGGATGCCTATGTTTAATTAGTGTTTTTGCTTAATTAATTTACGAATTTAAGCTAATAATCCTTGCCTTTTTCAAGTCTCTTTGGGTTTCGTACGTGATCAATGTGGTTATTTTCTTTTGTAATTCTGTAAATAAACACACCTAGAGGGGGTGAATAAGTGTAATTGGTAATTAATGAGCAGTAGTGATAAATTTTAAAAATAACTTTCTGCAGAAAATTCAGACAGTGATACCCTGTCTGAATTGGTGTCTGAATTAGTATATGTTCTTCGTGATGATATGAACAGACAGTTATACTCTGTCTGAATTGGTGTCTGAATTAGTGTATATTCAAGCACAGCAAAATACTTTTTCCAGAAAAATAAAAGTAATGCAGAACAAAATAGAACAAGGAATCACACCAAGATTTTTACGTGGTTCGGCCCTTATCCTCTAACTAGTGGCCTACTCCACGTCCAATACCAATTGGTATTGGAGACTCTTTTTATTAAACTTTAATTCATTTCAATACAAAATAAACTTCCCTGTTCTTTATAGCTTTCCTCTGTGATGGACCCTCCTGTCCCTATGCACCACTGCAATCCTTCTCACCACTGAGACCCTTGCACCACTGCAACCTTGAAAGCTATCTAAGAACAAAACCTATCTACAACTAGATAGAACAAGCCACATACGGCTTACACTCTAAACAATGATTTTGATTACATATTAACACTCTTTTAGCAGAACAAATGAGAACAATACAACTGGGTTGCTGGAAGATAACTTAGAAAGCTAATATGATGAACTATATAAGACTGATTAAAGCTCTGCTAAGTTCTCTCCAATAGCCGAGAGGTAGGATGATTTTATAGCACAACTTCCAACATCTATATAGAAACTAATCCCATGAAATCCTCAATTAATATGGCAAAGATCAACAGAATCATGAGAGAGAAATTATTCTCCTAAATTTCAGAAGTCAAATATGTGAGAATCTGATTTTTAAGGAAACATATCAGCAGCTACAATTAGCATATTCCTTAAAACAATTTAATTCAAATTTCAAATAAACTAACAACAATTTTCTTGAAATACTCTGATTGACAGCAGGTCAACCGTATCCATCAGCATAAAAAACAGATTCTTTGATAAACTCATTCAGCTGAGATAAGATTGCTAAAATATATCCATCCATGCACTTTATAATATACTATCCAAGATCCATGCAACTATTATAGACGTGCAAACATGTATCAGTGCAACTATTATAAACATGCGTGTATCAGAATAGTATATCCAAACAAGACATATTAAAAACCCATGCACGCTGCATAAACATAAGAGATCATACTCATTTTGTTATCATTTAAAACATCAAATATCCAAACACTAACATCTTTTGCCTGATAGAAGTACTCTACCTCGATAAGTCAAATCCTACTTTAATTTCTTTTCCCGAAAAATTTAATTGGAATTTCACTTGTCAGATGAGATGAATTATTATGATTGTTGTGTTCAATAATAATGTTGAACTACTGGTCACAAGATTAATAACTCGTTCAAATACACAAAAAGGTTTAGAAATGACTTATTCGATAAATTTTAAATATAACATATTTGAGCAACAATATTTATAATATTATAATTGTTTTAATTTTAAGTGATGTTATTGCAATACATTATTTTAATTGAAAAAAAATAAGAAAAAAGGAATATAATGCGTTTGGTTTATAAATTTGGGAAATCATTGTAAGTTTAGAATTTGAGAAGTCATTATAAATGAATCTCCGACACTGCAAAAAATAGAAAATCAAAAAAAAATGGGTGGTTGAGTCACAAAAAAAAAATTCTTTCTTAGATTACTGAATTAACTTGAGACCAACAAAAACAACTCGATACTTGTCTTGTATATATTAGTATCGATTGGAATCAATATGTATCCATGAATCTTTGACTTTTTAGTCAGCATCAAATTCTTGATCTTTCAATTAAAATTATTATTGACCGGACCCTATTGTTGGTATGATGGATTTTGTTGTTTGTTGTTTGTTTTTATTGTTTATTTTTTTCTATCTCTTTATCAATATTAATATATAACAAGTCGTAAGGCGATCTTAATTTGAGTCAACTCTTAATTAATTAGCAGTCAATTTCGTTCGTACTGAATTATTTTACCGAGTTTGGTCTAATTTAAACTAAATTGATTTTGGTCTAAATTCAATTACATACAAATACAATCTGAGCTTTGTTCGTACGAGACACTCTCCAATTTGAATTGTAAGATCGAAAGGTTGTTCCTTCTCAAAACCCTTCAATCTCAAAAAACCTCATTTTCTTAATCAACCTGTATATAATATATACAATACGATTCAGCTCACCAATAAATTCTTATACTTTACTATATAGTACATACAATTCAGTTTTTCTTCGCTAAATATTTCAATATTAATATATGCATATCAATATAAGAAAGGAATTCCACTTGAGCAGAGTCGGCAGATTTGATTTAGGGGGTGTTTGTTTAGAGCTGAATGGAGCTGAATGACTGAATGGTTGAATGACTGAATTGGTAAGTGCGTTTGTTTTGGTCTGAATGGCTGAATCGATCAGATGATTGAACTGAATGACTAAGTCAGATTTTTTTAGCTGAATGGCTAAATGAGCAGCTGAATGAGTAAAAAAAATTTTAAAAAAATAAAAATTAAAAAAATATTAACTATTATATTAAGTAATATTAAATAAATTTACAACAATTTTGAATTTTTTCAGAGGGGTAAAATAATAAAATTCTATCATTCAGATGTTTCAGACATGTGAATTATCAAACAACTTTTTTTATTCAGATTCAGATTCAGCTCATTCAGATTCAGATTCAGATTCATTCAATTTTTATCTCAATTTTTATCAAACACCCCCTTAGTATAACAAAGGATTTGCATCCCCTTATTCAGCTCTCCCTCTATTTGCTAATTTTATATTCTTTCCTTAATTCCTTCGCCTTGCTGTGCTGTAAGTATATCATACAATCACTACTTTTAGTAATACAGCTGTATAATTATATATAAATACAACAAATATATTTATATATATTAAGGGTAGTTAATTAGTGAGTTTTTGTGAATTGGGGAAGAGAAGCAATTGGTAAGCAGAAATGGTTCAAACTCAATTTCTATGGTGCAAGGCAGCCAAGTCTTTCTGTATGACTCTTTCAATTGGTATATATTCTCTTTACAAACTTATCTACTCCATTGATCGTCTATTTTATATGCATAGATTTTATGATTTTTTTTAATGAAAAAAATGATTATTTTTTGAATGAATGAATGAAGGTGGACGGAGCAAGTGTCAATGATTTTGGTGGAGGGTTCCATCCACAATTTTCCAGGCATTTCGTGATCTTCCACTGGGTTGTCATCTAGTAATTGTGCATTCAATTGTTTGCATTACCTTTTGGATTTCTAGAGAACCTAATTTTAATAATTTTCCAAGGATAGCCATGAAGTACATATATATATATTCTATGGTCTCTAATAAGGTGGAGAAATAATATTGGGATAGGGAAAAAAGGAGAGAAAGAAAGAACTAAACTTTAATAACGAAGAATAATATATGTAATTGACCAATCATATAATCTTGCTTTCAAATGATACATGTTCTCTTTTTTAACTGTAACATAAATATAATGACGAAGTCTGCTTGGGATATAGTGTGGAAAATTATTCTAAACCTATTTATTCATTCAGAGATCTTGAAAACCATACTCCGACATGGAGTGACTTGAACTTCCTGCCAACAAAGAAGTGTGAATCTTTTTGCATATATTTTTAGTTGAGTGTTCCTTTTATTTGTGCATCTTTAACACTATATATGTTACACCGAATGATCTATAGATCATGATTCTGTAAGTATATGTATAGACATATATATATATATATAGTAAGTTATTGATAAATAAATTCATATCCTTTTACTAAGGATTTTACAAATTTGTCGGTGTCTTGCACGGGTACTGTACTTGTTCTCTTAAAAAAAATACTAAACTTTTCGAATAAAGTGCAAAGCCATGAAGACTACTTACCCCATTATTCTAAAGTATAGAGCTAAGCCAGATTTGAATTACAGCTTCCGTAGATATTTTAAGGGAATTGATATTTCTACAACTAATATTTAATATTTTCATAATACCTCTCTCACATAAGTGTGAGACATATTTACTATTCATGTGACAGGAATCTTGTGAAACTATCATATTTGCTTGTGAAAATATCAATTCTTTATTTTAAACTCCACGACATAGGTAAAGTGACTGAAAATCATACCCCGACCATACTATTCATAAGAATTTATCACGATATACCGATAATTACTCCCATCCTTTTACAAATAAAACCGACGTAAAAAGAGTTTTATTTGTGAAATTTATAAATTTTAAAGATATATTTTTATTTTTTATCTATAAAAAATTAATAGTGATAGGGAGATACTACAATTGTTTTAGTAGGAGCTGTTGTCGGTATTAGAAACGTCTTTAGTTCCTCGATTCATTCCGTGACGCGAAATTCATCATTGGCTAAACAATCATTTGGTTATGCCATTTTGGACTTTACTCTAATCTAAGCTATTGCATCGTTTGCCCCAATGATGTATTATAATGAAATTAAAGTTATAGATTTGTAGACATTATGTCATCTTATATTATCATTAAAAGAATTACATTCTTCTTTTAAGCAAAAATAAATAAATTACGAAGATTCTAGATCTTTAATGTTTGTGAAATAAAGAGGGTATAAAATTTTAGTAAAATCAAATCCTCCTTACAAAACCCCAGCGGTAACTTGCATTTCTACCAACATTAAAGAATTTAAAGTGAAAGCAGAGGTACGTAAACGTACTTTAATTAACAACATGTATATGAAGTTCTTAGGCTCAACATATTGACAAACTGGCTAGATTAATATAAAACTAATGACTTTATTAATTGACCAATTCAAAAGCAGTGGCCTGAATATTAAATATATAGGAGTACGTAGTCTAATGATTAGTTTGGTAAAAAGCTTGCCTAAACTAACATTATACAGAAGAGGTAAAAAAAACAGGTGGACTCTTTTTGCATAATAAAATTAACAAATACAACTTTTTTTAACCAAGGAGTATTACATAAGAACTAGAAGTAGATATATTTTCCTTTATCTGCTAACGAAAAATTAATTAAGCTAGCAAGAATCCATCTTTCAACCCAAAAAAATAAATGGTTTTTCAAATTAAAGTTGTCATTATTATAACGGGTGACCGTCACTTAATCCGATCTTATAGCTTGTATTGGATTTTTTATTTTTATTTTTTTTGTTAGTGTGGCATTGCACTACGTACTCTTTCTTTTGATCCTACCGGCCGGCTGGCAACTGCAAACCCCTCTTTCGTGCAAAAAACTGTATACAAAATCAGATTTGAGTTGGGTAGGAGTACAATAAATGTGCTAAAATTATTTAGTGAACAAGTACGTACACCAAGTGTTCGCATGTTTAATTCCTTATAAAAGTAAGTAGCACAATAAGACTTATTTACTACTTTACATTAAAAAGCAAGAATTATTTAACACACTTGAACAAATGATCATACAACCAGTACTGAAACAAAAGGAACAAGAAGTTACAAATTCAACTTTTGTAGTTGGGTAACATAATGAGCAAAACCCTTAAATCCATAAAGAAGGAAATAAAGATTATTTAGGCGCACTGAAATCCCGGTGGGACATTCTTCTCACAAACATTAAGAATCAAGGTGAGAGACAGAGGAACATTTAGGTTCACCCCCAAAACATTGGCTTTAATAGCAGTGCAAAGGCATACAGCAGCTTCAAGATCCACAAGCCCTCCAAAGAGCCTACAACATGGCTTTTTTGGAGGGGTTCCGCCTATAAAACCGACCAATCCGCCCAACACATTGGCACATACCTCTAGTTTTAGGGCATCCCTAGGGCAAGTTTCTGCCTTTGGAGGACTAAAATATGGGGTTGGAGGACTTGGAAAGTATGACTTTGGAGGACTTGGAAAGTATGACTTTGGAGGACTTGGAAAGTATGACTTTGGAGGACTTGGAAAGTATGACTTTGGAGGACTTGGAAAATATGACTTTGGAGGACTAAGATATGGCACCGGAGGAATAGGAGATATATATGGGTTTGGAGGAGTTGGAAATGGGTATTTGGGGGGACTTGGAGATGATTTTGGTGACTTGTGCTTATGCTTGTGCTTATGTTTTGGTTTTTTTATAGGACTAGGCGGGGAATTTTCACAAGCAGCGGCTACTAGGGCAAACAAGAGAAGGTTTATAAAGAGAAAAAGAGCTAGTGAAGCATTTGTACTTCTCTTAGAACTCATCTCTTAAAACCTAGAGTGTAATTTTATTGCCAGACAGAGAAGGGTTTTTGTGGGGATGTATTTGCGAGGGGTGGCATTTATAGCATGGAAAAAGGGAGAGTTTAATAATTTGTATGTTTAGGATAAAATTATAAAGAAATGGAGCTTTTTGTGGATTTGGAGTTTGAGCTGGCAATTTAACACTAACACCTTTTATGTAAACTTGGATGCATGTGATTTGAGAACATACAAGTTGCCTTATGTTGATTAATAGTTTGTTTTATTTTATTTAATGTATTATTTTATCAATTGAATCCAGATGATTGAAACTATCTCCTAGATTGGGAGCTCACAAAAAAAAATATATATATATATATATATAGCGGTTCTTCAAGGCCCGGTCCGTTAACGGATCGGCTATAACGACGGTTTTTTCTGTCGCTATAGGCCTATGGCGACGACCCACATATGTGAACCGTCGCTATAGACCTATAGCGACGGAAAAAACCGTCGCTATAGCCGGTCCGTTAACGGACCAATCCATCGGAGAACCGGCCTCTATATATATATGTATGTAATGTAAGTATGAGAACAGATTGCATGTAATTAGATTATTAAAGGAATGACCGCAACTCATAAGCAATAAGGGACTCCAACTATTTTGAGATTTGGGTTAAGCTAAATTACCCTGAAATATTAATTAGTCCAAAAGAAAAATACGAAACAAGTTATGTGCATAGTTTTTTTTTTTTTTTTGCTAAATGTTATGTGCATAGTTAGAAACATACTTACTAAAAGAAAATTAACAAAATGTATATCGATAGTTTATTTATGGGTTACGTATATTGAATTATCTTTAATATTAAAAGCAGAATCGGGAAATTAATGAAAGTAAATATATACGTGTGTAATACAGCTATTAATTAATGGAATATTAAACTTGAGATAAAACAAAAGTACGTGTGTACAATTTCACTTTATCTAGCTTTATGTCTTCCTGAAAAACATTGGCAAAAAAGAAAAAGATTAAGACCACAAATATGCAGTTACTCAAGCTGCAAGCCCTTATAAGCCCAATGCATACAAATATGCAGTACACACAAATTACAGTAAATTAAAAAAATATGCAGAACACATGTTAATACAAATTGTTAGGTGTTGTCTATTAAGCAATGTAATTCTCTGTGGCCATAATCTAAATCTTTTGGATCTGTCGATGTACTTGCATTTGGGTATTAAGAGCAACTCCAGCAGCAACATCCTAGACTATATTTAGTCTAGGATTCATCCGGTAGCTCCAGCAGCAAGACTATATTTAGTCCATGGACTATAATCAAGGATCACAAAGACTAAATCAAGGAATGGGATAGTCTATGGACTATAATTTTAATATATTTAAATGGGAGAGTGAAAGGATGATTGGAGATTTTTTAAATTAATTGATTATTTTAATCTTTTTATATTATAGTCCACGGGATAGTCCATCTGCTGGAAGGATCGAAGACTAAAGGACATTTATTGATGTCATATGGACTAAATATAGTCCATGGGATAGAGAAGCTGCTGGAGATGCTCTAATGAAATTTTCTTTTACCGATACAAAAAAAGAGTTAATATGCAGCAATTGATTTCCTAATTTCATTGATAAAGTAATTAATCTAGTTTAAGTATATAAATGGTTTTGTATAAGTAATAATTGTGCATCAAACCACCAAAGACAATCGGTAAACACCAAGCTCACTACTCCACTAAGATTAAATTAAAACCAAAGCATCGTGTGAGGCCACATTACGTTTATCATTACAATATTATATTTATACATAGTATTCTCTCCCTCTCATGAACTTCATAGCTCGAAACTTGATGTGAGTATTTTAATAGTCAATTATATTAAATAGTTTTAGTTGAAATGCTTGATCACCATTTTATTGGAGCAAACAATAATTTTAGATGGTTCAATTTTTTTGTTTATTTAATTTACCTTTTTGTTATCATTAAACAAAGTCATTTACAAACATCATGAAATTAATCAAATAAAAATTCGCATGTTCTCATATTTTTAAATGTTATTTTGCATTAGAAAGGTTAAATTTTTCTAAGAAGAAACATATATAGATTTTTTAGCTAGCCCTAATAAAAAATAGTTAAATTAGATACCATATCGGTAATCTTGATGTGAGTATTTCATCTACCAAAACAACATGACAAAGACAGATATACTCCATTAACAACTAAAAAGTGCAAAGAATTAAAAATTCTGTCTTAATATCTTATTATATTTTTTAGTTTGGTCAATTGTGTGGGCTTAGTTGAAGGTGATGTTAAGAACTAAGAAGGCGATGGCAGTATAGTCGTATTTAATGTTTTAGAGCGTACGCACTCCATATTTTATGCGCAAATACAAATGCTTTTATCACTTGAATCCAGATTATTGAAACTGTCATAGATTGGCTCGGAAAATAATTAGTCCGAGTCATTACATACTTAGATACTCTTTTCTTTCTAAAATTAAAAATATATTTATAAAACGACGACTTTAAGAATAATTTTATAATCTTAAATATAGTCTTAATATTAATTAAAAATTCAGCTGTGGTGGTTTGATATTAAAAATAATAGTAAAAAAGTAATACAAAATTAAGAATATTATGTCACTTTATACATAACTCTAAAATAAATGTATCTCTAATTTGGAAACAGACTAAAATACAAAATATATCTTTAATCTTGGAACAAATGGAATATATTTTTTCAGTATTCGATGTTGGACAATTCTAAAATGTTAAATATATAATGAAGAAAAATTGTGAGGGATAAAAATATCGAGAATATATAAAGAACTTAGCTCTGATATTCATAATAATCTCTTTTAATTTGATTAATTTTGTGGGCTGAGTTGAAGGAAGGGATCATGAAGGCGATGGTCGTACAGTAGTATTTTATGTTTTAGAGTGTACGTATTTCATATTTCATTCAAAAAATACAATAGTTTTACCTTAAAATTAAGCATTTATTTCGGATTTAGTTTTGGTAATAAAATTAAAAATGTTAAAAGTTATAGAAGCTCAATATAAATATAAATAAATAAAAAGATATGTATATAACTCAGAGTTAACATACA
Organism: Aralia elata; assembly: GCA_034770075.1. Taxonomy (NCBI): domain Eukaryota; kingdom Viridiplantae; phylum Streptophyta; class Magnoliopsida; order Apiales; family Araliaceae; genus Aralia; species Aralia elata. The sequence goes on from CM068384.1 coordinate 10,720,086, forward strand.
ATTATTTGACATTATATTACATTAGGAGTATTAAAATTGTAATCCAACTTTGTATAATATATATATATATATATATGAAAAAATAATCTAAGACATGTATTAGTCAAACTAAGACTATTTAATAAAACGACGTAGTTTTACTCCTAGGTTTAAGTTTTCTATTTTTGGATTTTATATAAAAAAATCTTTATTTATAATTTTTATACAAAAATATGTCGTTTTGTTAGTTAGTTTTAGCCAAACATAGCTAAGATATATTAGCTTTCCCTATATATATATATATACAACTTATTTTTATAAGGAACTTCACTGTTTTTCCCCATAATGTCAAACTTTACCGATCTAAATTCATTTATACCCCTATATTTACTCCACATACAAAAGCCAGAACTATTTTTGAGATATACATATTAGCCTCCAAACATGCATGTTGTTATTAAAAGAGAAATAAATGTGTGTGTGTGTGTGTTTGTGAAATTAATGAAATTTAATTTTATGTCATAAGGTGCTTAAATTTATATTGTTACTACAACTTTATTTCTTCTTTGTAATGATTATGTAACTTTACAGGCGATATCAATTTATTAAAAAAATTATACTATTACTAGTATAGTATCGAAAAGACCACAGGCGGCATTGTAAATATTTACTTGGTGGTAAAGTATTAACACGTTATATCCGATCAACATTCACAAAGCATGATTATCGTTGAACTATTGATATTGGGTATAAAGAAATTAATAATAATAATTAATCCACAATTAACTTTGAATTAATATTGACTTGCTATTGGTGTTACTGATTTATTCAAATCAATTAATTAATATATCATAAAATTAAAGAAGTATATATAATTGTCTAAACTGTCAAGCATGACTGAAGTTGTAGTACTTAATTCATCAGTGAAAATAATTATATATATGGGATTAGAATAAGCAGAAAAAATTGATACCATTTCTTGTTGTTTGTTGCTTAATGTTATTTACTGATGTTATTTAGTGTGCTAATTGTTGGCTGCTATTTGGTGTGTTAATTAATTTTCTGCTGCTGAATTTCCAGCAACTTTTTACTGTTGTTTGCTGCGTATGACATCTCTGTCTTTAGCCAAGACTAGACTACCTCTAAATTCTCTTTATATAGTGGGCTAGTAGAGGGGCAATTTGATGTTATGTAGTATGTACTTTTCTCTTCTACCTTGTTTGGCCTGCCCCCAGTTTCTCCCTTTCTTTTTTGATTGAAGATGGAAATTTGAGGGAGTGCTAGCTCGTTTTTATCTCGAATATATACAAGTTGAATTTAGATTCTATGAAATTGTTACACTTTTTACCGCTATAAAGTTTTTACTGCATTTATTATAGCAAATGTTATATTTAACTCTAGTTTCTTATTTGTGGACCAACACAGACATAACATTTGTTATAAAAAAAATAAAATAAAATAAAAAACTTCTTGGTGCTTGATTATATAAGCAGATTGAGAATTTCATGGATCCGGATTCATATAAGTTTGTTGTAAGCTTAATTGCACAAATATTATATTCAATCGAAAGTTATCGTCTTGGGGGATGGTTTGGAAGAGTTGCAGACCTTGACATCAAATTTTTATTTTTAAACATATACTCGGATCTTTAGAAGTTTAAACAACTTAGAAGAAGAAAAGCAGAATATTGAAGTTAATTTTTTGGTGGGCATATATAGTTTTTAAACATATACTCATTGTGTAGGTACACATATATATATATATAGTTTTTCAATGGAATTAATTTTTTTTTTGGCTTTGAACTGATATTATAACAGTAATCCTGGTACGCGTTGCTAACTTGGAAGATGAGCTCAAATCCTTTGTCGTTTTTGGCTTTTTCTGGTGTTAAGTGGATTTTAGGATCCTCCGTTAATTGCACCTTTCACCAATTTTATTTTCTAATATATATATATATATATATATATATAATATTATATTTAAAAATACAAAAATAATATTTATATCGCTAAATATGAATTAGAAAAAATAGGCTGTATGAAGGCAGTCTTAATCGGTGTTGGATGTAATAGATAGGCAGTGCTTCTTCTATATATCCAGTGTAATTTGGTTCAAATGTGTAACAACCCAAGATTCAAAGACTTTAGGATTTGGGTGCAGATTTATTTTTCAGTACTAAATTTTCTTTCATTTTACCCTTTGCTGAACAAACAATTCGTTGCGAAATAAATTGTTATATTTAAGATTAAACTAAATAAACGGATGAAAATAAAATGAAAAATAAAAAGATCCGTATATTTTCATAATTTTAGATATGTGAATAACTTTCATGATAATATTGGAAAAGCAATACTACTAATTTTCAGGTGCTTAAAATATCTGTAGATTTTTTTAACATACTTACCAAGTCATATATATATATATATATATATATATATATTGTCATATATCTTTGAAGTCATTGAAACAAATTTACTTCAAAAAGAACCGGTGACGTGCGTGTAACTTCACTAAATCCAAATCCTTTATAAATTTAATGAATAATAGTACTACAATAGCGCGCTTGGTAAATTAAAACTTTATTTCATATCACTTCAATAAATGATCATACAATTATGAAGTACTACAAACAGAATGAGAAAAGGAACCATGCATGCACTTAAGTAAGTGCATGCACTTGAGTAAGTACATGCACTATTACATTTGAAATTAAATATTCTAGCTAGCTCAAATAAACGATGGAATGAGCAAGAGCCATAAAGAATTAATAAAGAAGGGAATAACACAGCAGGTAGGTTAATTTAGGCGCATTGGTAGCCAGGTGGGATTCTCTTGTCACAGACATTAAGAAGCAGGCTGAGAGAAATAGGGACATCGAGGCGGATGCCCAAAACGTTGGCTTTGATGGCGGTGCAAAGGCAAACTGCTGCTTCAAGATCCACAAGGCCATTAATGAGAGTGCAGCATTTTTCTTTTGGAGGGGTAATTATTCCAACTTTGACACCGAGCAAACCGCCAAGAACATTGGCACATACCCCTAGTTTTAGGGCATCTATAGGGCAGGTTTCGGCCTTCGGAGGACTAGGATATGCCTTTGGGGGACTAGGATATGACAATGGAGGGCTGGGAGATGATTTTGGAGGGCTAGGAGTTGGGTTTGGAGGGCTAGGATATGCCTTTGGGGGACTAGGATATGGCAATGGAGGGCTGGGAGATGATTTTGGAGGGCTAGGATATGCCTTTGGGGGACTAGGATATGGCAATGGAGGGCTAGGAGTTGGCTTTGGAGGGCTAGGATAATATGAGTTTGGAGGAGTAGGAGATGGCTTTGGGGATGGTTTTGGAGTTGGAGGGGAAGTGTGATCATCACAAGCAGTGATAAGAGAAAAGAAGAGAAGGTTAAGAGAGAGGAAGAGAGCAAGTGAAGAAGTAGGGATCTTCATATTTCAGAAACTTGCTATAGTAGTTTCTTTTCTTGCAAGTAATTAATAGTAGAGAAGGGTTTATTAATTGTGTGTAGATGTTTGTGGGTAGGAAGGGGTATTTATAGGGAGAGATTTGTGAGTTTTTATTTTGAAGGAAATCAAAGATCGATTATATGCTATGTTATTATATATATATTTATGTTTTTGGAAATTGAAGCTGCAAATAATGGAAGCACGTCTTGCGTAAACTTCGGATGCATGTGAATTGGGAATGAACAAGTTGTCATGCATGTTCTATATTGAACAACTTGATTTTGATTTATCTATCTTATCTTATGATTCTGTCGTATTTTGATGTTCTATTCTACCTCCGTCTAAAATTTGCAGTTCTATCTTATTAGTTTGTTTAATTACTTTTTCTTCTTCTAACATAGATTAAGGTTTTCCTAATATTCTGAAAAATTAAGGTTTTTGTAGGACAAATCTATTTCACTAAGGAAGATTAGAAAATTTAACTACTTTCTAGAAACCGAGTAAACTGTGTAACTTCTAGAAAAAAAATAAGTCAACAAATATTGAAGTGGACAGGTATTACAAATTAAGTTGGTCAATTTTGATGTTTTATATCCTCATGCACGTTGCATAAGGCTGAATTTAGAAATGTAATAAAATTTCTAGATAGATTGGTTTCGGTAGATCGGTTTCGGTTTATACATATAAACATATATAGCCACGCACTTCGCTTTATAAAAAGATCTCATGAAATTGAATTAATTAAATCGGATTAAAGAGATTTTCCAACTGTGTTACAGCAAATAGGTATTCCGTGAATCATGTCTTTATTGAGGAGCAAATTTAAACTTAGCATTAGATAGCAACATGGCATTGACCCCCTACACATGGTATGGTATGCATAAATTTATTTTTTGTTTATCCCATTGATTTGTAAAATAAGAGTCTAAAAGTCCAACTAAATCTTTAGGCCGAATCAAATAACATTTCAAATTAATTTTCAAATCGAACTAGATCGGATGTGGTGGTACGTATGTAGTTTCTGTGGGAATTACGAAACTTTCACAATATCTACCAATGTATGCTGGCATTAACAATTTGCTTACTAGAAAATCCGGACTAATATTTTGCGAATTTACCAAAATCAAAATGAAAAAAGTATTAGGAGGGATTAATTATACGTACCAGTAAGTTGTTATAGTTTAGATAATTCTGGCTATATTAATTTAGGGTAAGTTTACGTATACTACACCGCTCACAACATTCGACGTGGCAAAACATGTGGAAAAAGAGGCACAAAAAAAAATTGAAATAGAAAACAAATCAACCCTCTCTCTCTCTCATCAAACCCACCAAACAGAAGTGCAGAGGAAGCACGCGAAGACAAAGACAACTACAGGGGAGGGCGACAAGCACTCCGACGCTCGGCACCGCCCTCACCCACGCCAGTCATTCCAACCAACGCGACTTCCGGTGATTGTTCAGTGCGACGCGGCCGTTGATAGTTTATGATGCCGCATCCTCAACGAGCTCCATCTCCTTCTGAGTCCCACCTCCTTGGACAATGATTCCTTCTTGCTCCATCCCCTCGTAAGGATTCTCCTCTTTCACTTCTAATTTTGGACTCATCTCCTCCTCTTCTAATTACAATTGACAAAAAAAACCTAAATTAATGTCAAACAAAATTTTCTGGTGTCTTTTTTTTTTTGAAAAACATTGATACCCCCATAATATAAATCACTCGTGATACATCTCTTCCTCCTCTTGTAATACAAGTTGAGAAAACCCTAGATTTTGTAAACCATTGATATTGGGGGATTCTCAAGTCATCATCGAATTTGGGGATTCTTTAAAGGAGAAATAAGTCTTTATTTTTTTACTATACCAGATGAATTTGCATATAAATGAGCAATATGATATTCTTCACTCGGTTGATGAATTGGGTATGAGAACCTGATACTTGTGGCAGTGTATGCTCCATCATCAGCCTGAATTATCCTGCGGACAGAGATGGGATTCTACTGGTATCAAGAGCACTTAGTGGGCATAACTCTTTGTCATGTTAAGTACATGTATTGGTCCCCTCATTAGCCATTTGAAGGCTGCAGTCTTTTCTGTAAAGTTCTTGTTGCTCTACAAGTTGTATCATTTTCACTTCAAACAACTATGAAGATAACTAACAGAAATATATTACTGATTTGACAATGATGTATCATTTTCAGTTCAAATAACTTTATCTTTGAACTTTTCTGGTCTATTATTTGTTCTTTTCTCAACATACTTGATTTAACATACTTGATTTGACAATGATGTATATGTGAAGAATGTGTCACTTGGATGTATATGTTGTTGTACAAGTAGTTTCATAGTTCATGCTATTTGCCCATTACGATATCAAGGAATAGGAAAAATGCCAAATAGCAGGGGAAGAATATCCTTCAGATACATACATAAAAGAAAAGTTGATACATACACAAAAGAAAAGTTGTGTTCATCTCCAGTGTCTAGCATTAATTCTCTAATTTAAACCTATTTGGGTTTAATTTAATTTTGCTCTAATGATCGCAGTACATAATATTGGTTGGCCATAATATTGGTGGGGTACTACCTCCTTCTACCTGCATTGGTTGGCCATAATATTGATAAGGTACATTGTTTGGCCATAATATTGTAGGACTCATGTAACTTTCCCCAGGAATCTGACTCGTATGTCTCTGTCGAACAATATAACTCATGTAAATTCATTAACAATAACTCAAACATAATCATGAAACTTACACAAAGGAAAACTTATACCTTTCCTCCCTTGGACTTTGTCGTCTTCTTGTTTCCGCTCTCCTTTTTTTTTCGCTCTCCTTATTACCAAACTTTTCAACATTACTTTGCTTCCTTTTAAAAGCTGGTCTTCCCTTTTGATGGCGAACGATAGGGTCAAGTATTTTCGTGCAGTCTTTGTTCGTGTTGTCTTTGGAAAGTAGAACTTCGTCTCCAACTGAACAAGAATCCTTACGAGTGCCGGCAGGCTGTATATTGCTTTCACAACCAGCAATACGTAGATTGAACTCTTCTTTCCACTTACGGCATTGGGCAACCACTATATCATGCCTCTCTTGATAATCTCGTGCCAAATCAGCAACCTCAAAGAAATTATTGCACATGTTGTCATATCGGCATGCTTCGACAGTTTTGAATGAGTTGTCATAGGTGATTCGAACTTTGGTGTGAACCCTTTTCACATTTTTGCTCCATCTTTTGAAGACATACTTGTCGGGTACCCGTTCGAGTTCTCTTTGTTTGAACACCATCATTTGATGCCTACAGATCATTCCCCTAAACTCAAATAACCGGCAATTACAACTTGCTTCGTGACTATCTTCCTTGAAACAAATAATAAATGATACATGTCGACGCAATTTATTTTCTTCACCAGACGAGATCGTCTCTATTATCTCATATTCAAAAATACCATCACATATCTGTTTACTTGTATTTGGAGAATAAGAACAAGCAAGTTGGCCAACATACTCCTTATGAAACTCTTGAAACTTTGTAATTGTGTACTCACTTTAAAATTGCATCTCCAAGTCACTATGAACTATGCATGGGATGTACGAGTTTGAAGATCTGAAATCTTCATTTCTTTCATTTTCAACCTTTTCTGCCAAAGCATGTTCATATTGCTCCACAAATTGTTTCAAAGTTGTCTTGGAAGTGATGTAACCATCAAAATATGCATTCATACCCTCACTTCGTTGTGTGGTTGACATTCCTGCCCAAAATACATCTTTTACAAAAGCGGGAATCCACAAGTGCCTCTCCTCGTACAAATCAAGTAACCATTGATTGCTTTGAAGTTGGTACTTGTTTATGAACATGTCCTAAGCATCCTCAAATTATCCTCTTGTTAGAGAATCATAAACCACATTGTGCAAAGAAGTTTTAATGGGTTCATAGTCATTGTAGCCTCTTAACTTTTTCGGCACCTTTTTTAAGATATGCCACATGGCACAACCGGTGTCGAGCATTAAGGAATACAATCTTTATAGCTTTCTTCATTGCCTTATCTTGATCGGTAATAATTGCATTGGGAGGAAAACCCCACATACATTTCATCCAAGTATGAAATAACCATGAAAATGATTCGGTATCTTCACGGGAAATGAGCCCACACCCTAACAAAATTGATTGGCCATGATGGTTCACACCAACAAAGGGAGCAAAAGGCATTTCATACTTGTTTACCAAGTATGTTGTGTCAAATGTAACCACATCACCAAACTCTTTACATGCAGCCCTACTCCTTGCATCGGCCCAAAAGACATTCCTTAGGCGACCTTCTTCATCCAAATCCACGTCATAGAAGAACTCAGAATTGTCAACTTTCATTTTCACAAAATAGTTGTACATCGCATCAGCATCTCCTACCCCCAACCACTTTTTTCGTTCCATAGACAGAAAGTTTTGGCAATCCTTCTTAAGAAACGGAAGATTCTCATGTCCACCCGCCTCAATCAAAAGTGTATTGACAGTTTTACAAAGTCGAATTTTAACTTTATCATTAACAATAAGCTTCCTCTTCACACTTTCATCGAGCACCCTGTGGCATTTGAAAAACCGTGATTTTTCTGGACTCATGTCGTGATTATGCTCAAGTTCAAAGCTGCTCAATCTCCACTTACCATTGCTTATTAAACAAAGATTAAGGCCAGCTTTACAACCTATTTTTGTTTGGGGTTGTGGTCTAACTGGGTTGCTTGTTTTAACCCTTGCCTTTCCGTTGAGAGAACATCGAATACTTACACTGTCCTTTCTAGATGACCTTATGAACACTCCAAATCCTTTGTGCTTGGCATATCTTGAGTAATACAAGTAACCTTCTTCTCTTGTGTTGAATATTATGCCCTTCTTCGGATCCTCAACTTTAGCTTCATCATTTTTCATTGCCTCACTTTCATTCTCTATAGGATTCACATCGCTGCACTTCACACCTAAAGAAGAACCACTTGATATTTCTTCTGCTTCCATGTCTCTAAAAATTAAAAACAAAACAATATATAGATTTAAGGAGTTTTACAATAGTTGAGTCATAACCTCATAGCAACAAACAGATTTTTGAAAACTAATCCTTTACAGAATCACATAAAGAGCCACTGAAGAATCCCCAAATTCGATGATGACTAGATGGGAGTATGGTGATTTATGTACATAGCAAACAAATGAAAAACTACTGTGTGGCAGAACTTAATGTACAGTCTAGGTTGTCTCATGCTCTATCCACTCCATAAAAATGAAAATCAATCCTTATTTATTTTTATTTTTAAATCAATCCTTATTTACAAGGAAAGAAAACTCTATATTATTTTTATTTTTATTTTCTTTTCACTTAAACAATTACTAAGATAAGTACATTAGGTTACATTAAAGACACTAGAAAATTTAGTTTGACATTAATTTAGGTTTTTTTTTGTCAATTATAATTATAATTAGAGGAAGAGGAGGAGATGAATCCAAAATTAGAAGTGAAAGAGGAGAATCCTTACGAGGGGATGGAGCAAGAAAGAATCATTGTCCAAGAAGATGAAGGAGATGGACCTCGTTGAGGAACAATCAACGACCGAGTTGCAGTGGACAATCACCGGAAGTTGCATTGGTCGGAATAACTGGAGTGGGTGAAAGCGGTGCCGAGCGTCGGAATGCCTGTCGCCCTTCCCTATAGTTGTCTTCGTCTTCGCGCTTCCTCTGCTCTTCTGTTTCGTGGGCCTGATGAGAGAGAGAGAGGGGTTTGATTTGTTTCTTATTTCAGTTTTTTTTGTGCCTCTTTTTTCACCTATTTTGGATGTTGTAAGGGGTGTAATATACGTAAACTTACCCTTAATTTATCATGATAGGGTTAGGATATAGAGAGAGAGAGAGAGAGAGAGAGAAATTTGAGTTATATATAGAATAGTCGTGCAAGTATTTGTATTCACTTCCCCTCACGATCATGTATATTTCTATTTGTTTGATTTATGCAGAAAACTTCCCTTCCAATTTTGCATGTGTTTGCATAACATATACATTTTCTGTTCTTTCAGAAAAAAATAGTTGTACATTTTATTAATAAAAACTTTACGTATATATCAAAGACATTAGCGTCTACCCTACTATTTTTTATATCGTGTGTTTTATCCCTTGTATATTGTGTGTTTATCAACTAAGCAATTTCTGAAAACCGATAGCAATACTATCTATCAAAATGTACCAATATATGCTGGCATCTACAATTTGTTTATTTACAAACAAAATCTTCCTCAAAAGACCAGAAACAAATTAAAATACAAAAAAAAATATTAATCAATAATTCTGTCCGTACTTCTACACTATACTAATATGTGAAACCTAGCTTATTACAAAAGGTAAGTTAAAATTATACACATGCACCACTCCAAGCATGACCTTTCACCGCTACCACCTCTTACCAAAAAACCAACCCATCGGACCCCATTAACGGTATTGGAATATCAGGCTGAATTGATGGCGGCGGTTCTATTTCCGGCGACCCAAGAGGTATGACATCCGGCCCATTTGGCGGAAACACATCAGGGGGCTGTCTCTGTGGTATATCTGGTCCTGGCGGTGACGGCATCGGTGGTCGAGGAGCGTCAGGGACCGATGGTGACGTAGTTCGTGGGCCTGGAAAGTCCGGGCCCGGGTTAGGCCCAGGAGAAAGTGGTGGCGGGTCAGCAATCTCATCCGGCGGAAACGGACCAAAGTCTGGGTAATTAGGGGTCCGTGGTAGCTCCGTTGGCGTATGAGGTTTAACCGGAGGCCTGGAGGGAAACTCCGGCGGAGTTTTTGACGGCGGGTCGGATTGCAGCATTCGGGCTGGAAAAGAGATCACTGGGCTTTTACGGACATGGCCGATTTTTCTGACAGATATTGGGTTGCAGGAGGATATCTTGACAAAGAGACTGGACATTTTTTATAAATTTTTGAGCTAATTTTTTGAGGTAGATACATATAAATGTATAAATGATGCAGTGCAATATAGTGTTCGTTGTAAGAACAAAGGAGAGATATTGGATTATTCAGCTGCATGTAGGACACGTGTAGTCGATACGTGGCATAAAGTGGACACTTGTGCTGTGTCACATGCTACGAAATTATCTCCTCGTGTTGATGAGTGTAATACTTATCACTACTTTCCAAATTCAGCCATATTTTTCTTCTTATTTTGTTATTAATTATTAAAATATTTAGTATAATATGTATAAATAAAAATATTTATTAATAAAATATTATATTTCATGTATAAAGTTATGCATAAAAAGAAAATTATGATTATTCTTGTCATATATATTTTATAATTTTCTTATAATTTATTTTTAACTTAAATATGAAGACTTTTAATTATATATATATATATATATATATATATATATATATATATATATATATATGTTAAGTTATACTAGCTGTACCTGTATACTTGTCTACTCAATTAATTTTTAGTAAAACTTCTGAATTTTTTGGAAACATAAAGAATTATATAGATTTAGCTAGTACAAAAAGTGTAAATGTATGTTTATTACCTATATATATATATATATATATAACATGCATATTTTTTATTTATATAATTAATATTATAGAAGAATTTAAAAAATTTATTAATTGTAAAGTATTAGAATATATTTCATTTGTAACTTTTTATTAATATAAAATGGTTATAAATGAATCGAAAAAAGAAATACTACCTCTATCTGAGAGTCATGTTTTATTTTGAAAAAAAGAGTATCATTTCTCATGAATTAATAAAATATTTTTAATTTTATCATTATAACGTTGATATTACTATTCAACTAATTAAATATCAATAAATTTAAAAATAACTAAAAATAAAAGTAAATTCTTAAATTTTGCAAATCATATAGATGAAACTCTTTTTCAAAACTTATTTTTTAAAATAAAAGTAGATACTTAAATTTTACAAATCATATAGATGAAACTCCTTTTTTGAACCTGGAGGGAATACCGTTTTAAATAGATATAATTTTTTTTTTTTTGAAAATTCACATAGTTACAATGTAGTGATCAATACATTTCAATCTTAGCTAGACACCTTAGTTGATTTAGTGGGGCTGGCTAAGCTTGTTCTATAAAACGCGCAGGGCCAGTCCAAATTTTTTGGGAGCCTCAAGTTAAATTTGAAATTTGGGCCTTTTTTTTAACCATTCAATACTAAATTAAATTAATATTTATGATATTTTTTTTAATTAGAATTTCGTTTTTCTTGCTCTTTTAGATACAAAATTATTGATTAAACTTGTATGATTGTACTTGTAGCTACTATTTTGTTGAGAAATTTTTTTAATGGGCTCCAACATATATGAATTATTAAAATTTGGAGGCCTTCTCAATTTTGAAATCCTCAAGTCATTGCTTAAGTGGCTTAACTAATGGGTCCACCATAAAAACGCGTTTATAGCTCCTTGGCCCATCCTTGCATAATAGGATTGAGAAATGTCAAAAAGGAGTTTGAAGAAAAATTAAATGAGAATTTACTAGAAACTTACCTTCATTATATTATGCTCGTACTAAATTACTAATTACTAATTACTTTTGATGGATAATGACACTATAAGGATATTTTGAATACTTTAAAATGGTATATATATATATATATAAAAGTCTTTGAGCAATTTTCTTTCAAAAAAATTTACTTTAAAAAGAAATATTCTATACTTTAAAATTCTCACACTTCTGTCTATTATCTTCTTATAAAAATTCACAAACATATCGTTAATAATCTAGTCTAAGATAAAAAAAATAAAAATTATAAACACAAATAACTAACAGAATGAGAGTCAACAACGGAGTCTGTAATGTACGGATAGGTCCATGATTGCCCTATGTTCCCAGCCTATAGCGCACTATAGCTCACCAACACCCGCTTGTATACTGCACCAAAGTTAAACAACCGTTGGCAGTTTCAACAGCTTACAGCTCCATAGTGTTGAGTCTATTTGACTGTCCAAATTCCGAGTCAGCGCCACCATGTCTTTTACCCGCGCGCCGATATTTGGGGTGCCTTTCACGCCCTATAGGGTCTGTATTATGGATATTAAACTTAAAATAAAATGCATATTGGTATAAAAAAAATTGTTAGACCTGAGGGCATTACAAATTCTCTTATGTTATAAAATATGATATAAATTTAGTGGATGTCTAAGATTAATCCTTTCACCTTCCAAGATGATATTTTAGTGAAAATCCTTCACATTCCAATATGACACTTGAGCTCCCAAATGTTGATATACATATATCTATAAATAGAAGCATGATGAAGAGAATGAATGACACATAAATTGAATACTCCCTTATTTTCCTTTACTTATTATTGTTCTTATTACTCTATTTATTAAGTATATGGTATGATTATAATTATATAATTTTATTATACTTAGTAAGTTTTATAACACGTTATCAGCACGAATTGCTACTCACTTCCGTCTCGAAGATAATCATATTTGGTTTGAAGAGACGGTATGTTCATCTACTATATATATATATATATATATATATATATATAAGTATGCTCCACATTGCATGCATAATTTTCGCAATGTGATTCTATATTTTATAAACAATTCTCTATAATGGATGAAGAATAACCTCCTTTATTGTTTGACAAATTCCAAATGAATATGCTTATATACTGCTATTCTGCTAAACATGGTCTCACCTTATAGAATTTTTATACTTCTGTTATAGCTTTAACATGTCGTCGTTATGTGACTACTTCTCTCTGTTTTTGTTGTTAATCTTAAAATTAATATAATTATTAATATCCTTGATTTAAGCAAGAATGAAGACTTTTACTCTGTTAACGATCTGTGATTCTAAATTCTTAAACATTAATAACTTAATATTAAGTTGCTTCTAACGACATCATAATTTTGTTACTTATATTATATAAAAGCTTATAGTTCTTTGGTTTTATAAGAATTTGAGGTTTACGTGCCACTGTGAAAGTTTTATAATCATTATAACATTGTCATTTCTTATTCTTTACATTTTTATATTTCTCATGCAAATTTTCAGTCTTTGAATGGTGATTGGTACATGACGTTGCTATTATAATTATCCAAATTTTTAATGATTTTTTTGATATCTTTATAGTTACAATGACAAATCTTGCCAAACTTGAGTTTGTGGCACTTGATATTACTGGTAAGAATTATTTGTCATGGATCCTCGATGCCGAAATTCATCTAGATGTCATGGGTCTTGGAGACACCATTAAAGATGGTACTGAAACATCTAGTCAAAACAAGGCGAAAGCCATGATTTTCTTACGCCATAATCTTCATGAGGAGTTGAAGTTAGAGTATCTCACAATAAAAGATCCTCTTGTTCTTTGGAAAAATTTGAAAGAAAGATATGACCATCAAAAGACAGTTATTCTACCAAAAGCTCGTTATGAGTGGATACATTTACGATTGCAGGATTTTAAATCAGTAAGTGAATATAATTCTGCAATGTTTAAAATCAGTTCTAAATTAAAATTATGTGGAGATAATATCACTGATGAAGATATGTTAGAAAAAACATTCTCCACTTTTCATGCCTCAAATGTGCTCCTGCAGCAGCAATATAGAGAACGAGGTTTTAAGAAATACTCTGAACTGATTTCATGTCTACTTGTGGCTGAACAAAATAACGAACTTTTAATGAAAAATCACGAATCACGACTGACTGGTTCAGCTCCATTCCCTGAAGTGAATGTTACGAGATATAATAATAATAATCGTGGTCGTGGTCGTAGTAGAGGTCGTGGTCGTGGATGTGGCCATGGGCGAGGACGGTTTAATTACCGCAATTATGATGGTCGTAACTTGTCAAATTCTAACAAACCTTCACAGAATGAGGAGAAAAAGAAAAAGGGAAAAAATATACATAATAGAGATATCGATACCAAGAAGGAAGAAAATATCTGTTATCGATGTGGAATGAAAGGACATTGGTCTCGTACCTGTCGTACGGCCAAACATCTTGTTGATTTATATCAGTCCTCATTGAAAGGAAATGGGAAGAACATGGAAATAAATTTTTCTCAGCCACATCAAGATAATGATGATATTTATTTTGACCCTTTAGATATGACGCACCTTGACGTTGCAGATTTCTTTAAGCAAAATAATGAGAAAGTTGATATTTCTTGTAATGATAATAATTAGTTTAGATTTCTGTCAATCCTTTAAGTGTGTTCCTTTTATGCTATTATATTTCTATGTATTTTGTTTTCTTCTTTTCATGTTGGCTTGTTTAATGTAAAAGATTGTGTTATAATAGTATCTTATTATGAACTTATTATATATTTATTCTTTTTCGTGAAGAAAATATGGATTTGCATCATGTTATAAATGAGACCAATATCAGTGGTGGTGATATATGCTTAGCAGATAGTGCAACGACGCATACCATTCTCAGGCATAAGCAATATTTTTTAAATCTAAGAATGATGAAAGCAAAAGTGAATACAATATCATGTTCAACAGACTTGATAGAAGGCTCTGGAAGAGCCAATATAATGCTTCCTTGTGGAACAAAATTTATTATTAATAATGTTTTGTTCTCTACTAAGTCAAGAAGAAATTTGCTAAGTTTCAAAGATATACGACTTAACGGGTACCATATTGAGACTGCCAATGACAATGGTATAGAATATCTTTACATTGTATCAAATGTCTCTACTGGAAAACAAATATTAGAAAAATTACCCGTTTTATCTTCAGGATTGTACTACACAAATATTAGTACAATTGAAGTCAATGCAATAATGAACCAGAAGTTCAATGAACCAAATAATTTTATTATTTGGCATGATCGGTTGGGCCATCCTGGATCAATAATGATGCAAAGAATTATTGAGAATTCACACGGCCATGCATTGAAGAACCAGAAGATTCTTCAATTTAAGGAATTCACGTGTGCTGCTTGTTCTCAAGGCAAATTGATCATTAGACCATCACCAGCTAAAGTTAGGGATTGAATCTCCAAGATTTCTAGAACGTATTCAAGGAGATATTTGTGGGCCTATTCACCCACCATGTGGACCATTCAGATATTTTATGGTTTTAATTGATGCATCTACAAGATGGTCACATGTGTGTTTATTATCAACTCGCAACCTGGTGTTTGCGAGATTACTTGCTCAAATTATTAGATTACGAGCACAATTTTCAGATCATATAATCAAGACTATTCGTCTTGACAATGCTGGTGAATTCACATCCCAAGCATTTAATGATTATTGCATGTCACTTGGGATAAACAATGAACATCCTGTTGCCCATGTTCATACTCAGAATGGTCTTGCTGAATCATTTATTAAACGTCTCCAGTTAATTGCAAGATCATTGCTCATGAGAACAAAACTTCCTGTCTCTGTTTGGGGGCATGCTATTTTATATGTAGCACCACTTATACGAATTAGGCCAACATCATATCACAAATTCACCCCATTACAATTGGTTTTGGGTCATGAGCCAAATATTTCCCATCTAAAGATATTTGGTTGCGCGGTATATGTTCTAATTTATCCGCCAAAACGTACAAAAATGGGTCCTCAAAGGAGGTTGGGAATATATATTAGGTTTGAATCCCCATCGATAATTAAATATCTTGAACCCTTAACAGGTGATTCATTTACGGCACGATTTGCCGATTGTCATTTTGATGAAACCATGTTTCCAACATTAGGGGGAGAAATCAAACAGCTGGATAAAGATATTACATGGAATACATTATCATTATTGAACTTTGATCCTCGTACAAAACAATGCGAACAAGAAGTTCAAAATATATTTCGTTTGCAAGATATAGTAAATCAGCTACCGAATGCATTCACTGACTCAAAAGGAGTAACCAAATCTCATATACCATCTGTAAATGCTCCAGCCCGGATTGAAGTTCCAATAGGACAATCCGCAAAAAATGTAGCAAATGAGTCTATGGCACGCCAGAAGCGTGGTAGACCAATCGGTTCAAAAGACAAAAATCCTCGAAAAAAGAAAGGAGCAAATAATCAAGTTGGCATTATTGAGAAGGAAAATACTCATGAGGATATTGACATAGCTAATCATAAAACCCCAGAAGAGGTTCAGGTACCTGAAAACAGTAAAAATGAGGAGATCTCGATAAGTTATGTCTCTACAAAGAAAAGATGGAACCGAAATGAGATAGTTGTCGACAACATTTTTTCATATAATATATCGCTTGATATTGTTAATGAAAACGAGGATCTTGAGCCTAAATCCGTCGAAGAATGTAGACGCAGAAATGATTGGCCAAAATGGAAAGAAGCAATACAAGCAGAATTAAATTCACTTGCAAAACGTGAAGTTTTTGGACCTGTAGTCCAAACACCTAAAGAAATAAAGCCAGTAGGATACAAATGGGTATTTGTGCGAAAACGAAATGAGAAAAATGAAATCATAAGATATAAGGCACGACTTGTGGCACAAGGGTTTTCACAAAGACCTGACATTGATTACAATGAAACATATTCTCCTGTGGTAGATGCAATTATATTTCGGTATCTTATTAGCCTGACAACTCATGAAAAACTAGATATGTGTCTAATGGATGTTGTTACCGCCTATTTATATGGGTCAATTGATAGTGATGTTTATATGAAAATCCCTGAAGGATTTAAAATGCCTGAAGCATATAATTCAAATCCCCGAGAAGTTTACTCAATCAAGTTGCAAAGGTCCCTATATGGGTTAAAGCAATCAGGGCGCATGTGGTATAATCGTCTTAGTGAATATTTATTGAAAGAAGGGTACAATAATAATCCTATATGCCCATGTGTTTTTATAAAGAATTCAGAATCCGATTTTGCTATTATTGCTGTGTATGTTGATGATTTAAATATTATTGGAACTCATGTAGAGATACCAAAGACAGTAAATTATTTAAAGAAAGAATTTGAGATGAAAGATTTAGGAAAAACAAACTTTTGTCTCGGCCTGCAGATCGAGCATTTAGCAGATGGAATTCTCATTCATCAGTCAACTTACACAGAGAAGGTCCTTAAAAGATTTTATATGGATAAAGCACATCCATTGAGTACCCCAATGGTTGTTCGATCACTTGATGTGAAAAAGGATATTTTTAGACCTCGTGAGGATAGTGAAGAATTACTTGGTCCTGAAGTACCATAACTCAGTGCAATTGGTGCACTAATGTATCTTGCTAATAATACACGACCAGATATATCATTCTCTGTGAATTTGCTAGCAAGATATAGTTCTTCTCCTACCCGGAGACATTGGAATGGAGTTAAACATATTTTTCGTTACCTACGAGGAACTATGGATATGAGCTTATTTTATTCAAATAATGATAATCATGAATTAGTCGGATATGCTGATGCAGGATATTTATCTGATCCACATAAAGGTCGATCTCAAACAGGTTATCTCTTTATGTGTGGTAATACTGCTATATCATGGAGATCTACAAATCAAACATTAGTCGCCACTTCATCTAATCACGCTGAAATAATTACAATCTATGAAGCAAGCCGAGAATGTGTGTGGTTAAGATCAATGACTCAACATATTCGTGAAACATGTGGTTTATCCTCCAGCAAAGGAACTTCAACCATTATATATGAAGACAATGCTGCATGCATAGCTCAATTAAAGGGAGGATACATCAAAGGAGATAGAACGAAGCACATCTCACCGAAATTCTTTTTCACACATGACCTTGATAAGTGTTGTGACATTGATGTTCAACAAATTCGCTCAAAAGATAATCTAGCAGATTTGTTCACCAAAGCATTGCCAGCTACAATATTTGAAAGATTGCGACGCAATATTGGAATGCGACAACTTAATGTCTCAAGGTGATACATTCATGAGGGGGAGCTAATACGCACTGCACTCTTTTTTCCTTAACCAAATTTTTTTTCCATTGGGTTTTTCCTGGTAAGGTTTTTAATGAGGCAGTTCTTAACGTGTATGGCTATACCATAGATATCCAAGGGGGAGTGTTATAAAATATGATATAAATTTAGTGGATGTCTAAGATTAATCCTTTCACCTTCCAAGATGATATTTTAGTGAAAATCCTTCACATTCCAATATGACCCTTGAGCTCCCAAATGTTGATATACATATGTCTATAAATAGAAGCATGATGAAGAGAATGAATGACACATAAATTGAATACTCTCTTATTTTCCTTTACTTATTATTGTTCTTATTACTCTATTTATTAAGTATATGGTATGATTATAATTATATAATTTTATTATACTTAGTAAGTTTTATAACATCTTACCTAATTTGGTTGTAATATTCCAAATTTAATGCTATAAAATGATTAATATTTTAGTATATTCATCATAGATGAAATATAATGCTTGTTCACTTACTCCTTAAACGCGGCGTTTTATCTCGTTTGGACTGTAAACGTAATAATTTTCTAGTTCAGTTACCAAACACAACAGCCAACACGCAGGTGGATTCGACGTTTCACCTACGTTTGGACATAAGAATGCAACGCCCAACCTAAATCTTAGAACCAAAATCCAACAAAATTAGACAATATTACCCTTACATTTGAAAAGTCATTTGAGTCATGTTATGCTGATATCTCTTTAGAAATTATAACTTGAAGTGATCTATTTGCAAGAACTGAAATTAGGGACACAAAATTGAATTGGCCTCTCTTTATAATTGTAATTAGCGCTTGAAACTTCAAGTAATCTCTTTAAAAATTCAATTGTACATTTTTAATTATCTTCGCTAGAATTGTAAGAGAGATGTGTGAGAGCGTATTGGCGACACAAACAAAGTTTTAAGATATAATTAGAGATTGTCAGATTTTTAAATCATGGAGTGAGAAGAAAGAGGATAAGCATGAGTCTTTGGATATTATTACCATGGCCTGTCCTTTTTATTAGTAACACTTTTGGATATTACTATCAAGTATCACATGTCTCTTTTATTTGACACCCACGCAAATCCACTTGTGCATATTATTAATTATCTTGATTCATGATCACATTTTAAAATTATATCTTATTATGTAAATTGCAAAATAAAGGTTTACATAATTAATTGATGACCATATTAATTGTATGTCTAAACTTGATTTAAAAAAAATAACTATTCATCTATATTTTGAATTATTATACTACTACTTTGATATTATGTTTTGAATAAAGCTAGCATATTATTGATACTTTGATAATACATATTTTATTAAAAAAAATTCACAAACTACTATTTTATATGATTACATAATTAATTTGTTATCATATATCTATACGATATAATAATTCATGTCATCTTTGATCATTTTGCATCACTTTAACTGCAACTGCTGTAATTATAGCCAAATAAGAATTATAATTCAACAATATAAGTTGATGATAAACGAACAAGATCATAACTTTTCAACACATAAATTCAACTGTAAACTCACTTCCAGCTATAGTCGCTACTGCTATCATGTAAACAAACAAATCTATAAACTATGCGTTAAAAATTATCTTATTTCTTAGTATGTTGATAAAAATACTAAAATAAACTATAAGTTGGACCTATAAAAGTTACCATAGTGCTAACTTTTTTTTTGCCAATATTATAATATCAATTCAATATATGTTATATTTTGAGACTTTAAAAACAATAAATAACGATCAAATTATTGTACTACTAATATTTTTTTCAATTATATTTTTTAATTCTTGAAATTACGAAGATAATATTATAGTAGTAAGACGGTTATTTTTCTCTTTTACTTTCCCAAATATATGTTGACATTATTTTTCTTTTTTACTTCCCCAAATATATGAGAGTAAATACTGAAATTAATTTTTTATAAGAAAAATAAAATTATCGAATGAAAATGGCCATAAGTGACAAAGAAAAGAGTGAGAAGTTGAGAATCACGCTCCAAAAGGGGAGGTGTTGTTTGGGGAAAACAAGGAGGCGTGGCGAGTAAAGTGGGAAAAAAGGACCACAAAAAAATAAAAATAAATATTAATGATATATATTAGTCTCTCCGTCCTTAATATAAGTCGTTTTAAAAAAGTATTTTTATTTTTTAATATATGACGTTCGAGAATTTCAAGTAAACATTAATTGCTTAGTTTTTAATATTATCCCAAATATTAAATATAATTTTGGTTCTCTCACTATTTTTTGCCCAATAAATAATACTCTATTTTTTTAATACGAAAACAATATGGACAATTGATATTATATTTAATACTATACAATCATTTTCTTAATACTTGTGCACAACTCTAAAACAACTTATATTAAAAGACGGAGGAAGTATAAATGTTATATGTTAATTTTTAAATTATAAAATATATGAATAAATATTAATGATAATTTTATTAAAAATATGTGTAATAAATGAGATTCTTATATAATTTCTATCAATTATTAATAAAGTCTCCGATTATAATTGGTCCTAAATTTATGACGGAGGACTCATAAATAAATAAAGAAAAAACAAAGTCTCCCAAAAAAAAGCTCTCTTCTCTGCTCCCAAACTCCTCGCACAACTGATCGTACTGTAACTATTACTTGTGCCTTTCTCTCTTTCTCTCTCCACTTACATCTAACCGTGCGATACGATAAATGTATGTTTACACTTGATCATGTCTGTAATTTCTTAGGGTTTTAAAAAAGTGGGATTCAGTTTTTGTATCAGACACTGAGAAATGGAATCCGCGGATTCGGAGCAGATGCAATCGTTGGCGGCTGCCGCTGATACGAAAGGGAAGCACCGGATTTTAGCTGAATTGAAGCGGCTTGACCAGGAAATTCGGTTCCTCGAGGTCAGTTTACTTTTTTTGTTTTGTTTTATCAATTTAGCTGTTTTTTTTTCGTGTGATTTTATCAATTTAGCTGTTTTTTCGTGCGATTGATACTGTTTTACTGATTATTTGGTAAGTTGACTGTTAATTGGTGCCCTAATTGAGGCTTTATTGGGTAAAGTTGTTATCTTGGAGTGGATTAAGTGCGAGTTTGTTGCATTGTTTACTGTAGAACCACAAATGATCTTGAAATGGATTGTTTGTTCCTTTTAATAAGTTAATGTGATAGGGTTTAAGGAAAATGAAAAATAAATTGGATGATTAAGTGATTTAGAGAACCTTAATGTAGAACTTTTTTCCTAATTCTGGCCCATTGATGGTTTGTGTAATTTGGGGTATGTTTTGGACTCCTCGGGGCGGGTTTATAGTACTAAGATAATATAGTGAACTAGTGGGTAATTGATTCTGTTTTTCTTGACTTGTGAATGGGCTTCCCATTTAGTTTGGATAAATTGAGTGGGTTCACGGGTTAGTGATTGAGTTATACATTTTCGCTAGGCTATGTTTGTTTGCAAAAATGGCTATGTTTGTTTGCAAAAATGATAGATGGGATATGATGTTGATTAATGTACCATCGTATATGAAATGAAAATTTTTGGTGTCATATAACTTGTTAATATATGTTTCGTAACTTTTTCTTTTCATGTAATGCTTCCTTTTCTTATTGAAGCTTCAACTTTATGGGTTCCAACTTATGTATGAGTGCCATTTTTTCTTGAAAGAAACTATTTGTAACTGTATTCCATCAACCCTATTCCTGCCCTGCCATTTTTCTAACATCTGGTATAATGAGTTCAGAACAATTCACATGCCGCATAGCACTGATTTGACCATATGAAAATTATATTATGAACAGTTACGGCAATAGATAACAGAAATAAAAAGGAAAGAAATATGAGGCAAGATTATTACCTACAAGAAAAGGATGGAAGATTGCAGTAAAGCACATTTTCATGGAGTACTAATATTTGGTTTGACTTGGTGGACTATCTGTGTGGTGTGCACGAATCCCCAAAGGTGGCTGGCAGCTGGCCTGCAACTCTTAGGTAGTGGAGGTTTATGATGAGGATATACCTTGTTCTACTTAGGAGGAAGCATGAACTATAATAATTATAATTTCCTAGTCTCATGAATCCTATTGGTTTCTAGTATTTTGAGATTTTGAGTGTACCTTATGGTGATTTAAAAAAAATACTGCACATTTTTCTAGGCAATTAGGTAATATTGATCCTCTTACCCCTACCTATTTTTTTGAGGCTGTTAGGTAGTACTTGTATATTTACCCATGGCTTTCCAGTTATATATGCTGAGAAGGTTCACACGCACTGCCAAGCAATGGCGGATCGAGGATTTGGTTTTAGTGTAGGCAAAATAATTTTTTATAAATAGTTTTTTTATTTATAAAAGAATATATTAATTAAAAAAGCATTAGAATGAATAAATAAATTAAATACAATATTCTCCCTCCATTCCAAATTTCATTTCTAAAACAGACTTTTTAGGATAATTTTAAATATTTAAATGTACCCTTAATATTAAGTAAGAATTTAGTAGTGGGAGTATGATGCTAAAAATGCTAGTAAATTACTTTGTCATAACATTGTGTTTTTGAGTTTTAAAACATAAAGAAAAAGATGGATGAAAAACTTAAGTTTTATGTTAATTTCTCTTGTTTTTTAGTATTTTTTAAGAGACAAATAAGAAAAGAAATAAACAAAAGAATTGAAAATAGTTCCTATATTAATATATAATCATTCACAAGAAAATTTAATATAAGTTTTTTTTTTTAAAAATAATTTTTTTTAAACTTGCAAACAACACAAGAAGTATTATTTGTTTTGTAATTTTTTTGGTACTAATTTAAGTTTTTTATAAGTCACAAATATAATGTAAAAGTTCCTCTTTTTTCTTATCAAATCATTTGAAAAAGTTCTATCTAATCTCCTAAATTTATATATATACATATCTACACTATAAATATATAATATATAAATATAGGGTTAAGATCAGGTCCGGACTCCCGGACCTGATAAAATCCGGACCCGAAATATTTTTTTTTTTTATTTTTTTTTTTTTGCAAAACAGTTAATAAAAAATATATAATGATTTTTGGTATTGAAAAAAATTATTAAAACAGTGTTTTGGGTTTGATTTGGATACATATAACAAACAGTGTTATACAGTCGGTATAACACTATTTGTTATATGTATCCAAATCAAACCCAAAACACTGTTTTAATAATTTTTTTCAATACCAAAAATCATTATATATTTTTTATTAACTGTTTTGCAAAAAAAAAAAAAAAAAAATTTTCCGGGTCCGGATTTTGGTCAGGTCCGGGAGTCCGGACCTGATCCTCACTGTATAAATATATATTAAAACTATCCATAAAATACTTTTGTTTTTCAAAAAGTAGGATATTGCCTACACTGGCCAAGTCTAGATCCGCCCCTGCTGCCAAGCAATATGGTAGTCTTTTTCTTTGACTTCTTGTGACGTAATTTTTGACATCTCCTTCATACTTTATATTGGAAGTATCACTTGGTTGTAAGAAGTAGGAAGTAGTACGAAATCCTCAAGTCATATGCAGGTCGCGAATTGTCTTAATGCATTTATCCATTTGAGTTCAGAGGTGATGTTGGATTTTCTTTACTGCTACCTTTATCAGTAGAGTGTTTATTAGCTGTTGAGCTCTACCGGGAGCAAGAGCAGATATTGATTTTACATCCGGCACCCTTAATGCGGAAATTTAGGTTCAACTTTATAAATATGCATGGACCCTCCAAGGAAAATTATTGTGCTTAGTCCCTGCAAAAGACTGCTGCAGGTTCATTTGAAAGGACATTATAAATCGCGATAAAGTGTATACTGTATGGTACTGGTGTATCCA
Organism: Aralia elata; assembly: GCA_034770075.1. Classification (NCBI taxonomy): domain Eukaryota; kingdom Viridiplantae; phylum Streptophyta; class Magnoliopsida; order Apiales; family Araliaceae; genus Aralia; species Aralia elata. The sequence goes on from CM068384.1 coordinate 10,744,286, forward strand.
CTGATTAGAATTCTTGCTTTCTCTTTTATCCATTCTTAGTTTCTTTTTTCTTTGATAGGTGGAATCCTTTTTCTTATAAGTACTGTACATAACCACAGATTGTAATGCTCTTAGTGGAAGCATTCTAATATATCAGGCTAAAAGGGGCGTACTTCGATTTACAGTTTTAGGTATTGAAGACAACTTAATCATTCAGTTGGGTGTTGTGACGTGATTATCCTTGCTGTTGGGTAATGAATACTTCTGCCACAGCTAATTTATCTGTCTCAAGTAAAGTTATGATTAAGCATCTAATTTAGTGACCCTAATGAGGCCTAAAAGGCTTTATTTTTAAGACTTCTGGGAATGTAAATTATCTGGGAATCAAAGTATTCTTTCCTTGCTTAAAAAAGCAGGAAAGCTTATTGACAGACGTTTTGGATTGTCTTGCCTTCTTGTTTCCTTATTAATATATTTTTGTTCTTTTCTTTTTCCTCGTCTTTTAGAATTTCGTTACTGTGCTTAAATTAAGTATTGGATTTCATTTTCTTCTGATAAATCATGTGCTCAGGAAGAGTTGGATCAGCTTGACAAATTGGAGAAGGCCTCAGCTGCATGCAAGGAGTAAGTATGAGAAAATTATTTAACTAAAATTTCTGTGTGTGTATGTTATGATTATGGCTGATATGGATCTTCTAATTTCTCTTGTTATGTGGCCACTAGACTGCTGAGTATTGTGGAAACAAGTCCCGATCCGCTGCTCCCATTGTAAGACTCGTCCGGCTTATATCTACTATTATTTGCAAATTATACCTTATCTCATCAGTGTTTTTATTGTCCTTGTTTTGCAGAACAAATGGCCCCACAAATCCGACCTGGGATCGATGGTTTGAGGGGCCACAAGATCCATCCGGCCGCAGATGCTGGATATTGTGACTAGTCTTTTTAATTTCAATGATCTCATTGTTCTCGGCAGAGGTTTTGAGAATTGGTACAATACAGCATGCTACATACATAGAGCTACACGATGCTCTTGGCAAGTTCAAATGAGACGGTCTATTGTGCAGAAATGACAGCTTTTATTTTAGCTTGATCAGATTTTCTGTTTGATTTTGTTATCAGCACATATTGATTGAAATGCGAAGTTGTGCAGAGAAGATACAATTTCTTCCAATACAACTGACATCAAATTTGTAAATGTCGAGATAATTGAACTTCCTAGCAAGTTTCCTGCAAATGCATAATAACATCTGAATTACTAAACTGCCTCCTCACCATGAACACCCTTCTTCCTAGCCCTTGAATTCGGATATATATATATATATATATATAGAGAGAGAGAGAGAGAGAGAGTCTTTCAAGTCTTTGGTGCAGCAATTCATTTCCTGTTTGGTAAGAAGGAATAGGGAGAAAAAAAGGAAAAAAAATACATGAAATAAGAGTAGTCGGGAGGATGTAGTATGGAGTGTGGAAAATGTAGTAATACTGCCTATGTGCCCTGCTTGTGTATAGAAGGCACACCCGCTTTTTTATTATAAGAACCTAGTGATAAAATCATATAATCCTAATAATTTTAAAGATTCTGTATTCATATATTCCTTTTCTGATAAATTTCCAAAAATTTCCCTCTCAACCAAAACAAAAAAATATATATTCTCAGACACTGAAAATTGTATATCATTTGAACCAGACACTAGGTCATGGCAAATCTCTTGTCAGCAAATTTATAACTACACTCTGCAGAAAGTAGTTTATAATGAAAAATCCAGTATAAATTCAGTATGTGTTAAGTGACAACAGCACTCTGATCAAATTTGTACATCACAACAGACTTCTTTTGAATCCCGCAAAGAACATGAAAAAAGGCTTATTTTTTTCTTCATGATGTTAGGTTGTTGCTTTTCCACCAACTCTCTGCGCGATCCACCCTAGGCCATCGTAGAGCCCTTCTCCAGTAAGAGCAGAACAGGCTTGAATGTGCCAATCATGGTTCTTGATACTGTGAAGGGAAAGGGCATCGGTTATTTCTGCAGGGGTCATGGCATCCTTCAGATCCTGCTTGTTTGCATAGACGAGTATAACTGAATTTTGAAGATCCTCGTGTGGTAGCAGCCTGAATAGTTCGTCCTTCATAATAGAGATCCTGGCTCTATCAGTGCTGTCTATTACTACCATAACAGCATGAGTTCCACGATAATATGTTGCCCATGATGTCCTTAGTCTATCTTGTCCACCAAGATCCCAGACCTGTTATCAGCCGTAGCAAACTAGTTAATTCAGCTAAATCCAGGGACGAAGGTATTTAATAAGAATAATGCTCCTTTGCACAAGACCAGTGCATTACAGATAAGGAGCCCAGATCTCTTAACAGAACACTTGCAAAACAACAAAAATGTAAAACGGCAAATGAATTAAAAATACATTCACCGGTGAGACCAATAATAGCAAACAAAGTAACTGCAAGCCGTTAAAGAGACTAGCATGGTAATTAATTCATTGGTAAAAATGGTTTTAATAGTGGGAAGGCCTGGATAAAGTGAGTTTGATACGGAAATGTAATAGTGTCAGTTTTGTAACTGCGCAATGGGGACAATCAACTCCAATTATGGATTCTGGTAACATCAATCACAAATTGAACCATCATGAGACTCTACATGCATAGGGAGACCAAGAATGTAGTTAAAATCAACTATAGAGGAGAAAAGATATGTAAGGTAAATCATACTTTCAGTTATTTATGAAGTATGAACAACATATTATTATCTCCAGAGAAAGTCTGAAAAGGACGTATTTTATATGGTAGATTTTTGAAAGCTGCCCAATTCGACAAAACACTTAATTTTTGGATTTTAAAACCCTTCATTCCTGATGACCATTGCTTTAACCAGTGGAAAATCACTTGAAAGATGCCACATCCTATTTACTGCACAAGAACGTAATGCAAGATGTTATAAAACTGAAAGTTCGCCTCTTCGATTTCTATTAGCTAGAGAACTGAAAGTACTTCCAAAAGAATTTTCTCCTCATGTCTACATTCAATATTTTGGTCTCCTGTTGCCGACAAATCACCAGAAAAGTTCCTCTTATATTGTGCAACATCATCTCATTCCAAAAATAGGGGGGGAAATGACAATCTATATTTGACACATTAATCAAAAGAGAGAGAGGCAAATTTGAGAAGAAGTATAAGGAAAGAGAACAAGGAGTCTTCTGAAGTCCAAACTCCTAAGTACCCATAAAAAGGACTGGCTTCCCCATAATACAAAAGACATAAAAAATTCGATCATTATCTTGCCCAAACGACCATAGAATCTCAACTTCCACATCGCCAAACTATGATTTCTATCTATTTTCTTAATAGATAAGCTCGCCCGCAAGTACAGAGATTGGAACTAGAGACCTTGAGGTTATTGTTCTTATCCTGTCCAAAATCCTAAACTTAGTGAAAACAAGCTCTTCACAGACACCAGTCAAACCCACTTCTTATACAGTTCCTCGTAATCATATTCTCACCCTTCACTTGAGAATATACACCCTCAGCCATCTTTATGAAAAGCATTAAACTCGCTTCTAGCCCTATTGGTGCCTTGGCCCGATTTTAACTTGTAACCACTACAGAGTTGACATCAAGAGTTCACATCTAATCTCATCTATTGTCTCTAGGAAAAATATGCGCTAACCATCATAAATATACTTTCTTATCACAAAAATGGCATACATGAGTGAAAGACAAACTTTTCCCTAGACAAAACTTCTACTTAAAGAAATAAATGTAACATAAATTCTTAAACTCAATGATATAACAACTGGAAAGCCGCAATTTTAACCCACTGTTGATGCTATTTATAACTCTATATTTGTAGTTCTATCATATTCAAAATATCCTGGAAGTTCAGCCTGAAAATCACGCAAGTAAGATGTCCAATATAAATGGAAAAAAGTAGCAAAGTAGTTAAAAAGCTACAAAATGACAACAATAAGCGCTTCCACGTGATCAAATAACCTTTACCCCTGGGACTATACACTGGATACCAGAAACAAGAAGCCATTATGACTTGCTGCAAAATTAAGAGATTACCAGTATGAATTGCCACCAGGACAGCTTTTTTAAAACCGAAAGTAATTTAAAACTAAGACATTAAATAGAGAAGGGAAGTTAAAGCACAACTTTTGGAAGTGTTTCAATGAAGAAATTTTGACCTTGAGATCTAAAAGATTCTTATGTATTGTTATCTCCTGAGAAAAAAATTCTGCTTCATTTATTTAGTTTATTTTCCATCCTTTTTTAATATTGACAAAAAAAAAACCTATGAACAGTTTGCGTAAGATGCCTCAACAACAATACAAGTATTACTACTACCATCATGACATCTACACAGAAAAACCGCAGAGAAATGAGCATAATATTTGATAATATATACTTAACAATAAACAGCACAACCAAGTTGGTTAAAAACCTACAATTGCAGGAATAATAGGGATTCACATACCATTGTTTACAAGACACAACATTTACTCAAAAGTCGGCACTTATAATTATAAAACACTAAAAATTTCCGCACAACTAATCTAAGCGAACCAAATCCCTAAATTAGAATCCAGGAATCATTTCCTGAATTTGCAACACATTCAAGAACCACAATCATACCAAAAAAATATATTAATACAGTGGAATCCAAGTTTCTATTTAGCCTCACCTCAAACCGAATATTCTTGTAAACAAGCTCCTCGACATTGCTGCCAACGGTAGGATGGGTAGTGACAACTTCTCCCAAGTGCAATTTGTATAGCGTCGTCGTCTTACCAGCATTATCCAGTCCAACCACAACAATCTTGTACTCTTTTGCCGGGAACATCATGAACCAAAATCTTGACATGAATGCCCCCATCCTTACCTAAATTCAACAACAATAATTAAATAAATAAAGTTAAATCAATATCCAGATATAACGAAAAATGATACACGCGTATATGCAAGATCTTCGTCAAATTACTTCAAATTGAACCGATAAATAAGGTTATAAACTGAAAAGATAAAATCTTGGAATTGGGTTTGCGAGAAATTAAACCTTGAACTGTAAAACGTGCCGATCTTACGATCGCGTTGGATTGATGGGGAAATTTGATTGGCTGTAACTGTAGTTTTTTTTGGGGTCGGTGATCTCTGAAACCCTAATATATACTCATATATTTTTTCAACAGAAGAAGTTTCAATGGATGAGAGAAGCTGGCTGTTGGTCTTTGATTTTACTTTTTTACTTTTTTTTGGTTTTGAAGGAGAAAGAATACCAGAGAAGAAGAAGAAGAAGATGGTAAACAAAGTTTTCTTCTGTTCTGTCTGCGCTACGATGGAAACGTGACGTGGAGAGCAGACGGCTACGTAGATATATTTCGGATATTTTAAAATAACTGAAAGTGGTATATGTAGTTGGGAACAAAAGCATTTTAATTATTTAAGTTCAAATTTTATATTTGAAGTGTTTAATAAATTTCAGAAAATGCTTTTACTAATAAATTCTTGTACTCTAAATCACTTTCAAGATTTAAATTATAAAAATTCTAAGCAGACATAATAATTGAACATAAATTAAAAAAATAATTTTATTTATTTATATTTTGACTTTTTATTATAAAAAATTAAAATATAAATAAATAAAATTATAAAGAGCTATTGTTGAATTATTATATCCGCGGGTTCTTAAAATTATGTTAGAAAATTTAATTTTAAATCTTAAATTTAAAATTGAACACCAAATGTTAATTTAATAGCTCTCTTTTGGTTTTGGCGACAATTTCGAAGCTCTCCAACCTTGCCAACTCCGCCAGTCCGCCCATCTTCTTTCCCTTTCTAAATGCTATAACTATTCTACTACTACTGTAAACTCCAATTCTCCCTTACCAATTCCTTCAATATATACACTCACATTCATTCATATTGCCTAATAATTCTTCAGCTACCTCTACACCAAAAATCATGTCTCAGTCCCTGAATTTCTTCATCTCATCCTCCCCCTCCCCAAATCCCACCATTTCAAAATCCCCCTCCATTTTCACCTTCCCCCGCCGCTTACCGCTACCCACAACCTCAATTAAAAGACCCATCAAAGCCCTTTCTTCAGATCTCAACCCGTCGCCCCCGTCTCCGGTAGTACTCCTCTCCGACAATGGCCAGGGCAATGGAGTAATTCCTGCTGCGGGTGATTCCAGCTCGATTGAGGTGGATGCCGTGACGGAAGTGGAGCTGAAGGAAAATGGATTTCGGAGTACCCGGCGAACCAAGCTGGTGTGCACCATCGGACCCGCCACGTGCGGGTTCGAGCAGCTGGAGGCGTTGGCGGTGGGCGGGATGAATGTGGCCAGGATTAACATGTGCCATGGCACGAGGGACTGGCACAGGAGGGTGATTGAGAGAGTGAGGAGGTTGAATGAGGAGAAAGGGTATGCAGTAGCTATTATGATGGATACTGAAGGGAGTGAAATTCACATGGGAGATCTTGGTGGAGCTCCATCAGCTAAAGCTGAGGTATATTTCGTTTAATTTAGCTCCTTGATTATTTTTATATCAACTAGTTTTTGGTTAATTAATTTGATTTTAATTGTTGGTCTGTTGATTTGGTTGAATTAAGAACAAGAAAGTTTGGTTTTTGAGTTTTGTTGTTGGGTTTATTGAACATTTTCTTTGCATTTGGTGAGGAAAGGAAAGAATCAACCTTTTGCTTAGAATATACTTTCTCCTTTCCCTAACAGGGATTAAATGGGCTGCCATCTCTGCACGTGTTTCACATTATGTTAATATACTTTTGTATTTTGTGTGTTAGCTTGGGTTGTTTGGTGCCATCAAGATATAGTAAACACTAGTATTCTATCTACCACCTTTACTTTTCTGTACGTCCAAAACATTGTCACCTTAATTTTTAACTTATAAAAATACCATTTTACCTTTTCTTGAAAAAATATTGACTTTGGGTTGCAGTCCAATACTCCCATTATCTTTTTGACACAGATCTTCTTAATGGATACGGATTCCATCCATCCCCTTTCCTTTTCTGTACTTCCAAAACATTGTCACGTATTAAGAAATGTTTGTTACTTGTTCAGTATTTGTAAGCCCAATGTCATTATTGTCTAAGTTTGGTATGAGTTTTCATTTTTATGGGCTGACGGTAATACTATATTTTTAGTGAATAGTGTGATGCACTTTGAGACAGAGTCCTATCCTTCTAACTTGCTCATGTAAACTACATCAACAAATTTCTTACTGAGGTCTCTCTATGTGCTGATGTGAAATTAATTTAAATTTAAAATCAGAAACTCGTAACTTTATGGTTGATGCCTCCCAGTTTACAGTCATGGAGCTTCTGGTGATGATTTATTATGCAGGATGGCGAGATATGGACTTTCAGTGTTCGAGCTTTTGATGTACCTCGCCCAGAGCGCACCATTACTGTGAACTATGATGGTTTTGCCGAAGGTTGAACAACTACTATTTTTAAGTTAACTCTTCCTATAAGTCCTATTGCATATTTGTATACATGTAGGATGTCGCTCAATTTCGACTAAACTATTATTGACAGATGTGAAGGTTGGGGATGAACTCCTAGTTGATGGCGGAATGGTGAGGTTTGAGGTGATTGAAAAGATTGGTCCAGATGTCAAGTGCCTATGTACTGATCCTGGGCTTCTGCTACCTCGTGCTAATCTAACTTTTTGGCGAGATGGAAGCTTAGTGCGGGAACGTAATGCCATGCTTCCTACTGTTTCCTCGAAGGTTGGTTCTTCTCATTATTCCTTTGTAGTTTCTTTAATTCATGTTGCAAACCTTAAACTGATTACTTCAGCATGTATGAAATGTCCATTTCTTAAGATAGACTCCCTTAGTCCCTCCCTGGGACGACTAAAGTGGCTATTTTCGGCCCTCTTGTCCGGTTTAACCAGTTCAGCTGGATTTATTGGTTTTTTGAACAGCCCAGTCATTACACTTGACCACTTAATTAACATGCTTTGAGTTCAATGCAAGTTGAAGTGCTTTTAATGCCATTTCAATGGGTTCAAGCCCCCTTACACATCACCTCATTCCGTCCATGGCAGCCTTGACGAGAGGAACCCATGTTATTATGACCCGCCTTCAAACCAATGCAACCTCGTTATGGCTTCTGTACCATTTCAGAAAGACATTTGAGGAAGTTCATATCCTTCAGTGGGCCAGGACACCTCCCTTGAGCTACGCTCAGACTTGGCCTCCCTAAGATTACTTAAAAGTTAAAAAGAGAATGTTTTAAGCCCTTAGATCCCTAAGGTGCAGGTTAAGGGCATAGGAGTTTCTTGAGTCTGCTCTAAATTTGAGATGTTCAGACTGCTATAGGCAATTCAAATGGCCCCAGTTAGGGAAGGAAATCCAGGAATTTTGCCACTCACTGCTGTATAGTCAAATCCTTCTTGCTACGTAGCAAAAGGAGGGCCCCGACGTAGCCACGTAGTAACCTACAAGGCGTGTTATTGTGGCTTACTTTTATCTGCTTTGCATAAGCTTCTTACTCAAATCACTCTTAAGTTATTTTGTACTCTTCAGGATTGGTTGGACATTGATTTTGGGATCGCAGAGGGTGTTGATTTTATTGCAGTATCATTTGTGAAGTCTGCTGAAGTGATCAATCATCTTAAAAGCTACATCAAAGCACGAGCTCGTGACAGGTATGATTATGTTTTCATGTTCGTACTCTTTTATCTATTTGTAATTCGGCCTATTCCTCGCTCTTTTCCAAGTTTGTTTGGATTTGTTTTTACTTTCCTATGTTTTTTGTGAATTTATTCAGTTTTTTTTTTTTTGTGGGGTTGGAGGGGAGGAAGGGGATGTCAAATTTTTATTTTCCAATAAGTTGAACCACATATCTTAGACATCCTTGTTATGTTCAAACTTATTGAGGTAGAGCTTCTTGGTCTCGTAGCTTCTCAAGTGAGAACAACTTAAACTTATCAAAAGAACGAGAATATATAGAATACCTTGTTGTTGTTCTTTAATCTATACTCTAGTTTTTCATATTTAAAATCTATAGGGACCGAGCCACATATATTCCAGCATTTGAATTTTGATCCAAAACATGATTGGCAAAATCATGTGGTCTTTTTTATTATACTCACTCCGTTCCGAATTATAAGATCATTATTGACTTTTGAAAGTTAATTTAAAGTAATTTCAAACTCAAAATTGAATTAATTTTAGTTAATACAATGATGAATATTGTCTTAAATTGACTTTAAAAAGTCAATAATGATCTTATATTTAGGATGGTGGAATCCGCAGCTACTATCCTTAGAGCGTGCACTGGATAAACCACCATGTGCACGCAATACCCCACAAACTATGCAGACAAAGTAGTCGCATAGTAAACTATGTGGGTGCCCATGGAGATCGTTGCCTTGGAAATCAGGTGGGTGTTTTTACCTACTGGAGATCTATATTGGCCAAAAAAATAGGAGTGACAACAAACATAGAATCTATCTTTGTTTCTTCCTATTACTCTCCTCTGTCTTATTCTGCTACTTCAAATGATATGAGTCTTCTGTGTCACTAAACTCACTGCAAAATAGTAAAGATTGAGCTTGACTGCCAACAAGTAGAGTGTGTGTGTATGTATGTGTCACATTCTAATAAGTGATAAGTTTATTTTAAAATAACAAAAGTTAACAATCAGTGCTACAGAATTAATTTGATAAGTGATAGATAGGCTATTAGAAATCAGGTTGGTCATTGTGATTATAAAAGTTACCATTAGGCACATGCATAGTTGTCACGGCTCCACGGCGAGTCATGGCGGTAGCCGACTGCCAAGACGCCTAGGCGACAAGGCGACCGCTATGGCGTCCGTATGGCGACAAGTCATTTACAACGGGTAATTTATATATTATTTATTTTACTTAACAAGTATATTGGCAATAAAATTTCATAGACATTAAAACCCAAAACATAATAATATGGAATAACATTAAAAGCACAATTATGTAAATACTTAGCAATACCAATCCAAAAATAAAACACTTGATATTAAAAACTAGTAGAAGAAATGAATAATTCAACAAACACCACATAGAAAATAAAGTTGCAACCATCCATCACATATTACTAGTCTAATAAAAATAATAAAACACCACATAGTAAGCCAAAATAATGTCTAAACTCTCTACACTAGTCTCTAAACATCGTTCAAGCAAATTCATCAAGAAAAAGGTCATCTCCATCTCCTCCATTAGAACTACTCTCATTCAAAGGCGTAGGTGGTCTTTCTCCAAAATCAACCTCCACATCTTCATCATCATTTGGAATTCTCTCTTCTTCATCAACTTCATCATCGGAGTCGAAATCCATCAACCCTGATTCCCTTGAAGTTGAACCACTACCACGTCGAGAGTACGTCATGAGATTATCACTAGTATTACCACGAGCCCTCCTTGAAAGATTGCGACCCTCAAGCGTGTTGGATGCACCAGTTGCTCGGTCCACATCATTCCATGTAAGATTTTCCCCGGGATGAACAACATCGGCCTCATTATTGATCCATTCATTATCCCGTTCAAAACCATCAATGGCTAATGGATCAAAAAAATTTCCAAATTCACGCCTCTTTTAGAACCTTGAGACGATCTTTTGATTGTATTGGACATACACCAAGTCACTCAATCGTTTATGTTCCAATCTATTCCTCTTCTTCGTATGAATCTAAAATAAATAAAACAAAAAATAATAATATTAATGACAAAATTTTAATTATTTTATTAGTAGTGAATGACTTGTTACTTTTTAACCAACAATAAAAAGGACTTACAAACTCAAATGTATTTCAATTGCGCTCACAACCGGAAGAAGAACAACAAAGGCCTAGAATTTTTTTTGCAAACGAGGATAGCTCAATAGCCCGCCCTCTAAAAGCATTCCACCAATCAACTAGCAAACATTTAAAAGAAATATAAATATTTTTAAAAGGAGGAAAAGAAGAATGTATATAATTATAATTTAGCTTTTATATCTTTATATAGATTTCAATATACTAACGAGGATTCTTTGATTTCCATTGCCTAATCGCCATTTCTTGTGCAAAAGTATCTCGAGAAGCATCATAGTTATCAGCTAGATTGCTTTATCTTGTCTAGCAAATCTAAGTCGAGCATCATCTTTGCAAGAATGTCATTGAAGTCTGCTCGTAGAGTACCAGCAAACACCAGACGTTCTTGTTTGATATCAAAGTACTTGCTCGGATTGAGAAACAATGCAGCCCCATATAATTTTTGCTCCATTTGGCTTTCCCAGCGCCGCTCAACAATGTCAATCACCTTCTTGTACAGTCTTTGTTTGTTATCAAATGCATCTTTGATTTTTTTTCTTCGCACATTCCATCACAGCAAAAACTTCTGGCATGACAGGCTTCTCATCACCATCAACGATCCTCAAGACTATTAGAAGTGGTTGTGACGCCCTAATGCAATCCTCGACATGATGCCAAAATGTTGTTGAAATAACAGTATCACATACTTTCTTCCCCGCTTCGGTAGCCGACAGCTTAGATTTTGTCCAATCCTCGCTTATGAACAAATGCCTCAACGCATCTCTATGCTTGTACAAACTCTGCAAGGTGAGGAATGCTAATCTAGTAACTGCGGGTCTCACAAGATTCCTCCCATTTGTTTTATCCCTCATCGCATCAAGAAGACGACCATGCATGTAAATGAATGTTGTGATTCTTCTTGCATTTGTGATTGTGGGCTGGCATTGCTTCAACTTGCCTATGTCCTCTAGCATAAGGTCTAGGCAGTGAGCGGCGCAAGGTGTCCAAAACAGTGTAGGCCTCCTAATATATGCCCGCTGCCTTGTAATTAGAGACATTGTCCGTGACCACCTGAACTACATACTCGGGGCCAATTTTCTCAATCTTACTATCAAGTAGATTTGCCAACATTGTGGCATCTTGTGACTGACTGGAGATATCAACAGAACCCATGAAGTAAGTCCCCTCCGGACTATTAACAAGGAAATTCAATAAGTGTCTTCCCCTCTTATCTGTCCAACCATTTGACATGAGTGTGCAGCCATATTGTTTCCAAGAAACTTCATGTTTTGCCTTTAACTCATCGATTTTCGTCTTTGCCTTCTCAAGTAAAGGAACCCTCAACTCATTATACGTTGGAGGCTTTAAACCCGGTCCATATTGCCCTATGGACTCAATCATTATCTCAAAACTCCTTGCATTTGCAACATTGAATGGTATGCCACACTCGTAGAAAAAGTTGGGAATGTGCATATGGACTCTCTCATTTTCCTCCGATGTCTTTAAACGATTTTCAATACTCGTTTGGCTCAAACGCTTGCTATGCCTCTCCTCTACAACTTCGACAGTCTTCCTTAGAAGTGCTTCAACCGTCTTTGTTGTAGCTTTTGGTTGTGACTTTTGGAATTGAAAAACAGTTTTCTTCCTTTTGGAAGTTGTCCCAGAACTTGGGATAGTGTTAGAAGAAGCATTGGAAGCTATGCTTGGACGAGCAGATGATTGTTCTTCTTGCACTTCTACTACATCATCATCTAGTTCAACTGGCTTGTTCCTCTTTCTACTATTCAAAGCTGCTTACATTTCCCTCATAATTTCTGTTGTTGTTTTAGGACACTTCGCTACATCTTCAAAATTTTCAGCTAGATGTTGCTTGAGCATCTTGATGCCCGAATGACATTTCTTCCCGCAAAGTATACATTGCATGACATCCTTATTGCTTATATCCGGCCAATATCCATATTTTCAATCCAGATCGTTTGATTTAGCTTTTTCTTTTAGGGTCCTTTGTTATATCATAACTATCGGCCTCCAAACTTTCTGCCATTTTACTTTCTACACAACACAATCATATAAAAAATATAAAACAAATTGTATCAGTATATATATTGTATATATGTATAAGTATGTATCAGTATATAACCACATCAAGTAGATAAATTATATAACCACATTCTTTTGTATTCATATCACAAATCAAATTAATCAGGAAAGGCCCTAATTAAATTTATTCACGTAGCAGAAATAAATTCTATATCCTTTTAAAAATAAATTAGACAACATTTTCAATAACACATTTTGCAGTAGGAATGCACTGGATGTACACTAAATATTGCCTAACAAAACCTTGTTTTCTTTTGCCAACAAAATTACATTGGAATGCACTGGATGTACACTAAATATTAGAACAGCATGCACAACTGATAACTCAATGTGCCAAAGTTTATATAGAGCAATTTATTTAATCTGGCTGCAAAAATCTCACTAGATGTTGTCTCAACATATGTATCACACTTCAACCTTCTTTCTATGCTCCCTCCTGTTATTTTACATTAGAAAACAAGGTTCTAGTATCATATTATTCTATATCCTTTTGAAAATAAATTAGACAGCATTTTCAATAACACATTTTGCAAATAAATTAGACAGCATTTTCAATAACACGTTTTGCAGTAGGAATGCATTGGATGTACACTAAATTAGATGAAATTACATTAAAAAAAATATATCCAACTAGTAGCAACCATATTAACCCAAAACAGCCATTAGATTGCCACATAAATATAACCACTGTCAAGTAGATAAATATTACATATCAATGGATAAAATGTAAAGAGTACATATATAAAATATAAATATAAATATATATATATATATTTATAATTGTGTATGTGGCAAACTGTGGAGTTACTGGAGTAAAAAAAAAAGAAAGCAACAGAGAAAGCACTAACTAAGCAAATAAACAAGTAAGCATAATATATATATATATATACACGAAAGTTTAGAGCAGGTGGTCGGCAAGTTGTGAAGACAGAAGGAAAAAAAAAAAGCAGAGTCGGTCGCAAGTTGCGACCACCAAAGAAGAAGAAGAAGAACGAGAAGAAAGAAGAGCATACCTAACAAAGAAGACGCGATCGGAGCTGTGGGTTGTCGTCATCTCGTCGATCGTCCTCGGTCGTCGTCGTCGGAGCTGTATGTAACTGGGTACCAAGTAATCTCTCTCTCTCTCTCTCGCTTGCTCTCCCCCTTCTACTCTTCTACTTCTGCTCTTCGCCCGCTGCAAATCGTTATTAGGGCCAGCTTCGAACGACGTCGTTTTGTTCTTTTTCTTTTTTTTTAAAACCCAGTTGGCCATCAAGTCGCTCGCTTGGCTTGGAGAAGTCGTCAACTAGTCGTCCATGGTGACGACTTGTTTTCCTAGGCGCCCGACTTGCAAGCATCCACCAAGTCACCCTTCCGCCTTGCCACTGTAGTGCCGACTGGACGCTAGACGATGCTTAGGCGACGCCTTAACAACTATGGGCACATGTTCTGAATAGAGTGATAAAGCAGCCGTGCAGTTACCCTCATAAAACACGTTAGGAGCTTTGATTAATGTATTTGCCTCGTTGACTGGAGCTTAAAATCCCTTAATGGATAAATATCATGGTTGTTGCAATGTTGAACCCCAAGCGATTGTATTACATAATTACTAGTTTTAGGTGGTGTTTAATAAAATTGAGTAATTAAGATTGTATATCTTAATAAATTAGATCATCTGAGTGAAATAGCATATGAAGTTAAAAAGTTGTTTGGTAACTAAAAAGTATAAAACATCTGAATGACTTTTAAATTTAAAAATTGATATTTTTAAATTTAAAAATATCTCAAATTGACTTTTCAAAAATCAATAATGATCTTAAAATTTGGAATGGAGGGAGTACAATATTTATACAGGCTCCATATATTTAAATTTTTCATTAAGAGGCAGTTGTTAATGATTTAGATTTATATCTTCCTCTTACCAATTAAAAGACGATAAGAGGCAAATAAAATTTTACCAAACAACTATACCCTCTTATTGAATTAGATGTGGGGTTGTTAAGAGGTATTAAGAGATAAATAAACACCACCTTACATATCATGATGTTATCAATGTCTTTGTATTCTATACACATGGAGGAGTTGAGAAATATCCAAGAAGCTGGTCGGTCCCACTTTCCCTCCAATGTAAAGTACAAATCCTAATTCCTCAAAAAAAATAAAAAATAAAAGTACATAAAAAATTATCTTGTTAGAATCTGGAAACTACCTTTTACTTCTATAATTCCAGATAAGTAGTATACTTTTGGGTGGGTTGAGATATAAATGTATCTATTGTGATCATGCAGTGATATTTCTGTTATTGCAAAGATAGAGAGTATTGACTCGTTGAAGAACTTGGAGGAGATCATCCAAGCATCAGATGGAGCTATGGTAGCAAGGGGAGATCTGGGTGCTCAAATCCCATTGGAACAGGTTCCATCAGCTCAGCGAAAGATTGTTCAAGTGTGCAGGCAGTTAAATAAGCCTGTTATTGTTGCTTCTCAGCTGCTTGAATCCATGATTGAATACCCTACGCCTACAAGAGCTGAAGTAGCTGATGTTTCTGAAGCAGTAAGACAAAGGGCGGATGCTTTAATGCTCTCTGGTGAGTCAGCCATGGGCCAGTTCCCTGACAAGGCACTGACTGTATTGAGAAGTGTAAGCCTGAGAATTGAAAGGTGGTGGAGGGAAGAGAAAAGACACGAAGTTATGGAGCTACCAGACATTGCTTCTTCATACTCGGACAGTATTTCTGAAGAGATTTGCAACTCAGCTGCAAAGATGGGTAAGAAAAACTTATCTATACATCTTTGGTTTGTTATTTATTGATATTTATTTTTCTGTTAGCTTATACAAGTAGGCACCCAAATTAAATGCTCCGCACTAAGATTAAAGTGAAGTACATTATCTGTGCTCACCGTAACTATTTCTGAATGTTGTAGCATTAAATGCATCCAGTTCTGTATTTTATTTTCTTGCATCATGGAAACATCCTATTTGGCGCATATTTTATCTTAAACATGATTCCTATGCTTTATAGGTACATAGTGTCATAAAGTGGTTAAAGTTTGGGATGAAACACCATTTAGTAAAAGGACTATATTTTCTAATTTGATTTTTTATTTTTTTTTATTTTTTTTGCTTATTAACTTAGATGGTGGTTCAATCATACTTTGATATCTGTATCTCATAATAACATCATTTGGTGCGAATAATGGTGTTAGATATACACCGTGTTTCTAGAGCATTCTTCTGCAACGATTTTTTTGTCAATTTTATCTATCTTTTTCAGCTTTCTGTTCTATATTGTCACATCCTTGTATTACCATTGTACTTCTAGGTTTTTTTTATTTTATGTTTATTTTTTTTATATTTGGATTATTAGTTGTTCTTCCCTATGGTAATTTCGATCATTTATATTTTCTTGATCTTCTTGTTACATTTCTTGTGTTTTCTTTTTTTCTAATGGGGTATGATTCCAGTGCCTCCTAGCTAATGGGCAGGCTCCTCCTTTAGTACTACTACCCGAATTATATCCCAATTTTCACATCTAGCCCCTTTTTGATTTCTTCATTATGATTTTCTTCTACCCCCTCTCCTTTCTTTGTTCCCACATTTTTCTCTCTTTCTATTGCTGTTGTAGTGGAGTGGTGCATCTTAGGGTACAAGCAGTCTGTTTTTCACATTGGTGCTGTGTTGACCTGATATTTGTCCTCAATTTTTTGGTTGTGATTTTGCAGCTAACAACTTAGAGGTGGATGCACTCTTTGTTTACACAAAAACTGGACACATGGCATCTCTCTTGTCACGTTGCCGCCCTGACTGCCCAATTTTTGCATTTACAACCACGACATCTGTACGAAGATGTCTGAACCTGCAGTGGGGTCTAATACCCTTCCGCTTGAGCTTCTCTGATGATATGGAAAGCAACCTCAATAAAACTTTCGCGTTGCTTAAGGCCAGGGGAATGATCAAATCAGGTGACCTGGTCATTGCTGTCTCTGATATGTTGCAATCTATTCAAGTTATGAATGTTCCATGAGAACACAGGTTCAGATTTTTGTTACGACATGGGAGCACTACCTGGTTCCTTCTAAGTTCTAATCAATGTTATTTGTCAAAGGATGATCTCTAGCCCAGGTGTGTTCTTCCCTGAACTTATTAGTGGTGGCATCTTTGCTTCGAAGGACTGCAACTCCTAGAGATTATGGTTTTACAGATTTACCCTTATGGTGGTAGCTCCTCCATATTACAGAAATGTATCCTTGTAGTTGCTCCTTTTTGTTTATCGTTTTCTTTTTCTTTTCCGAACAATGTAGCTTATGTTTTTTTGACAATCTTATCTAATTAGAAATTTTAGCAAAGAGTAGGACTGAGCATCATCAACAATAATGGAAAGACTTTGTGGGCTAATGTCATTGTTCCGGTCAATTTTGTACATTTTAAATATTCCTCGATTTTGGTTTCTTTGCTTTTGATTACCTCAGCTTGCTATCTGTTCTCATTTTTTATTTTTTTTTAGTACCCTATTCTATTACAATTCGATTCTAGGGATACATTTCATCTAAGGGGAACCTGGGGAAGGGGCTTGGGAGAACTAGGGAGAAACTTAGGAGCGTCTTGATTAAGGCTGAAATCTTCATGTGACCTTACACGGTAAAAAGAAAGGTCTCTACTACTAGACTATTAGCTTTGGTCCATATATTTTCATTTGATTATCTTATATGACTGAATAATTACTCCCAAGTCCTTGGGTTGACAAAAGAAGTACGCTATTTATTTTATGAACATTTGATTTTAGCTTTAGGCTTTTAAGGCCTCCATTGCACCCAAAAAAAAAGAAAAGAAAAGAAAAAAGTACACCATTTCTTTGAGCTGTTAAGATGTCCAATAAGAGTACAGTCCAAACACTAGGACATGCATAATTGGCTTGTTTTTGCTTAATAACTGTTGTATCGTTTGAGTTGTTTATGTAGCAGGTTCTGTTTATCAATGTTCTTATCCTTGCATTTTTCGCAAACTTGTTGGAGCCTTTCAGCATCCTAGGAGATAATATCCGAGTTCCTGTTTTAGTTTATATATTATTGGATGAAAATAAACGGACGAATATTCTGGTAAACTATTGAGGAGCACTTGCCAGCTACTTTTGGTTGCATTGTTGTAAATATTTGCAATTCATTTTCGTATGCTAACGTCCAAAATTTGTGTGGAAAACATAAAAAGGAAGAAACTTGAGTTGTTACAGTTGTTATTAAAAGGTCTTTTGGGTCTCCTAATTAGTCCAAAAACACCAACGGTGCCTAATTAGTCCCAAAAAAGCATGTAGGGTAGCACCAGCTAAGCCGGTGTTAAATTGGGGAGCTTAGTGGATGCCTAAATGACCTTAGGGTAGCACCAGCTAAGCTGATGTTACATTGGGCCACTAGCTTCCGTGGGGTAGCACCGGCTGGGTGATCATTGGGGAACTAACCGGATATGCAAGTTGCTGTAGGGTAACACCGGCTTTCGTAGGGTAGCACCGCTAAGGTGGACAAACCAGATGCCGCTACCCTAAGCCGGTGTTACATTGAGGAACTGACCGGATGCCTAAGTGACCATCAACTTTGAGAAGTAGTTTTATTGCAATCTGATTTTCAGTTTGGTTTGGTTTCATTTTGTGGTTTGATGTGAAATCGTTAACCAAACAATCCTAAAGATCATTTTTCTTCTCATTTGTTTTGTTATTTTGGGTGTTGTTACTTGTTAAGATGTTCTAGTTTGCTTTGTTGTTGAATGTAATAAAAACAAACCTGTTTTATCAATGGGCTTTTTGGAGTTTGAAAGCCTATATTATATGGTGTCACATAACAAATAAGTCAAAAAGTTAAATGTGATGAAGTATGTGTATGCAAAGGGAAAAGGGAGTACGTGTATTGGACACACACAAATTTACGTGTGTCCTGCACTTAATACGATGTGGTTTTGATTGATAAATTAGTAAAATGTCAAAACAACTATTAATGAAAAATAAAAATGGTAAAATGTCAAAAAATTATTACTAAAATCTCTTAAAATAATAAGACACACGTAAATTTGTGTATATCCAGGACAGATGATCTCTTTTCCCAGTGAATTCTTTGTCATATGATATTTGCAGTAACGAAGATGTGCCATTAACTTGTGTAAATGCTAGTAGCTGTGTGTATCTAAATGTACATGCAGAACCTATATGTAATTGTACTCCATCACTCTAATAAAGTTCACTATCAAGATGTAGACGTAGATATCTCAATGACTTCATTTCCATCCCTAATACTACTAGTTGAGTGTGCAAAAATACAAGGTTTCTTTACAAAGTTCGGCCATTTCTATGTATTATTCCGGTGTAAAAACATAAGGGAGTTCCCTCTTGGCTCGGAAACAAATTTCCTTGGAATAGGACAATAAACTATAACCATAATCTCTCTCCACTAAAATCCATTTTGTATCCCAAACTTTGTAGTGAAAATCAATTTGCACCCTATACAATTTTTTAGATTAAATGCACCCTAAACTCGAACCCAAACAATTAAATGCACACGCCGCTAGATTTTTCAGTTAAATCTTCGCCGAAAGTTCCAAGTGCGTGGAATATAAGGGTATTTAGGTCAAATGACATCATTCCCACCATTAAAATAGATCTATAACTTTTTCAAGCCCTAAAATTGGATTTCCACCAAATTACAGGACGACAAGGGGGGAAAAGAGACGTGTTGCTCCGATGGATTGATTATGTTATTGTAAGAAGTCAGTGATAATGAAATATATTTAAAAAATCTACAATGTAGGGTGAAGATTCTTTGGTTTCGTTTATTGGAGTATATTTTTCTTTTGAATTTTTTTTTTTGCTAAGAGTAAATTTGTTTTGCAATTAACACAATTTCACTGTAAATTGTTTTGAATAGAAGGTCGAAGTAGGTGTTAGGAGTGACTACAAATTCTTCGAATCGATAGATCTCCGATTGTGTGATTGTGCAAGAGTGGTGATTCCATGATTAATTGGAAGATTGGAGACAAAAAAAATAAAGAATTATGTATATAGAGGGCAGAGGTTGAAAAGTTCAAAGTTGAGTTGAAGAGAATCAAGTCAAGAAAGACAATGGCATGACTGATTTGCTCAATTGTATTTTTGGCCAATTTTATGCTCTGTTTTGCAATTTTTGTTTCAAATGATTATGTTGTTCTTGTAGTGAAGATATTTAAAATGGTGTGTTTCATGAAAATTAAGAATATTAGTTGTATGAAGTGGTGTGTTTCATATATAATCTGACCTCTTTGATGAATAAATGAAATATTTTTTCAGATGAATGAATTTTTGGTCTTGGAAAAGCTTTAGATCTATTTTAATGGCAAGAATGATATTATTTGACCTAAATATCCTTATATCCCACACGCTTGGAACTTCATGTAAAAATTTAGTCGAAAAATCAAGCGGGGTGTACATTTAATTGTCTGAGTTGAAGTTTAGAGTGCATTTAATCTAAAAAATTGTATAGGGTGCAAATTGATTTTCGCTGCAAAATTTGGAGTGCAAAGTGGATTTTAGTCAATCTCCTATCTCAATTCCACAACAGGCAATCAAAGACAAGCCTTTTTTACACTGATATGAAAAGATTCACGAGTAATTTACTTGCTACTAGGTTTTAAAGTGACTCGAATCAACTTCAATACTCGTTACTTGATTCTTAAACGATTTTAAACTACCGAACTCAACTTTCATGTTATAAGCATTTATCAGTTGAACCTAAGACTGGACAAGAAATTGAAATTGACCCCGAAATCGTATCAAAAACTGATCAAACCGCGCCAATTGAGTTGTACCAACGGTTCCGGCGTATGCGACAGTTTTAAAATAACTAGAAAACCACATATGCAGTTTGAGTATAGTTTTGGGAGGCTCCGCACCGCTCAAACCGCAATGCACCGCTCTTATATATTATATATATTTTTAAAAGTTATATAGACAAATTCCTAAAAATATAATAGACAATTTTAATTATCTTATGTACTTTTAAACTTTTTGTTTGTGGCTAAAAATATTTCTAATTGAATTGTAATGGTTTGAGCAATATTGAAACATTCATGAGTAACATATTTCAAATCTAAAACTTGTTGCTTAATGTTATTTTGTTAATACCATATATGGTTTCTTATACATAAAGATGAATTTGATTTATTGAATATTATTGTTAACTATGTCAATTGATTTTAGAACTTAAACGAACCAAATGAAACCGCACCGCAAACTTTAAAACAACACCACACCAATCACAAGTGATGTCATATACAGTTTTAGAATTATCAAAATACACCCAAATAATTTTATATACAGTCTGAACTTCCAACCGTATAAAATCATACCATATTCTACCTCAATTAAACCAACTCTCGGGTCTTTTTATATCTCTCTCTATTCAAGAAACCACAATAAAACCAAGACATGGGGGGCCTTAGTGGGTCCTATGTCACATTACCAATATAATTTTGGAAAAAGGGTTTTAGAGGTGATTGAAAGCCTCTATACCACCTACTACATTGGCACTTGCTTTTAGACTTTTGTACCACAACAATAACACCATATTTATTTGTAACATCAGTCACACCATATTTATTTGTAATATCAGTCATGGTAATACATACGCTTACTTCATATTCCAAATGTTTTGATCAATATTGAGGAGTGGGTTAAAATTAAGTTTTTTAAAGACCTTCAATTGACTAATGGAGCATCGACACGTATACCAGGCCTTGTTGATTAATTAAAATCTCTTACTACTAACTTCAATGGGGTTTCTTTTATTTGTGAAATTAAATGATGGATTTGTTACTGATGATATCTCTCTATCCTGGGCCCTGGCCTTTAGAGCCTATAACTGGCCTACAAATTCATCAGTATAAATAGACTACTTCAACCCAATATAAAGAAACAATTTTGTAGTACAATAACATATTCATATGCTTTGTGCATTATTATATAGAGTGCAAATAATTTATATGAATCCATCATCATCAATGAGTCTCCACCCTTGATCCCATCAATGGCCCATCCACCAAAAACATATTTAAAAAAAGGTGAAAAATTAATAAAAACTTTTTATTTTCAGTTACTTAAAATAAATATGAGGGGTAATTTTTTTTAAAGAGATACGTAATATATATGGTCACTCTTATAATTTTATCAAATTCCATGTATTAATGATATCTTCCGCAAGCAATTATAATCAAATAAAAAAAACTTTCATACTACTGAACATGACTCTTTATATATAATATTCATTAGTGGATCACTTAGTTTATTCAAATTTTTAAAAGAATGATTTAGGTGTTGTTTGATTGAATCTTAATACATCTTAACAGTTCATCTCTTAATACATCTTAACGGCCCACATTTTTGTATTAAGAGATACTCTGAATAGTTTAGAGTCATATTTGTATTTTAACTATTCAGAGGATCTGTCATCTGTTAATACAAATATGTGGGCTCTTAAGATGCATTAAAAAATAAGTTATTAAAATACATTAAAATGCAATTAAACATCACCTTAATCATAGTTGGTAAGAAACAAGTAAAGAAAGAGTGTGTTAAGAACAATGGCTTGTTTGGTTTTGTGCAATGAAAAGAAGGAAATCCAAAAACAAGAATCCATACGAGCACAATAATTTCCAAATAGGAGGGACATTCATAGACAAGGGCATCATCTCATTGAGGAGGAATAGGTGGAGTATATAGCTTTCTTTATCAACGTCATCAATCATTATCCATCTATTTATATTATAAAACCTCTATAAAAAATTTCTCTACAAATTTAGTATAATTAGATGATATTTTTTTTTTACTCTTTCGTCCTTATAATTTTAAATATATTATTATTTTATTCTTTTTAATATTAATTTTATATTTTTCTAAATTTTATCAACGTGTGTACGGCCGACTTCTATGCATTGAGACACCAACTTTGTTGTAATCGATACAAACAAACAGTCCTCTATTTCTTTATTGAGACAAGCTACTATGGACGGTGGACCACCACTTTATCATGATAGATGCTGTTTCACCTATTTAGAATTTAATTTAACCTCCCTATTATCAAGTATATATGGCTCTGTTTGTTTCGAAAACAAATTTTACAGCTTCTAATTTCTCAAAACCTGTTGGTTAAGAGAAAATAATACTAATAATAATAATAATCTTTCTTTTTAAAATTGCTTTATATTTTTATAATGATATTAATTAATAATATCATTATAATTTGATTAAGTATTTAATTATGATATTAGTTAACTGTGTTGTTATCAAATTACGCTTTATTTTTAAAGGCACGTTTTCTTTTTAAATAGAGGTGGATATTTGTTTCAAGATTAATAGGTATAGTCAATATTATCTTCTGTTTGAAGCATTCTCGACCCCAGTATGACAGCCTGAGCTTGAGAGATTAGACTACCATATTAAAAACTAAAATATATAGATTACATCGAACTATAATTTATAATAATTAGTTAAAAGTATGATTGAAAAGATTATCTTTAATTAAGCACTTATTAGTGTTAACAAAGAACATAGACAATAACAAAGCATAGGTCTAAATAAAATTAAACATTAAATCAATGTGGGCCAAGGTGAGAGTGTGTAGCATAACATAATTTGTTTATGAAAATATGTAATTTGGGGATCAGATGGAGATTGACCAGCTGCAAGACACTAGAGTTTGGTAGGCTAACAAATGGAAATGGGATCTTCCTGCGGAAGAAGATAGGGTAGTAAGAATGACATTTGACTCTCGTTGTCGAAATTTTTTTGTCGAATTACAATTACGATAATATTATTGGATATAATTATAAATTATAATACTAATTATATCCCTTTTAATACTAATTATAAATTGGTGGGAATTTGGGATGGATTACGATATGGGATTTAAATAAGTAGTAATTGTTATTGTCACACTTGAAGGTTAATAAGTTATTTCACAATCTTTTCATGAAAATGAAAGGAGGAATAGATATTTGGAATTAGTCCAAAGGAACTATTGTCACCAAAAAATTAGTCTTATCTGTTATGTCTTGCCGATTTAATTTTCCATGACAAGAAAATTGTAACCACGCATAATTTTTAATATGTAAAATTTTTTCTATCGATACAGCTATTTATGACTTTAAAATGTAGATATTTTTTCTATGGATACAACTATTTAAAAGATTATTGATATATTTTAATTTTTTGAGTCAATTTGTAAATTCATGAAACTCAAGATTGATATTAGTTTTCTTTAAGAAAGAAACAAATATGATAATTAGAAATATTTTTTTAATTAGTTGACAATAGGTACAGTTATTTGTACTTGAATTTAATAAATTAGTACAAATTTTGGATTTTAAAATTTCACAAACTAATTGAAAAGGTTAAAATGTATTTCTATTTTGAAAGTATTTATAATTTAACTATTTGTTGTATATAATTTTTAAAAAATATATATATTTCGTAAAGGATTAATCTGATTAAATTTTTGAATTGCCCTACAGGGAAAAACCCTAAATTTAATGGAAGGTAGCAATATTCAACTGAGAACATGAATAACTGAATCAAACATTTCAACCTCTTAGTTCTAGGGTGGAACATCACTTAGAGGGAACAAATAACTTTTTGTTGCATAATAGTCAAAGAGTCCTTTTATACAAAATAATAAATTTATATCGATAAAAAAATATGGACATATTGATAAATAAAATAGATAAAAATCAAGGAAAAATACAAATATATTATTATTTTATCTTATCTCTTAAAATTTTATATTAGTCATAATTTAACTCTATCATGAAATTTATCGGGGTATATTATTCAAAAAGAAATAGCAAAATGTTATTCCTTCTGTCCCATGATAAAAGTTTTTATTATTATTTTAGGTAGTCTTAAGTTAAATGTATGTTTACCTTAAATAATTTATTTTTTATAATAATTTACCTATAATACCCTTAATATTAATTGTCACATTTCTATTCTCTATACATATTTATATAGTATCACTAGTCATGTGTAGAAAAACTATGCAATTCAATGATAATTTAAATATAGATAATTTTATTTATTTATTTATTTTTAATATGCACAAAAAATCAACTAAAATTTTTATCCTGAGACGGAAGGAATAGTATTTAGCTCAACGTCAGACTCATTTACACACATGAATTGAATTTGTTTCCTCTTAGAATCAGTCAATAATACGAAGGTCAGAATAAATTACATACCTCATGCTCCGCGTATTTCGAAGGCATATTATCAAGAACGAGAAGTTTTCTCCACATACAACATAACATGTCACATCTAAATTCCCTTATATTACTTTTAATTAATATGTCTAATAATTCTTGTTTGACATGGAATTTTTTACCTAATAGTACTTTGTACTACAAAAGACCCTTTCAATATCGTATCTTATGTCTCAATAAGCAATCTTGTGTCCGTAATCAAATTCAAAATAAAGAATATATGTAAATTAGTAGAAAACATTAATAATTTGAGGGTTTGGTTCAATCTTCAAGATATCAAGATCATACTTGGAGAAATCTTCATTTTACATTTTCTTTTAAATAAAATGTTAGAACAAATTATGATAAACACAAATTATTAACAAAACACAAGATTTACGTAAAAAAAATTTAAATCGACAAAAAATTATGAGTTAGAGACGAAAGATATCACAACAAATTGAAAGAAATATTGAAACCTATGTACAATAACACTTATATAGCCGGGTTAAAAACATAATAAGCCTCAATAACATAACTGGTCCATATCGACGACTTATCGGTCCCGGTCTTTCGTTACCATCTCTAAACCTCATCTTTTTTTCATTTCTAATTATTGCATAAAATATTTCAGGTTGGGTCAAAAGTCATATTCCAAACAAAAAATCAAGACCCACAATATATATATATATATATATATTTACATACCCAATACTTGTAGCCGTAGATCATTAACATTCTACTTCCTATCTTGATTCAATTATTGTGGTACTCAATAATTCAGGACCAAATTTATAAATTTTGATGTGAGGTATATACACAGTTAATACCATCATGATTGTGGATGAGTACTCCACTTGGATTTTGATGCCTCATCTACCATGAAATAAGAAATAAATAAACAAGTGGGAACCACTCCAACACCTTATTTATAAACCTTCTTCAACTGGCATATAATAAAGTGATAGAAAATGACACTGAATTTTTTCCGTCCACAAGTCTCGTCTAATCTCTTTACTTTTGGCTAGGCAAACTTCCCAAGTCAAGAACAAAGTAGCAACTATACAAGTAGTTGAGCTGGTGAGATTAATATTTATTTATATATATATATATATATACACACACACACACACACTTACTTCCCTCTTTTTTTTCTTTCCCCTTTAATTTGAATTATAAATGTGATTAAACAAGGGTACTAAAGTACTTTCAAATTCAACAAAACCTGGCTCCTTGTTTATGGGAATTAGTGCTTAGTACAAAGCACTAAAAACTATTAAGACTATGAATTGAATTGATTCCTCAACTCACATAATGAAAGAATTGGAGCCCTTGATGCAAATTCTTAAAGTCAGCAACTTTTCCCTAAAATCAAACACAAAGTTAAAACAAGATGAATCAAAAAGCTACTCTAATTACAAGCCCATGTTCCCAAAAGTATCTAAAAGCAAGCATAAACAATGAGTGCTCAAGAGTATCAATAATTTCAGAGACATCATTAAAAGAAATTGCCATCAATACTCATCTCATTAAAGTTAGTTTATCATCAATATCTTGATAATAGAACACTAGTACTGAATTTTGGTTTAACTTTTGATAATATAAAGTTACAACTTAATGATTATAAAAGTAAAGTTGCAATTTTGCCACTCAAGTGTAGCTCCATTGAAATTTTTTGTCCAGTATAATAGAAAAAGTAAAGATAATTTTCGATAGAAAAACTATTTTTATAGTGTCAATAGCCTTATCTCAGAAGAAATTTTTAATAAAAAAATTATAATTAAAGAATGGCACAAGTACAATTTTTAAACAGATTAAGAATGTCAAGTTAAATGACAAAATATAAAATTAGCTCGACTTTACTGTAATATTTGATTTTCATACAGCGTTGGTAGAGTACTATAATCTATTTCTCATAGCTTAAAATTAAGTTAAGTATTTAAGTCATTTTTTGTGGAACATATTCTTATTACTTATACCAACAGGTGAAACATTTTGTAAACTTCTTCTAATGTCTTCTTTCGAATATGAGAATCTCATTAGTAAAAAACCCGTAAAAAGTTATTGAATTAACATTTTTTTTTTTTTGCTATATAAATTTTTTCTATTTGAGTTATTATTTATTTTGCACCGTGACCTAAATATATCTCCTCCCTTTTTTTCAAGATAAAAGTTCTGTTTGATTTTTTACGCATATTAAGAAAGATAATAAAATAATAAAAAAAATTATATTTAAATTTTTATATAAGTGTATAATTTTTTACACATTATTAGTAATATTCCATAAATATACATAAAAAATAAAAATAAAAATATTAATATTAATAGTATTATAAAAAATAAATTATTTAAAATAAATTGATATTAAATTTGAGATTATTTAAAACATTAATAAGATAATAGAGGGGTATGAAAAGACTGTCATTTGTCACACGCGTCACAGGGTCATCATCCCGTACGGTGTCCTCGAAGACAGAAAAAAAAATTCTATAACCGTCATCGAAATGTACAAAAATGCCCTCATACCTGTAGTGTATTTTAGGGACAATAATTGGCTGTGGGTGCAGAATAACAGTGTTACCTAATTATGGATTAGACTGCT
This sequence comes from Aralia elata, assembly GCA_034770075.1. Taxonomy (NCBI): domain Eukaryota; kingdom Viridiplantae; phylum Streptophyta; class Magnoliopsida; order Apiales; family Araliaceae; genus Aralia; species Aralia elata. The sequence goes on from CM068384.1 coordinate 10,772,006, forward strand.
GCCCCAGATGGACCTCCTAATTAACCCAGCCATATATCGGTCCAGGTACTTTCTTTCTTCTTTTTTAGGCTATTTTGTGACAAAGTTTAACACATAGCCACTTATTTAGAATTATGTTTAATATTTTGGTAAAAATAAAAAAATGGACTAACAACAAAATGTAGTTTCCCTGTACGGTGTCCTCCAAGACAGAAAAAAAAAATTTCTATAACCGACATGGAAATGTACAAAAATGCCCTCATACCTGTAGTGTATTTTAGGGACAATAATTGGATGTGGGTTGCAGAATAACAGTGTTACCTAACTATGGATTAAACTGCTGCCCCAGATGGACCTACTAATTAACCCAGCCATACATCGGTCCAGGTACTTTTATTTTTTATTTTTGTTTTTTGGTTATTTTGTGACAGAATTTAACACACAGCCACTTATTTAGAACTATGTTTTATATTTTGGTAAAAATAAAAAATTGGACTAACAACAAAATGTAGTTTTGTAATCTCCTTACATTAGTAGTCGAACTAAAAATATTATCGGATAGATTGACCACTAATTTAAGTAATGGTCCAATTGTTATTAACTTAATAAAATGTCATAAATATTAGGTTTGGTAACGGAGCGGGTATGATTTTGAGGACCTATTCTCATACTCACCCTGTCAATATGAAACTATCCCTAAAACTCGACTCGTCCCTGAAAACAACACTTCATACCCGCCCTTGTCTCGTTTACCCGATTACTTTTCTTTTTTTCAAATTAAATTTTTTAATTTTTTTACAATACTTTATACAACTATTTTTAATTCAAAATCAAATTACTTGTAATACTTTTATTACTAGCAACATATTATATATTACAAATGTTATGAATATATAATAAAATAACCTAAAGAAGTACATAATATATATATAATCGGAACGGGACAGGGTTGGAAAGGGTGAAAGGGTATATTCTATACCCGACCCTAATTCTATAAAGTTTTAAAAATTGAGTATCATTAGGTGTTAACGCCAAGAATTCGTCCACGCGCCTCAATCACCAAGGGCGCATCAATCCTGCACAATAACGATACTACACTGAGAGTTCCGGGTGGTTTTGCCACCGGGGGATAGCTCAGGCGTGAGAATTAGTACAGGTCGAACAAGGTTTTAACAATGGAGGTTGGTGCTCTTGTGCTCGTAAAATAATGATTACCTGTAAAATGAGTTCTATGCCTTGTACTTATAGTATTCTCCCAGCTGACGTCACGCCTATCCCCGAAAAGTAAGTAGGTTTCCTCATTAGGTCAAATGCCTTAATGGGATTTGACCGCCGCTCCGTAAAAGAAGGTAGGCGCCGAATATATCCTGACTGCCTACCCTTGCGTGTAGAAATAAACGAACCTGCCCACTGTCCCGTTCCGTCAGAAGGGATTTTCCCCATAAAGGGATTCCCTACATGGGTCATGGCCCGATTTACCTACCAGGCCCAATATTCATGTTCCAAAATCGGGCCACAATAATAAGATTATTTGGGCCTTATTATTTACACCCTAACATTGCCCCCCAGTCTTCTATTAAAATGGAGCGTTTAATGGAAGAGTACTCAAACAGAGGCCCAAAGAAGAAGGTCATGAAAGGAGAGGCCCAATATTAATTATACCGGAAACTCGACCGGCACGTCTCAACGGGACCCACCTCTTGCACACGTTCCAAGTGATGGCGCCGCTCTCGGGGGAACGCATGAATCTCAAAAGTCAAAAACCTCCCTCCTTCCCCAAAATTTAACCGCCACAATCCCCAAAGGTTTAAAGGCTCTCCTCTTTCCTCAAAATCAATCGCCACTATCTCTCTCGCTTCCTTTGCACTCTGCCCTATCCTTCCCAACACGTTCGTCAGCCATCACCGCCGCTGCTCAACAATGGGTAACACCACCGTCCCACCAACTTCCACCGCCAAACCCACTGAGGCTACTTCGGTTACAACCAGTGCTCCGCAGAACCCAAACCCCACTCAACTGACCAAGGCTCAGGTCGACCATCTGCGGATGCTCAAAGAGTATTCGAACGAAACCACCTACGCCCACATTAACACCCAATCTACCATTTCCCCTCAAGATATGGAGGGGATACGAAAACAGTTCCACATCCCGGCTACATACGAGATCCGGGCTCCTCTTCATGTCGAGAGGATGTACCACCGGCCGGGCGGATGGACCGCTATTTCCCTCTCTGCCCTCAGGTACGGGGTACGCCTCCCGCTTCACGCCTTCATCGTACACCTGTTAGGTTTTATTGGGGTCGGCTTCGCCCAACTGGTGCCGAACTCCTATATCCATATCATTTCCTTTATCGCTTTCTGCCATGAGCTAGACATCACCCCCACCCTTGATCTCTTCTTATCCATGTTCTCTATAAGCCGATCCCGAGAGGTCGGCTTTCGGCAGATAAACAAACAACACAGCAAGACCCTTGAGAAGCGCCCATTGATGAAGACCCCCACCAGTAATAAAGGGTGGCATTCACAATGGTTCTACATCCACGGCCCCGGTATCCAAGATATTCCCAACTGGGCCGATTCCTCCCGAAGCAATGTTTCTGTCGGAGAACTGTCCCGAACCCGACTAGAGGAGCTTCTAGAGATCATCAAACGCCTGCCGATGAAAGAATGGGACATTGAATTGCTAGGCGACGAGTCTTGGTTATATAACCACAAATGTAAGTCCCCGCGCCGATCTGAATTATTCTTATGTCAAATTTATCCTTGTTAACATTATGATTTAATCTGAACAGTAGCGTTGATCAAGCCAACCGAACTCACTGACGCTCGACAGCCAGTTGACGAGCCGACCGAAGAGGAATTCGTCTTCCCGATCCCCTCAACTGAAGACCCTCTGATGGTCCCTCCGATATCGTCAGTGCCGATGCCGCCAACTTCTGTTCCTGGCTCCAGCCCCGTTAGGAGCCTGCTAGACCTCCCCGAGGTCGAGAGGGGGAATATCCTTCGGGTGAAAAGGAGGCGCCAGAAAACCACAAAGCCCGATCGCCCGATCGTAGAAACACCTACCCCGAAGGACAATACACCCCCTCCTGAGGCCCCTCGGTCTGAAGCTCCCCCGCCAGAAGCCCTTCACGCCAATCTTCAAGAAGAGGCCGAAAAGGTTCCGGCAGCCAAAAGGTTGCATACCGAACCCCCACTTGACCCGCCTCCATCACCGGCCGCTTCTCCTCGTCTTCAGGGGGCCTCTTCGTCAGCCACGTTGTGGCCAGATGATGAGGGGAACTTCCCTATCGATATTTTCAACAACTTCATCCTTCCTGGAGACGACAGAGTATTTGAGGGGTTGAACCAGCGTGAGCTGGCAAATTATAATGCCTTATACTTGAGTCGGGTATGCTTACTCAACTCACTTTGATTTCCAAAATCTTTAAGAAATATATGCCAACTGATCTCCCCTTTTATATGTTCCAGGCCGCAGCTGCCACAGGTCGGCTTTTGCGTCGATTCGAGCAGTCCGACATAAGGGAGAAGGGGCTCGAGGCTGAAAACGCTCGGCTGAAGTCAATGTTGGATTCTGCAATGGCGGGTTGGGAGAACGAGAAGAAACTCCATTCCAACACCGCCCTGCGCTGCGAGGAACTACAAGCCGAAGTTGGAAAGCTCAAGGAGGAAGCAATCGAAGGCGAGCAACGGCGAAGGCTGATCATCGAGAAATATGATGAGCTCAAAAAAGAGCGTAACCAGCTGATGGCCGATAACCAGTCTGTTAGTCGGAAGCTCGAGAGCGTCGAGGTGAAGATCGGGATGGCCGAAGAGGCTCGTGTCCTGGTGGAGAAAGAGTTTGCCGAATATAAGGCATCGGCGCCCCTTTTGACCGAAGAGGCCAAACAACTCATCCGCCAGGAGTACCGATCATCGTCCGAGCTCGTTGATGAAGTGCTACGGCAATACAATCTCGGCTATCAGAATGCCCGGGATAAAGATAAAGAGATGATGAGGGGGGCTGCACTGAATGGCGACCTCCTTGATACTTCTGACGAGGATGAAGATGAAGCAGGGCCTGCCTCCTCGGACTAGCACATTTTTATTTCTATTTGTAATAGTCGGTTTAGGTTTTATCTTGTAAATAGAGACTTTGGTACAGATGCAAATATTAATGGAGATCCGATTTCTATTTAATCACTGCCTTCATAATATTACATTTACAATTCACCAAAATTACAGAGTCATAAGAAAATTACTTAACAGGTAGTCTACTGATAATACTTCCTAAGTCTCCCCGCATGCCAAGTGTTTTTGACTCCTGTTCCATCCATAGCCCGAAGCCGGTAGGTTCCTGGCTTCGGTACATTTGTGACCTCGTAGGGTCCCTCCCAAGTTGGCATTAGTTTGCCAAGGTTTTGGGGCGATGATGCCTCCACTTCCCGAAGGACTAAGTCCCCGACTTCAAACCTTCTTAGCTTCACACTTTTATTATAGTTGTAAGACCCCGAATTTATGAAATAAAAATTTATTATTTTCTTTATGATTATTTTTCTAAATAGTGAAGTGCTTAATTGTTATAAATGATAGTTAAGGGTGTTATATGCAAATTATCTGATAAATAGTATGTCGGGAAATATTTCTTTTGTCGGGGAATATTCTTTTTGTCGGAGAATATTATATTCGGTACCGTACGACGGTGCTGAAATGGCAATATTGTCAATGATAGTGGGCCCCACAACGGGTTAACTGTCGGATATAGAAAGTGATAGAAATTGGCGGCAAAACTTTAACCGATAAACTGTTAAAATACCCGGTGATAAAAAGAACAGTAAAACGCGTTATTCCACAGTAGCTCACGATGTTGCACAGTGTTTTATATTATTGATTCATTAATTGATAAAGTAGCAATTGCATAGTATCTTGATTCAATAATTGTTAATTAACATCTGCATAATATATTTTACTATTTGTCACGACACTGTAACTTATATCATTTGATAGGATATTTTAGCATTATCGACAATGTCTAGAAATTCTGTCAAGGAAAGGGGTTATTTAATTGCGCGCCATTTTTTATGGAAGGCCCCATCTTTCCTAGGAATAATCTGGTTGTCAGTATTGCGAGTATATGCTATCTGTGATATTAATACATTTAACACAATAATACAGAAAAATAGATTTATTGTGATAATGGAGTTATTTTTATGGTTTTATCTTTTGATAATGGAATTATCTTTTGATAATGGATTAATCTTTTTGAATAAATGGATGGATGATATTAATGGAAGAAAAAATGGATGGATGATATTAATGGAAGAAAAAATAGATGGATGATATTAATGGAAGAAAAAATGGATGGATGATATTAATGGAAGAAAAAATGGATGGATGATATTAAAAGAATATGGGAAAAGACCAAAATGCCCTCACCTTGATTTTCCTATAAATAGGGAGAGTTTGCTTAAGAAATTTTCACACCTTCATTGCTTATACTTTCTCACTCTCTCTAAATTTCTGAAGTTCTCTTAGTGTGCTAGGCTATTGTGAGTATTTGTGAGAATACTAGTATTATCCGAAGTTAGTAAACTTCATAGAAAGTAACATCCAGTTAACAAAGGTAGGGAATATCATTTCTTTCATACTCATATATAATATCATTTGCTTTCATGTTCGTAAGTGATATTATACTCATAAAGGTTGTTATTCATTCTGTATTAATTTGTGGGGATAACCTGGCCGTGCGGTATGACGCATGCTTGGTGAATATCCTTTTGTATTCAACCCTTATTATTCTATGGGAATAACCTGTAAGTACGAGTGTCGTACCTGGTGAATACCCTTCTGTATTCATTCCTTATTAATCTGTGGGTATAACCTGTTTTTTATTTTTTTCGTCGATACGCGGATTGACGCATACCTGGTGAATAACCCGTCGTATTCATTACTTATTAGTCTGTGGTGGAAATAATCTGTCTACGCGAATTATCGCATGACGGGTGAAAATCCATTTGCAGTTTCATATATTCTGTTATACTCGTATAACGTATCATTTCTTTTGTACTCTTTAAGGGATATCTTTTTCTTTCACATTTCTCCATTTATGATAAGAAATCTTTGTTTGTTTCCAAAACCTTATTTTTAAATGGAGAAAATCCTTGAAAATTAGTAGAATATCCTTAATAGTTTGTGCTTCATCTAATATCTTTTCACTTGAATCTTTCTATTTCATTTTATACGTTATAGTTGAAGCATGAAATAATTTCTTGAATATCATTCTTGAATTTGACTCCACAATTTAGTTATCGTGTTGGCAATTTGGTCAATCTTTGATACTGATTAAATTATAAAGTTTTTCTTATCCTTAATCTCACTGTATCATTGTCATCATCCTCATCCTCATACTTAAATTGTGGTGATAGTTCTCTTTGGCCCGTAGTGCAAAGATGAACTGGCGTGACATGATTTTGACCAAACTGTGTATTGGTATAATCATGACTTTTTGTGTTACAAACAAAGGCGTATAGTGAAAGTTCTCTTTGGCTGTAGTGTAAAGATGAACTGGCGTTTGGCATGATCATGACCGGTGATGTTACAAATAAATATCTTTGGCACGTAGTGCAAAGAGAGGCTGTTGAATATAAACTGTTGATTTGGATGTTCATAAACAGGAATTGTTGATTGGTGTTACAGGGATAAAATATTGGTGGTGATCCTTTAATTTATAGAAGATGGTAGATATTATAATCTACTTGACTCTTCAAATGGATTGTTTGTTCCGCTGCAATTGTTGTTGTTGAACAATTATAATATCTTTAAATCTTTGATTTATTATTGTTGAAGACTAAAGATAATTTTTATTCTTCATTATCTTAGTCATGATATTTCTTACTGGGCTATTTAAGCTCACCCTTTTCAGTTTTGTCCCATTGTTCTTCTCAGGAAAGGAAAATGTAGCTGGGACTAGCCGGGGAGTGGAGTGATGGTCCGAGTTAGTGGTTGTCCTCATCAAGTTATGACATAGTTTAATAATGATTGTACTGAAGACTTAAAACATGTGTTGCCGTCTTTTTACGGCATTGTAATAATTTGGGTTTGGATACTGTGGTACCATACGGTACGATATTTGTATGGAAGTCACAGTATGTGTGTGGTCGTATTTTGCACGACAAATATTAGTTGTAAATGGGAAAATTCGTATTTGTATTTGTATTTTGTAGAATGTTATTGGCGACTCAAAATGGGTTGTGTGGACCTATTTTGGGGGCGTCACAATAGTGATTGGTCGTCCTCCTTTGGTAGACTGCTAGCCTTACCAAGGCCGAATCGCGAACTTCTTCTAACAAATCTAGGTTGAGGCGGATGCCTTCATCATTGTACAGTTCTTTAAATTGGCTGACCCGGAGTGAAGGGGATCCGATCTCGATCGGAATGAGTGCATCGGTTCCATAAGCCAGTTTGTATGGCGAATCTCCAGTTGTTGTCCGAGATGTAGTTCGATATGCCCATAACACACTAATCAACTCTTCGGGCCACCTCCCCTTGGCTTCATCTAACCTTCTCTTGATGCCATTGAGTAGAGTCCTATTGGTGACTTCTACTTGACCATTAGACTGAGGGTGGGCAACAGAAGTCTTCCGATGCTGTATATCTAAATCTTTCAAAAATTCTTCAAACTTAGACCCCACAAACTGTCGGCCGTTATCAGACACAACGGCCCTCGGAATCCCGAACCGAAATACAACGTTCTCTTTGAGGAACTTCAGACATTCCTGTTCTGTGATCGTCCGAAGCGGTTTTGCTTCTACCCACTTGGTCATGTAGTCAATCGCCACTATCACGAAACAGAACTGCCCTTTTGCCTTTGGTAATGGTCCCAGTAAGTCGATTCCCCATACGGCGAAGGGGATCGGTGACAAGACCGAATACAGTTCTTCAGGCGGTGTGTGGGGGACTATACTGTTAAGCTGACACTTCCGACATTTCTGCACATACTCCTTAGCTTCGAGATATATCGTTGGCCAGTAATACCCTTGTCGGAGTATCTTATACGCCAATGCCTTGGCTCCCATATGATCTCCACAAATACCTTCATGCACTTCCCGAAGGGCATAATCGGCTTCGGATGGGGTCAAACACTTTAATAGAGGAGACGTAAAAGCTCTCCTATAAAGGTCGCCATCAATAAGCACAAAACTCGTACTCCGATACTTTATCTTTCTCGCCAGTATCCGATCCGATGGCAAGACGCCATCAGACAGATAACTCAGATAAGGGGTCATCCAACAATCCGAACGTTCGACTATCAGCAACTCTCCCCTTCGAACACTTGGTGAGTCTAGGGTCTCCAAATATACCGATCCGCTGAACGAGCTGGCTTCTGCAGTCGCCAGGCGAGCCAGCGCATCGGCCACAGTATTATTATCCCGATCTATCCCTTGGAGTACATACGATGTGAAATGTTGGAGCCGATCTCGTGCCTCCATCAGGTACTTAGACATTATTGCCCCCCGAGACTCATATTCCCCCAGAATCTGCTTAACTACTAACTGGGAATCGCTGAAGATAATTATAGTTTGCACCCCAAGGCTTTTAGCCAATCGTAATCCTGCCAACAAGGCCTCATACTCGGCCTCATTATTAGTTGCTTTGAATCCGAAACGAATTGCCTGTTGTACCTTGAACCCCTCCGGGCTTGCCAAGATCAATCCAGCTCCGCTTGCCTCTGGAGTCGATGACCCGTCGACATACAGAGTCCAAGACGTTTGGGCAGAGGTGTCATCCGAAACCGAATTCACATTCATCGGCATATCATCCAGGTCGGCTTCGGAAAATGAGCATTCGATCATAAAGTCGGCCAATGCTTGACTTTTAATTGCTGTTCGGGGGTGGTACTCTAGTACAAATTGGGTTAATTCCATAGCCCAAGCCGCCAATCGTCCCGAAAGTTCTGGCTTGCTCAAGATCTTCTTCAGTGGTTGGTCGGTGTATACTACAATCAGCCGTCCCTGGAAATAATGTCGGAGTTTCCGACTGGCTATTATCAAGGCATAAGCAAATTTTTCCAAGTTCGGGTATCGTGTCTCAGCATCTCGAAGAGCATGGTTGACATAATATACTGGGTACTGGTTTCCTCCGGACTCCCGAACCAACACCGCTCCTACTGTCATCGGGCTCGCAGCCAAATATAAGTACAACGGTTCTGTGGGGACGGGTTTCATTAACAGGGGTGTCGAAGATAGGTATTCCTTTATGCCCTGGAAAGCATCTTCACACTTCGGAGTCCAATGGAAGGTCTTCTCGTTCTGCGGTCCTTTGAGTGTTTTGAAGAACGGCAAGCATCGTTCGGCTGACTTCGACATGAATCTCCTCAATGCCGCAATCCGACCCGTTAGTCTCTGTACGTCTTTAAAGGTTTGAGGGGACTTCATGTTTAGAATGGCCTCGATTTTCTCAGGGTTCGCCTCAATGCCCCTTTTGCTAATCAGATAACCCAGAAATTTCCCCGCACCAACGCCAAAGGTACATTTTGTAGGATTAAGCCTGATATTGTGGTGCCGAACTGTCTGGAAGCACTCCTCCAAGTCATCCAAATGGTCTCTTGTAGACATGCTCTTGACTATCATATCATCTACGTAGACCTCCATGTTCCGACCCAACTGCTTCGAGAACACGTAGTTCATCATCCTCTGATAAGTCGCACCGGCATTCAATAACCCGAAGGTCATCTTCTTATAGGCGTAGGTTGCCCGATGCGTAATAAACGCTGTCTTCGGGATGTCTTTCCTGTGCATAGAGATCTGATTGTACCCCGAGAATGCATCCATAAAACTTAACAAGGCATACCCCGAAGTAGCATCGACTAGCTGGTCAATATGGGGAAGTGGGTAGAAATCCTTCGGACAAGCTTTGTTCAGGTCCGTGTAGTCGATGCATATTCTCCATTTCCCGTTCTGCTTCGGGACTAACACCACATTGGCTAACCATTCAGGATACTCGATCTCATAGATGAAGTCCGCTGCCAACAGTTTGGCTAACCTCGTTGTCGATGACCCTTTGTCGCTCCGGGGCGAAGATTCTCCTCTTTTGCCATACCGGTTTTTTGTCGGGATCCACGTGCAGCTTATGTACCGTGACTTTCTCACTAACTCCAGGCATATCCCTAGGTTCCCATGCAAAAATATCAGCATATACCCGAAGCAAATCCACCAGCCCAGTTTTGAATGGTTCCAGTAGTCCCGAACCAATCTTAATTGTCTTATCTCTCCTCCCTGGGATCAGCTCGATATCTTCTATCTCTTCGGCTGGCAGGGCGAGGGGTTCTGTGCATCCCTCAGTAAACGGTTCAATTTCGATAGCCATGGTCTGCTTCTGTTTGCTCTTGCCGACAGCTGAAGATATTAACGAATTCCTGTAACACCTCCGAGACAAATCAAGGTCACCTCGGACCTGGCCGACCCCGTTCGGGGTAGGAAATTTGATTTTAAAATGCGGAATAGATGTCACCGCCTGTAATGCCATCAACGTAGGCCTTCCCAGAATTGCATTGTACGCAGAGTCCACGTTGACAACGAAGAACTTGATATTGACCTCCTCCACTTGAGGTGCCGTCCCAAAGATGACTGGCAACTCAATGGTGCCTACCACTCGAACGGGATCATTGCCGAAGCCATACAACGGGGCTTCTTGTCCGACCTCCATTTTTCTCCCACCCAAGTCCAATCTTTGGTAGGCATGGGCATACATTATGTCGACCGAAGAACCATTGTCGATCATAATCCGCCTCATGTCCATAGACCCTACTTGGGCAGTTATTGCCAAAGCACCTTCTTGGGGTTCAATGGCTTCGGGCGGGTAATCATCATCGGTGAAAGAGATCACCGTGCCGGGGTACGACCGTTCCCTCCCGACCGGTTTCTCCATTACCGTCATCACTGCATCTAGTGTTCCCCTTCTCTTCTTACCGATGACCTTCCCACCCGAACCACCGGTTATTACATCAACCACCCCCCGAGCCGAAGAACTAGGGGCCGCCTGATCTTGAGGGGTCGGTACCACGACGTCGCCGTTCGCGGCTCTTCCCGAACCATTTCGTCCCGCCACAAACCGTACCAACTCCCCGTTCTGTACATTCGTCTCAATCAATTCTTTCAAGTTCCGGCAATCTTCGGTGGAGTGTCCCGAAGCCTGGTGGTAATCGCAGTACTTATTTTGACTTCCTCGGTTCGGGTGTACATTGTTTGGGCACGGCTTGAAATAAGGTTGATTTCTCATGTGTTCCAATATGGCAGTTCGGTCAGTATTCATGGTGGTGTATACCTTCTCGACCTTTCGATTTAGGAGAGGGGGGCGACCTCCTCCCACTCCCCCAAAATTCTTCTTCGGCCACGTGTCTGACCTGTTACCGACATCGATCCGAGGATACGGGTTTCTATCCCGTTCTTTCATTTTTTCTGACGAAGAGGGATTTGACTTTAGACTCCCCATGGCCTCCTCAACGGCTATAAACCCTTCGGCCCTGTCATATGCTTCGGCGAGGCTCCTCGGGGCATTGAACATCATGTCCTTCACCAGCTTCCTAGACTTTATTATGTCCAACCCCGTATTAAAATAGCCGAGAGCCTGAGGGTCGTTCAGGTCGGTCACTGCCCCGACGGCCTCCCGGAACCGCTTGACATACTGCCCCAAGGACTCATTCGAATACTGTCTTACTTGCATTAGGGAGGCTGTAGGTTTTCCTCTTCTTTTGTTGCTCCCAAACCGACTGTGAAATTGAGTACAAAGTTCTTTCCATGAGGATATCGAGTTCGGGGCTAACGACGTCATCCACTGGCGTGCTTCTTTCCTCAGAGTAGAGATGAACATTTGGCATTTAGCCGCATCAGAATAGCCATTATACTTCATCAGCCGATCATAGGCTTGGCTATGGTCATATGGATCTCTCGAACCGTCAAAACTCTCCATATGAGGAGCCTTTTTCGTAGGGTCAGCCCGAGCTCGGTCAATTTCTGGCGAAAATGGTGAGGTCGGGTCTACCGAGATATCCTCTTGATGGGCCATAGCAAGCATTTCTTCGAGCTCTGCAACCCTTCGGGCCAACGCCTCGGGGTCCCTGGCCGGACGGGTGGCTTCATGCCCACCATGACTTTGAACTGGAGTCTCTTCTCTTCTTCTCCGTTCGGATCCGACTCTTCGGTTGGGCGAGCGGCTCCTGGGCCTGCTCTGACAGGGAACTGGAGAGGTCTCTCCCCTTCTCCGTTCGGATCTTCCGCCTCGTTCGGCCGAGCGGCTCCTAGGCCTGCTCTGCCTGCTCCGACTTAGGACTAGAGGGATATCTTTCCTACTCCGTACTAGTCTGTTGTTTCGTTCTGGCGAATGGCTAGCCTGCCCCACGCTTTCTTCTGTTCGGCTCCGGGCCTCCCTGCTTTCCCGCCAAGAACTGTCCGAACTGTGTGTCCTGGACTGGGTTCCTGTCGTTACTTCCCGACCACTACGGCGACTGGAGGAAGCTACCCCCTCTTCCCCTAAGAGGACCAGTTGTTTTTCCAGTTCTACTTGTTGTAGGCGTATAGCCTCTACCGTTTCTTTACGCCGTTGATCCCTTCTGGCAGTAAGTGAGTCTCTTTCATCGTGGTTCCGACCTCTCCTAGGGTTCGGGCCTCCAGTGCGGCCGCGTCGTTGCCCCCTTCTTTGGGGTGTCGGTAACAAATTTTTCTAGACTACGGGTGTTTTTGGGTCGGCCGGGCCCACCGAATGGCTTAGCGGGCCCAACCGTTCTGAAAGACTTTTGGGCATCCCTAGCCTATCTCTGACGGATCCTCTGGAGTGAGGATGGTCAAGGGGGGCTTCTCCCTGTGCCGAAGTCATTTCCAGTCTATTTTTTACTGTTATGTCTTAGTCAAGAAAATTCTCAAGTGATTGACAAGTTACTAAACACTAGGCCCTCCTTCTAGCGCCAATGTTAACGCCAATAATTCGTCCACGCGCCTCAATCACCAAGGGCGCGTCAATCCTGCACAATAACGATACTACACTGAGAGTTCCGGGTGGTTTTGCCACCGGGGGATAGCTCAGGCGTGAGAATTAGTACAGGTCGAACAAGGTTTTAACAATGGAGGTTGGTGCTCTTGTGCTCGTAAAATAATGATTACCTGTAAAATGAGTTCTATGCCTTGTACTTATAGTATTCTCCCAGCTGACGTCACGCCTATCCCCGAAAAGTAAGTATGTTTCCTCATTAGGTCAAATGCCTTAATGGGATTTGACCGCCGCTCCGTAAAAGAAGGTAGGCGCCGAATATATCCTGACTGCCTACCCTTGCGTGTAGAAATAAACGAACCTGCCCACTGTCCCGTTCCGTCAGAAGGGATTTTCCCCATAAAGGGATTCCCTACATGGGCCATGGCCCGATTTACCTACCAGGCCCAATATTCATGTTCCAAAATCGGGCCACAATAATAAGATTATTTGGGCCTTATTATTTACACCCTAACATTAGGGTTGGAATCAGACTGACCTTTTCGAATTCAATTGAAGTTGTTAGGCCTAATAAATATATCCTAATTTTTAGTTAAAATCTTTAGCACATATTTTTTTGATAAACCTAAAATATAAGAAAATTGCGATTCAATATGAAATAAAAACTTTACCTCATTATCTTTAAATGTTAAAAAAAACTACTAACAATAACAAATTTGAAATTAAAATTAAAAAAAATAGTTACAAATAAATAGTTACAAATATAAACCTACAATAATGACAATAAATGAGGGCATCAGAAACTCTACGATTCTTCAAATAAATTTATTACAATACCTCCTATGCCATTTTGGTTATTTTCCATAAACAATTCAAATTATTTATAGATTATCATGTAAGCATAAATAATTAATTTCCAGAAACGTCGGCCTCATATTTGTAGGACGATAATTACGGTACGGTAATAATTAATGATTCAGTAGGTAAACAGTAAAGTGTAAACATCTAATGTTAAAAAAAGTAGCAGTTACTGTTGATACGTGGCGACGTAGAAACGCCTATTTGATTACACGCGTGACACGACGGGTCGAGTACTAACTGCAGTAACCGAGAAGTGTAAAAGTGGTCCCCACAAGTAGGACACTTGGCTCATAACTAGCTATCTACGTACTCGCTATGCAATTGACATCTTCAGTCATTCTCCACAGTCCAAACCTTATCTTTCCAAAGATAATTAAATTTCTTGGTGCGCCTGTATGGCGTTTATTTACCGTCAATACATTGGAATTGGAAAATAATTACTGTTACTCCTTTTTGAGGTTTGTGACTCGTCATTCATTTGTAGCCACTAATTTAACATTTACACTTATAAATACCAAAATATTTTTATCTATTTTATGATTGGATGACGGGGAAGAAGAAAAAGTTTAGCTATTTTCTTAAGGCTGTGTAATTTTTTTATTTTTATTTTTCCTAATTTTCTCTCATCCTTACATAATCTTTATAGAAATAACTGTTAATAGAAGTTACCTGAAAAAACAAAATATAAAACAATTTTAGCCGAAACCGGTATTTTGTATTTTTACCAGAAACACTTTTGATAGAAACTGAAAATATAAAATTGTTCTTAAATCATCGAGAATAAATTTCATACTACACAATTAACTTAAATTCGACATTAATATTTTTAGAAATACTTTTACAGTTATACAACTAAACACTATTTTATCTTTCATATAAAAACAAAAGTCATGCTACGTATTGCGATAAATTTATATCGAATTATAATTTTAAAAGATTATCAAATATATGAGATTGATAAGAATTATAAAAAAGTCTCATTTCTTACCCATCTTTCTAAAAAAATTATTATTAATACTTATTTACAATTAAAAAATCAACATAAATATTTACAATATATATCAATTTCTTAAAAATAATTTACAAAAAAAAATCCTCATTTAAAAATGTTTCATCTCCTTCCACCGAACTGTACAATATTTAGCGAAAAACGCCAAGTCACTGTAAAGGTATATTCAGTCAGAAGATATTTTTGTCCGAGCAAATTGTATACAACACGCTCAAAAATGGCCATAAAAATAAATTTATAGATAATGCGAGCGGGAGGGTGGGAGAAGATAATATAAATTTTTATCTAAAATTGATCCATTTAATTTTTATGCATAGAAAAAGGTTTATTAAGTAAAGAAAGTCATAATTTAATTTATATCAAAGAATACTGATAAATTTTATTTATTTAACATCTAAATCTCGTTGTTGAGATATTAAGATATTCAAGATGATAATAATTTATTCGCAAAAATTAATTAAATAAACAATTAATCCATCATAAAAAATCTCATTTTAATTTAAAAAATTAATCCATGACATCTTATAATTAAAATTAATAAAATTTTATTTAACAACTTTTATACTCCCTGTACATTTTAAAACTAAAACATTAACAACTATATCAACTAAAGTAGAATATCTTTATTAAACGGAGTTTTTAAAATATTCGAAATTAATAGAGTATAATTATATTGTTTTTAAAAGGAAGGAGTATTCAAATATTCAATTCATCTCCTCAAGTTTGAAATCATGGGCACTGCCTAAAGGCCAAACATGACCTGCACACTCTTTAGAGATCTCCGCAATTCAAGACAGTACAGCGTCCTTTCATCTCAAACTGGCTCGAAGGGGTACTGCAGTATTTTGACATTATGAACCAATAATAACAATCCACGTATCAGGAACCAAGTCTCCAAGACCATTTCCGTACTACCACTGTCTCGTGAGCAGAACTCCAACCTTAGAATTTCCATGCCATGTCACACGCCAGGTGCACAAAAAATTCCTAGTCAGCAAGCTCACCTCCTATATAAATCCTAGTCTACTCGTAGCATTTTCACTTCACAGATTAGAAAACACAAGAAAAAGAACGGTTTCTTTTTTCACACTCTAAAAACACAAAACATATTCTCTTTTAAATTTTAAATTCACCGCCGGCGAAAATAACGTCGTCGGAAATGAATATTCCGGCCTTTGATTCCTATCTTTCCGCTCGCAATGTTCGTGTTCCCGTTCCCGTTCACCGACGTCACGTCTTACACGAAAAGCGCTAAAAGAAGAAAACAGCAAAATTGCTTTCGCCGAATTTCGAAGTTGTTCGATTCTTCGTCGGCTAAGAAAGGTACCGATTTTGTTTGTGTTACGTGTAAATTAGATTTTGATCAGTCGAACTGACGAACGTTGATGATCGGATGATGTATTAATTGGATGATGATGAATCAGTTGAACCTAACCTTCCTACTCCTAGCATTGATTTCATGCTTCTTTAGTATTTTCTTCGTTCATGTATTTCTGTGAAAGTGAGTCTATTCAAAATTTTAGGGATTAGGCATTTAGTGATTTGTAGGAGAGTTCGTTGAATTTTGTATACAGTTTTGATTTTAATTAGTCATTAGTCCACTGTAACTGAACAGAACTGACAGAGAGTATAACTATTAGCTAGACGATATTGAAAAGTTAGAGCACTGCTTAGGAGAAAGAGAAAGTCACAGCTATGCCTCCAATGAAAATTCAACCAATTGACTCTCAAACGTACCGAGAATCATCGATCCGAACCGATACGGCCAAGCCTGTGCTGAAATCGCGCCTCAAGAGGCTCTTCGATAGGCAGTTTCCTACTGTTCTGCGGATTTCGTCGGTGGAAAAACCAACCGCCGCCGGTGAAGCGCAGTACGGCAAGGATGGAGTTGCTACTGTGGAATTATTCGAGCCGAGCTCTGTTTGTTTGGCGAAAATGGTGCAGAATTTCATAGAAGAGACTAATGAGAAGCAACCGGCGCAGAAATGTGGCCGCAATCGCTGTAACTGCTTCAACGTAAACAGTAATGACAGTTCCGATGACGAATTCGATAACTCTAGTGGTTTTGGTGACTCGATCCCTACCGCTTGGTATGGTGATTTTTCCGATACGATCAAGGTAAAATTCTCGCTCAAGTTCTCGATCTATCACTTAAGTTTTTTATTTTTTCTAATTTTCTCACCTATGTTTCTGTTATGTAATGTATTAAAACCGAATTCTCATTTCGTAATTTTCAGAGTATGATTCAATGTGCAAGTGTTACCGAGAGAAATCTATTAGCAGATACTTCAAAAATCATTGAGAAGAACAAAATTTACAAGCGAAAGGACGAGCTCATAACATTTCTCGCGGACGAATTACTGTTTCTCGGTTACAATGCTTCAATTTGTAAATCGCGATGGGAGAAATCTCCTTCTTATCCAGCTGGTAATTTTTTATTTTTTATTTTTATGTCTTCTGTATAAACCGTTTGTAGGTGTTCATTCGATTTATGTGCTTGTACTTTTGTATACAGGGGAATATGAGTACATAGATGTGATTGCGGAAGAAGGTGAGAGAGTGTTAGTCGACATAGACTTCAGATCAGAATTCGAGATAGCTCGTCCCACCGGAAACTACAAAACGATCCTTCAGTCTCTGCCGTACATCTTCGTAGGAAGAGCTGATCGTATTCAACAAATAGTTTCAATTGTATCGGAGGCAGCTAAACAGAGCTTGAAGAAGAAAGGCATGCACATTCCTCCCTGGAGAAAAGCGGAGTACATGAAAGCCAAATGGCTCTCTCCGCTCACCAGAACCACCACACCTCCTCCCAGTGCCACCGTCAAGGAGACGGTTGAGCAATCCGAAGCAGAAGACAAACAGTGTTCTGCAGAGGGTGATTGTGGAGAATTAGATTTAATTTTTGGAGAAATTACCACATCGTCTCCGGAGAAAAATCAAAATACCGTCGACGATGAGAAATTGCCGGTGCCGTGGCAACCTCCGGCGGTCAAACCGAAGACTTGCGACAGAGGCGGCAAGGCGGTTGTCACCGGATTAGCTTCTCTCTTCAAAGAGAAAGCTTGAAAATTTTGGAATTATTTAAACACTTTATTTTTTCAAGTTGCTTTCGGTAAAAAATAATATAGAAAATTATAGATAAGAAAGAGCTTTAGCCTTTAGACAGTTGTACAATCTTTTATTTTCCACTCCTGTCCTTATGTGCAGGAGTCTGTAAGAAGCAAATCTATGGCACTATGATCGTCATCTAGAAATAAAAAAGAAAAACAAAAAACAATTTTTAATATCTCATGTTTCTGTATAGGAAACAAAGTGGATGAGTTCTCATGAATCTTATAATTTTCAATTTTTATATTCATTTATCTATATAATATTCAGAAAAAGAAGTGATTTTATGGGGAGGAGTAATAGTCCATACTACAGTACTATGGGGAGGAGAGAATTATGAGATGGGGGAGGAAGATGACGGCAGGGCTCGTGCCGTCTCGATCGCCGTGAACAGGAGGCAAAGGAGGGAGTGGGTCATTAGAATAACGTGATATTCTCTCTCTCTTTTTGGTATTTTTGAAGTGCTAAAAATATTTTAAACCTCTCGTGAAGTGAAATCCCCAATTCATTTTCATTTACTCAACGTTGTCACGGCTTCCGGGAAAAACCAACTTGTTTTTTGGTGTGAGCTTTTTGATTTTGACCATATTTAGAGATTTGGATGAGCTTTACACACGTGGTGGAACTGCATTGGGTTAGTGAATTTTGAGAGGTCCCAACTCTCAAGCAACGAATATCATTGACTTTCTTGATCCTCAAAAACGTTGTTATATTGACTGTTTTGGCTTGTACTTCTAAGATCACACGGTTTGCAAGTTTAGGTCTTTAAGCATAAAATTATGCTCTGATTAATGGAGTATTTTATCAGGAGAAATTTCATTGGAAATGAGGTCTTGTTTTTGGTGTGGGTTTAGTTTATAGATTCTCAAGCAAGTCTTTTATTGACGGTTTGACGCATGCACATTAAAAATCATGATCTTAATTGTCTGATACCGCGTAAAACAAAAGATTTAGATAAACAAATTAGTAAAATTTATGATATAAATTGGAGTCTAATGTCATGCGTAGTGGACAAACAAAAATAATTCATTTTCCTATTAAACCGATGTGTAAAATTGCCAACCATGTCTTGAAGGATACATAAGTTCTTGCCATACCCAAATATGAAAAGGGTAGAAAAATAGAATGAGTCGAGGATGTGATAACACTAGGGGCAAAGTTTTCAATTTTTTTGAAGATTTAAGTATAAGCTTATTAGTACCTTTTTGAGCCCATATTGGATATATATATATATATATATATCTTCAAGTTTTAAGCCACTATTCCTCATAGTAATTGTCCTTTGCAAAAAAACTTAAAAAGTCTGTTTTCAGATTTGATCAAAATGATTTTTTTAGGTTATTGTTACCATGATAGAGTAATGGTATTAGTTTGGCCATGCCCAATAGTATATCTGATCACAATCATTGTGATGGGGGCCTTTGTAATCCATTATGTTACATATATCATCTCTATGTACAAAGTGGGTAGGGTCTGTAAAATATTTGTGTGAATTAAAATAAGAGGTTGTGGGGTCCTTTTTCCTCATATTTTACTCTTTTAAAATGGTGGCAGTAGGCTCTCTTGCCTATTACAAAAGCAAATATTTAAAGCATTTCATCAAACTTTGACAATAATAATACCTTTATGAAAGCAACCTTCCACCTACTCCCTCTCTCTCTCTCTCTTCCATTGATGTGGTTTAGGAATGGAGGTTGCTTGCGAAGTGTAAATTTGATTTAACAGTTTGCCATGCCCACAAGAAACCACAGAGCATTCAACTATTCATCAAACATATATATACATAGATAAGATAAGGGCAATACTTTTATACAACATCATGTGAGAGTAAATTTTACTTATTCGAATGAGTGATATATCGTAGAACTACTATTTTTATTTAAAGAATATTTAATTTTATTAATTAATTTATATTATAAAAACAATTATGGGTCGCTAGTGTAATTGTGTCACAATTTTTTTTCCTTATGAGTTTAATTATAATACTATTTTGTTCCTTTTTCTTCTAATTTAGTCATTCAAATTTTATAATTTTTTATTTTATTTCACATAATTTATTTACCCAACGCGTGTATCACCATAATTTACATACGCAACGCGTGTGACACCAGATACTAGTGTATATAAAATTTTATCACAAGTAAGTCTTTTTTCAAACGTTAAGAAATTCAAGAGTAATTATCCATCATTTAAGCTGACCCTTGAGATCGCTCTCACACAGAGCATTACAAATTCAGATTATGATCTAGTGAAGCAATTTCTACGCAAGTGAGCTACTTTATGTAGAAAAGAAGGAGTGAGCAAATTATAAAGTTGATAAAACATAAAAATTCTAACCAAACTTTTGGCATTATATGTGTATGTAATATGTATGTGTCCGTTAGAATATGGTATCAACCGTTGGGTGAGACAGTGTTGGACCATATCATGCTGTTCATTGTGCCTTTTCTTACCTTTTTCTCTTTATTATATATTTATATTTAATATTTAAAATTTTAATTTTGAAATTGTATCTTGATTGCTATTTTTAAATTTTACCAAGAGGTTTTTGGGTCCCACTTAAATTTAATAAAGCCAATTAACCGAAAATTAAATTAATAGAGCGTAATCTACTTGATACCATGATCCGTAAATGCTTCTTACAAAACTTAATTAATGAGACACGGCAGATTTTGCTAGTTTTTATTTTGTAAGTGATAAACCTAATCTCCCTAATTATTAGTTCTAATAAAGTCCAATTTTTTATTTTTTATTTTGATTTTTAGTTTTGTAGAATTTTTTTTAGTATATAAAAATAATAATAATTGTTGGGTGATATATATTTTTGCTAAACATTTGTTAGCTGATTAAGATAAGGTTGAAAGATCATATTCCTAACTTAATTGGCATAAGTCGTCAGCACCCTAATTAAGTTAGGCATGTTAAGTCCCTTGAAATACCAATATTATATATTACATACTCTCTCTGCTACTTAGTATATGTCATTTTAAAGTTATACCCAAGTACTAAAGAAATAATTGTATAACATTAAATATAATATTAATTGTTTATATTATCCTTGTATTGAAAAAATAAGGTATTATTTATTAAGCAGAAAATAGCGAGAAAATCAAAGTTATATTTAATACTTGGAATAATATTAAAAATTAAGTAATTAATGCTTAATTAAAATTTTTAAACGACAAATATTAAGAGACAAATTTTTTTTCTTTAAAACGATATTTAAAAGGAGACGGATGGAGTAATTCTAATTTTACAAGTAATCTAGTCATAAATTCAATTTTAAATATAGGTGTTCAAAATAATCAAACCATGCACGTCCCTTGCTAGTAAGATTTATACATTTACTCTGTGTTGTCAATATAACAGTCCCGTTTAAACTTTTTTACTAAAGAGGTGCTCCGTTTACATTTTATTTATTTATTTATTTATTTTTGACAACTTTTCATATACGTTTAGATATACTAATTTTTGCTAATTATTCTTTAATAATAATTTAATTTCTTATCTAATATATATTAATGCAACATCATTAATTTCTGAGTGTATCAATAACATGAGCTCGGGAATGCATAATTGTGTAAAATGTTACAACTCTGTTTTTGTTTGTTTATTTATTTATTAAAATTTTCGTTTTTCATTCTTATACACATTTGTCCTTATTTATTATGATTTGGTCAAATACATATTTTTGTACGACATTTTTAAATACTTACTTGCTGTCTAATTTAAAGAAGCTAGAACTAGCAATCTATTAAAACAAAGATCTTATTAGTAAAACATCTTTTTTCAAACTCAAATGCATATTAAATGAAAATAAAACAAATTTATTTGCGGTTGACTAGATCCTAAATTTTGTCTAATCGAAAAAGAAGATATTAACAGTTGGCGTAGTGGTTCAAATGACACTTTGGGATGAACCGTAGACCTGAACCGACTGCGGTTGGGAAACTCCACGTTAAAAAAAACGAAAAAAATTATATGACAAACCTAGTCTGTCAAGAATAATTAATTTAAATTAAAATGCTTCCATTTGGATGTTTAAATTAGACAATTGTGAAAAATACAAGAGACCAGCTTTCTCAAATTGGCTCATAAGATAAGATGTTCTTTAAGGCAGCCTAGACCACAGTACTTAAATACAAACTTAGGTATACATTTATTTAATTATTTTTTTGACCTTTTAAAGCATTTTATATATGTAGAGGGAAAGAGGAAGAAAATAAAAGTCCAAAATTAAGAAATCCATGAGACAAACGGGAATCTTGATTGCTTAATTAAGGAATCAACAAGCAGATAAGCTGCAGAGACTTAGATAAGCAGATAATCAATTTCTTTATATATTCTGGCACCATAATAAACAAAATAATACTCCATCGCCTATTTATTAATAGATGCAGTATGCATGCAGCATGCATGTGTATTTTGTTATATAAGTGAATGATTCAAGCCCTCTACCACTAGAGTTTGAACTTGTGTGATTAGTTATGAGCTGCTTTTGCTTCTGCTCTACAACAAAATCACCAGTTTTGAAATAAGGGGACCATTTATATAATAAATAAATTGTTTCTTAATTTTTTGGCTCTTGCACATGGGCATTGCAATAAATCAACTATCTAATTTCCAAGCATCTTATATATATATATATATATATATATATAAGAGATTGATTCATAACTAACGTTGTAAGTAGGATAAGGTTATCTTTACAATAGATCTCAGTTGTCTATTCATTTATCGAACCGTAAACGGACGGACGGACGGTTGTGTTCTGTTGTACGGATAATCTTATCTTTACAATGTTGATTATAAATCAGTTCTCATATATATATATATATATATATATATATATATAAAAGATGGATTCAACCGTTAGTACAATTGTGGTGAGGACGATGAATGATTACTAACTCGCCTATAATTTTGTTGTGTACCTGCCTAATATGTGAACTGTTGGATTCATTCAACGTTTATTCCAGATCATTTTCACACACATATAATATATAATATATATATATATATATATATATAATATAAATCTAAGCAAGGGCATATATAGTGAAAACTCAGAGCGAAATATTCAAGTGTTTGCAATTGCAAAAGAGAATGCCCCCTAATATTTCCAACATGTTGTTCATGACCTACTCCAAGTAAGCGCAATATCAAACTATAATCCAAGTACTGAAGTAGTTTCATTGTTATCCAGAAAAAAAATAAAACTTATTACACCGTACGCGTCTTAAAAACAATTTAGAATGACTTACTAATATATCATTGGATGCATTATTGCCTTTCCCTACCTTCTTAAATGATTGAACTAATATGCATTATCTATTTTTATTATATTCCTAGCTAGTAGGGTGGTCCAAATATAATATATGTATGTGTGTGTATATATATATATATATATACACACACATATATTATATTGATGTTTAACTTAAAAAAATGTCTAAGAATCCACCTGCTAACATTAAGAACATTATTATAGTCCAATTTTTTAAATTAATTTTAGATGTGAATACTAAGATTCCTCCCGGATGAATAGATCTATCTAGCTAGCTTGATTCTAAATTTCTTTGGAGTGACAAATCAGAGTTGTGAAAGCTCTATTATATTATATATACATACTAACCAAATATCAAACTGAAACCTTACAATAGGTAACTTTGGCCCAAATGTATATTCAAATCTCAATAATAATATAACAAAAATAAATATCGTACCCAGCTAGTACCTACAATGGTCTGATAAATACTGAATATAAAGAGGGTCATATGTATGCAGCCTTAATCTAATAAAAGCAACAAATCCGACCTAGATTTATTACATTTGAACTAAATATAAACCTTAATTAAGAATGTTACCTAAAACCATCCGAGTGCACCCATGTAAGTAAACTTCAAATAGGAATTGAATAATGAGCACGAGTATAGTGATTGATTACGAATTTCTAACAGCAAAATAACACAATTAGTTGATCTCAATTTTAGAATATATTAGTATTACTAATAGAATATTATGTGGCGATTTGATTACCTAACGTCAAGCTGCAAGCATCTTTAGGAAGTATGTATGTCAAGGAAGAACTGGCAGGTACATATATCACTAAATTATTGTTGTTCAAATCATAGTATACCTACCAAATACCTAAAATGGGTATGTATGTATGTATGTCGAGGAAATTAAAAAAGGATAAGTCTACTACGCTACTCCAAACATTTTACACTATATTGCACATCCAATCATTAAAAAGTGAGACCTGACGTGGATTTCCGTATTAGGTCTCACTTTTTAATAATTAGATGTGCAATGTAGTGTTTGGAGTAGTGTACATAAATTTATCCATTAAAAAATAAATAATTTCATAAAGAATTTAGTAATGTTTGTTTGTCATTGGGTTTGGGTGGTTGAGAAAATAAATAAAACTACACAAGTTTAGCAGTCATCAACTACTTCTACTTCTAGCTTGGCAACCAACCAAATCACAAAGCTCTTTATATCTCAAAAATTAGGGCGCTGGAAAGTTGGGGATAAGTATTTTTATTTTATTTTATTTTTTTCTGTACTACCTCAGTCCTCAAATGATACTCTCTTTTTTTTCTTTGGGTAGGTACGGAAAAATATTTTCAAGATTTTAAGTAATGTACTTTGTGAACGTGTTTTCAATAATACGTTTCAAATCCGGGGAAAATACACCCAAAGAAAATTACAATCTTTTCTAGACAGAGAGAATATTTTTCTATATTAATATTTTTTTATATATATATTTTCCAAAAATACAAAATAAAAATTAATATTTTTCTATATTTTAAATTATTTTTTTCCAAAAATACAAATTAAAATTTTATTTATTTATTTCAGAAAATATAGTATACGAAAACTGAAAACATATTTTTTTTAGGGAATTGTTATTTCCACAAAAAAAAATTGATATGTCCACAAGGTCACACTCACACACATGTGGGTCCCGTTAGTTATTCATGAAAATATCAATTTTTCTTGTGTTTTTAAGCTAAAAGGGTTTTAATACACATCTTCAGAGTAAAAAAGATGGGTTGATCCATGGACCCTGTTCTTTCCTTGATCCATATTTTCAGAGTCTGATTCTTTCTGGGCCCCATTCACAATCTACCATGGTCATTGGATAAATAGACGAACAGCCACATTTTTAATGGAGAGTTCCTATTCTAAAATCAGAAAACTCAGTTCCTATTATAACAGTGTTTATCACTATATTTCCAAGATGTTCAGTATAGGAAAAACAGAGCCACATAAATTATGCCTAGTCCTAATGTAACTGTCCAATTGGGACAGTATTATGTCCATCCATATTGCCCTTCAATTCAAACAAACTGGTGTCCTGTATCATCAAATCCCACCGGAGAAATTTTGAAACCTCACAAAATCTTGAAACCAATATTCTAACATTAACCAACTTTTTAATTATCAGATAAGAAATTAAGACTAGACCTGATAAAACAAACTTTAAAGATCCCAATAAAATGCTGCACACTGAGGTTGGTTTACTTAATTTGTCAATTCTAGTGGCTTTTCTGGGGTCCCATGTAGATGGAGGGCTCTGAGCTATTAGCCAAGGCAGCTCTAGAAACAGCTCTATCTGGAGTTAAGTGGGTACATCAAAGCAACCAGCAATGGACCACATGTAAACTATATACCATACTCTCCTTTCTTCTCTATTTTTCTTTTGGTACCGCACATGATAAAAGTTCCACATTTCCCATTCCTGTCCATGTATCCTAACTAAAAATGGAACTGTCAATTATTTGCAATAT
Organism: Aralia elata; assembly: GCA_034770075.1. Classification (NCBI taxonomy): domain Eukaryota; kingdom Viridiplantae; phylum Streptophyta; class Magnoliopsida; order Apiales; family Araliaceae; genus Aralia; species Aralia elata. The sequence goes on from CM068384.1 coordinate 10,797,721, forward strand.
TTGACATCTAACAGTCACAATGTTCCTTGATAACGACTTAAGGAATGCTTCGTGCAAGTACAAACGAGCAAATATATAGAATGAATGTCAAAAGAAAAAATTATAACAATTGCTTAATGGACGAATTTTACCCTCTTGATATTATTGTCATACAAGAACAGCCAGAAGCAAAAAAAAGAAATTACAAGGAACTGAGACATTGATTACATACTACAAATATAGATATAAAAGCAGGAAAGATGGACATAGCAAATCCTCCATAATGAGAAATTCCACTCTAAAATATGGTGGTACTGAAATAAACCTGTTCCTCGAGGGCATTAGCGGACAGGTTCCCATCAGCTACTTCATTCTTTGCCATCGGCAGCACGAAGAGAGCCCAGTTGGACAGGAGCTTGTGTTCCCACAACTTTTGATGACCCATAAATTGACAGATCAGTACCCTGAGCTTTCTCTTTCTCAATTTGTTCCTTGATCCAAAAGTATGTGATTCTCAGCCCATCCTGTATATACCGGATATGTATGGAAATGACAAGTGAGTCAGAATTTAATATACCAAGGGCTAAACACAGCAACTAAGATAAATATTACAAGTAGATACCTTCAATCTCATGGTAGGGGCCCAACCAAGTTTCTCTTTAATCAGAGTATTGTCCGAGTTTCTACCACGGACACCCTCGGGCCCGGGAATGTGCTGGATAGGAAGCTTCTTGTCCTCAAAGCTGAGTACGATCTCCGCCATCTCATTCATGCTTACCATCTCATCACTTCCAATATTTACTGGCTCTCGGAAGTCTGACTTTGTTAATCTGTATACAAAAGATGTTTGTGTAAAGATATTACATTAACCTGGTGCAGAGCCCCATGTCAAAATAGCAACATTTTTAATTTCCTCCATTTTAAATGTTTCTTTTGCTTGGAATTTAGCTCAATATTTAGTTATTTACTTGTCCAAAGTACAGTTCATAAGCTCGAGGGTAGGTCCAAGGTCTTAGCAACACCAAAAGTTTTAAAAGACAGATGTTCAACTGAAAGGCAAATTTACCTCAGGACACCTTCCACACATTCATCAATGAATGTGAAAGATCTTGTCTGCAGCCCATCTCCCCACATCTCAAACTTATCAGTGGATGTAAGGGTTTTCCTACAGAACGCAGCAGGTGCTTTTTCCCTCCCACCTGTAGAGATCAAATTAAGAGTAACAACATAAATGACTAGAAACTAAAATGTTCAATCATGAGGTAACTGTATCTTTGCATACCTTTCCATGTCCCGAATGGTCCATAAATGTTATGGAAGCGCCCAATTCGGCACTCAATTCCAAAGTCTTTAGTGTAGTGCTTGCATAATTCCTCCGTTGCCAGCTTTTCTAAGCCATACGCATCTTGAGGCTACAATGCAAGAAATATTTCGTTTTGTCAATAATTTACAACACCTCCGATTTAATATTAATAAATATAGTTAATCTGGATCAGTTGCATGGGATAAACCTCGGCAGGCCAAGCATCGGACTCCTTCAAGCTCACATTAGTTTCCAACTGCTTAAATTCAGGGTAAATGCAAGCACTGGAGGCATAAAAGAACCTGCACATTATAATGAAAGTCAAAGATCTACATCCATTTAACAACAACTTAACACACTGGTAACTAGAAGCAACTAAATGGATAAACAGATGCTAACTGAAATGTAGAGCAAGAAAGTTCATCACCTACATAACAGTTTCAACTAAATTTTCCAATGTTATAATTCTAGTTGGTTTGGAACAGTTATAATTTAAGTGGTAGTCCTCTCTTATCATCTCACACAATGATTGAAGAGGTGCTAATGGACAAGTGCCAATGGTGCGACAATAAACCACTTTTGCGCTGCAATTCGCTCTCCTTATTACATTTGTATGGATATTAGCAATAATAATGATCACATTCAATGTCATGCCCCAAAACAAACAAAGTTGATGTTTAAAAGGATATATATTAAAGGATGTTTGTAGCCACACCATATCCACATGAAGCTAGTAATTGCACTTTTTCCACCTAGCCCCAAGAGACCACACCATTGAGATACTTTCTCAAAATACTTAACTCCCAAAAAAGAGAAATAAATTTATACAAGAAATGCAAATTATGCAATATTCTTCTTTAGATGTTGCTAAATACAGATGGTTATATCATAATAAATACTAAGCACATGTCTGAATTCCAGAATAATATTTCAGTAGAAACTGGAAAGAATTCATATTGGCATTATAGAAAAAGAGAACATATTGAGAAACAGAACACCAAAGTTCAAGATGACCAACCTCTTAACTCCATTGATTCTTCCAGCCTCAAGCATGTTGAAGCTGATCATTGTGTTGTTATACATAATGACCGAATGGTTGGACTGAATGAAGCCCATACCTCCCATATCCGCAGCGAGGTTGAACACGTGATCAACTTCCTTAGTAACTTTCAAACAATTATCCATCACCCTGAGATCGACAAGATGAAACTCATGACAAAACATGTCTTCAGGCATGTGCTCATTTTTCTTCCAGTCAGAAGCAATGATGTAATGCCCCTCACTTTTTAAGCGTCTGGCAATGTGCGAAGCAATGAATCCACCAGCTCCGGTGATGGAAATCCTGAGTTTTTCTGATGGCCAGTAGGGTTCCCTCTCAAGGCTCTCATATGTGTATGCACCATAACTGCTTTGCCCGGTGCTTCCCATACTGTAAACCGCAAGATTTAGAAAAAAATGAGGGCTTGAGTAAAACGTGAAAAAATATAAACTGATCTAGGTGTTTCTTATGGACGGTTGGGGTTAGGGTGGAGCAACTATGATGTAGAAAGACTGACAAGAAACTAACGGTTTGTGAAAAAACATCCCATAAGTGCAAAGAGCATAACAAGAACATAATAAACACAAAGATATGAGTAACGGAAATAAAAGAGGAAAACCAATATAAACTAAGGCTCTATTTCCAATAATTGAAGTACGATGGAGAGGAAGGGAAATGAAAAAGAAGAGAAAAGATTCCCTCTTAATAAATACAAGTTCAATTCATAATTATAAAAATCTGTATAAATTATAGTGCTAAAACTTTTGACAACGCTTTTAATTTTTCATTTTTCCATTTCCTTACCTTATATTTTCGGAGTTTAAAACAAATTTCAAGAGTTCAACATAGACATAATTATTTGCCCTTGCTAAACCACACAGAGCAAATAAAAGAACTCTAGCGCACAAGAGAAATTGTCCAAATGTATACCCTTTTGAATTTTGACTACACAAAAATAAACCAATTGTCAAGATAAACAAACCCAACTCTATGGACTACAAACTAGTGTAGGCTAAAATTATCTCTCTTTATGTATCTACGCATACACAAATTACTTCAATTATAGGATATCATAGAAGCCATGAATAGCAAAACATATAAGGTAAAGGTAAACCACAGTGAACTGAATATCAGACCCTTGAAGAAAAAAAAACAATTTTTTCTCATCATTAAGAATTATTACTGAACTAAACGATTAATAGATATAGATCCAACTATATATTACTCTATGGAAACAATGCCAAAAACAGAACATCATTCTCTCCTAAAACATAGCATAACCACAAAAAATCAACAAAATAACAGAGCCCATAACAAATTAAGGTCTGAACAACAAAATCTACGAACAACCCATGAATACCAACATGCTTAACACAATGATATTAAGTATCAAAAAGAAAAAAAGATTTGATTTTGAAAGAGTCGTATAGCAGAACGAAGACAGAAATTGAACAAAAATAAATTAATTAATTACCTTGAACAAGTCGAATTCGAAGAATTTGAGGCTGAGAACTACAAGATAAGACAGATGTAAATGTGGGTTTGCAAGTAATTCCCTCAAGAAAAATAATTCATTTAAATTTGACGCCTCTGTTCTTTTTATAGAGGAGCTGAGGAGGTAGCTAGTGTAACCAAGCGACTCATTTAAATTGAGGATTTTTCATTTATTTTTATTTTTATTTTTATTTTTATTTTCCAACTTATATACCACTCCTAATATAATTCATATATATATATATATATCAATAGTGATATTTGTCTTTCCAATTTTGTGAATAGAAGATTAGGAATATAGTTTGGACACCAATCGAAAAATAGGTTTGTTATCTTTTATTGGGTCGTGCAACTTTATTACCAAGGGTTTGTCTTTTTTCTAAAAAAAATAACAACTTTTTTTTGGTTGTATAATTAATTTTTGTGCTGATAAAAGGCAATTTTTTGTAGTGTGACATTATTGGAACAAAATTTTTATTTTCATACCTCTTAGTAAAAAATTGCTGCAGAAAGTGGAATTTAGTGGACCTCAAGATTGACCTCAATTGTCATTCCCGCGTGTGATGTCAATTGTTTGTTTTTCATGCCCATGTAATTCTTTGATTCATCCCAATAAAAAAGAGAAATCTTTGATGTTAAGGGCGTCTTTAATAAAATTGAATGAAAAATTTTGAATGTATAAAAAAATTTGAATGAGTTGAATTGAATTGAGTATAATATCTAAATACGGAATGAAATGGTATATTTGATAATTATCTGTCTAAAATATCTGAATATACGTGTTATCTTATTTTAAACTTCTGGATTGTTATGAACAAAATTATTACGTAATTATAAATAAACAATATTATCTAGAATAAATTAAATATAAACTTTTGAATAATTTTTGATGGAGTATATACTATTAGTAATATAATTTTAGGAATAAAACACTAAAAAATATTAATAACATTTTATAGTACATAAAATAACAAAAGACTATTACAATATTCATTAAATTGGTTGTTGACCAATTTATTAAAGAAAAATAAAAAATAATTTGTACATAACAAAATTTATTTACAATAGTAAACAAGATGGACATTAAATGTGATTTTTAATTATTTATGAGAGTATGTAAGTAAAAATATCATTTAACATTATTTTTTATTCATTCAGCCACAAATTTTTGAATGGATCGTTCAGACATATTTAGAGTTTAAAAATTATTAAATAAACGGTTTGAATGACTTAATTGGCCAGATTTAAACTCATTTAAATTCATTTAGAAATAAATAAACAGCCACTAAATCTATTGGTGGATCAAAATAAAAATAAGAAAAAGACAAGGAGATAGATTGTTGAAGGGCAATATTCCTTCCCTCCTAAAATACTAATGCTACTTTACTTTGTTAATCCCCTTAATTATTATTCGAGCTCGACTATGTATTGCGATAAATTTATATCGATTTATAGTTGTGAAATATGTTAACATATAAGATCAGATAGAATTATAAGATTACCTTATGTATTACACATCTCTTTAATTGTGTTACCATTAATATTTATCTATGTAACAGACAATCAAAAAAACATTTGTAATATATATTATTTTCCTTATTAGTCCTTCTGTTTCATAAAAACTGATTTCATTTAATTTTTAAGTCCTATAAAGAGAAGATTTATAATCATAAGAAATTATATCGAATTTACTGTTAATTCCAATCGTTCATTACTATATTTCTTATTAAAAAAAAATCCTTGTATAAAAAATTTAGTGGCATCTTTCTATTGTACATTTTCCTCATTCCATTTTCTTAAACCCTTTTCTAGCAGTTGCCCATAATGCTGAAAACTGTATGGCAGTTCTCATAATTTCTACCACTTCCTAAAAGACAATTAAAATATATATCACCTCCAATCCATAAACATATCACTGAGTTTTGGACTAGCTACTACTAGTACTACCAAGTTGCCATTTTCAAATGGACAGAAAATAGCCATGACTACTGCGTGGGACCTACTACTAAATTTGCCAAAAGATTTGGAAGATGATCTTCCACGGACCACGCATCAGGGGACCATTAAAAGCAAAACCAAATGTCAATGTTTAGAAAACTAAATAAGTGTTTTTGTTTTGGTTTTATTCTCCTCCAAAAATAATATGTGTAACAAGACAGAGATTAGGTACATAACCACTACTTATTAGTCCCTTAATCATTGTCCTTTTTTGGAATCTTTAATACAAGCTTTGTCCACTTGCTTACCACAAACTTGGAGTTGTTTTGTATTGATAAAAAAAGATAAATATATAATATAAATCGTAAAAATAGATAAAGATACAGAATACTCAATCTTAACCATTCAAATAAGACTTTATCAACCAACAAATGAATGCTTAATTCTCTTTCTAATTAGCTAATAATCTAATTAGTCAAAGAAAACCGTTTAATTAATAATGTGTTTCACCAAATTCAAGAGTATCATTTGACTTTATAGGATAATATTTTTTTCCGGTATATACTATAGTTTATCAGAGACATAGTTAAATGAATATATCTTGAGTTATATATATATATATATATATATATATATATATATATATATATGTGTGTGTGTGTGTGTAAAAATTGTCATTGAAAAATGCCTAATCAAGAAAAGGGTAAAACCAAATAGGACAAAAATTTGTGGTATTATTTTGCTGCACAACAACTATTTAGAAGCAATTAGGTGATTGACCAGGGTTTGCAACTTGGATTTAATTATTTATATAATAATGAACAGAAAAAATAGACCATTACCAACAATCATAAGTAGGAGTACATTAAAAGGGATAACAATGTCTTATAATATGCTAGTTTTGCCTCTATCATCTCTTTCACGTATTTTTCATCATATTAATTCTTCTTTCATCACAAGAATTTTGGAATTAAACAATTGTAACATTATCAGTTCTTAATTTATATATAACTTTATTTTTCATATACACATAGCATAAGGACAAAGCATCAAATACGTCTTGATGCGTCACATTAATAGTTTAAGTAGCAAAATATAACATTATTGTAGTCTCCTGTTCAAGAACTAAATGATACTCTCTTCGTCCTGACAAAAGAATAATTTTAACACAAATTAAAATAGGCAAAATACTAAGAAAGAGTACAATTTTTTCCCCAATTTATCCTTAAGTTTTGTAGAGAGAAAGACTGAAAGAAAGAATTAATGTGAACTACTCGTTCAAGAATAAATTAATCTATGTACAAATTCATGTAATTGACTTATTTACTTTCGTCATACTTTTAAAGATATCTTTTGTGACGCCCCCAAAATAGGTCCATACAACCATTTTGAGTCGCCAATAACATTCCACAAAATACAAATACAAATATGAATTTTCCCATTTACAACTAATAAGTGTTGTGCAAAATACGACAACACAATACAAATACATCTTAAATTCTCAATACACTTATTGTCACACTAATAGTAAGGTATTGAGACACTTCTATTATCTCGGACCATCGCTCCATTCCCCGGCTAGTCCCCGCTACACTCTCTTTTCCAGAGGAGAACAATAGAACAAAAAGAAAAAGGGTGAGCACAAATAGCCCAGTAGAAAATATCATGACTAAGATAATGAAGAATAAAATTATCTTTAGCCTTCAACCAAAATAAATCAGAGATTTAAAGATATTATAATTGTTCAATAACAACAACTGCAGCGGAACGAATAATCCATTAGAAGAGTCAAGCAGATTATAATATCTACCATCTTCTAAAAGTTAAAGGATCACCACCAATATTTTATCCCTGCAACACCAATCAACAGTTCCTGTTTATGAACATCCAAATCAACAATTTATATTCAACAGCCTCTCTTTGCACTATGTGACAAAGATATTTATTTGTAACATCACCGGTCATGATCATGCCAAACGCCAGTTCATCTTTGCACTACGGGCCAAAGAGAACTTTCACCATACGCCTTTGTTTGTAACACCAAAAGTCATGATTATACCAATACACAGTTTGGTCAAAATTGTAACACCCCGAAAATTTTAATAAAGAGAATTTATTTTTTTCTTATTTTAAACAGAAAGATGTTAAATCGATAATGATAAAGTTACTAGTGAAATGTGAAAATTGAGAAGTTTAGTAATAACGCTAAATCACTATTCACGCAATCACTATTCACGCGATCACTATTCACGGGGGACTATTCATGCTAAAAACGCTTTTACATTTTCTTCGATCTTCGAATTACGTCATAACGTTTATATAAGCTGGATACAAAAAGTATACGGTATAAATACGAAAGTACTATTCATACGAATATACTATTCATTTATACAAACAGTCAAACCTGTATGTCGGGGAATATTCCTTCTGTCGGATAATATTCGTTCTGTCGGAGAATATTATATTCGGTAAAGTACGACGGCGCCGTCGAAATAACCACTTTTATATTCGGTAACGTACGGCGCCGAAATAACAAAATATTAGTGGGCCCCACAATGGAAATATTGTCAACGATAGTGGGCCCCGTTGTCGGATACTGAAAACGACAGTATTTTGTCAACAGTATTATCACCGGCAACTGTTGAAATACCCGGTAATAAAAAGAACAGTAAAACGCGTTATTCCACAGTAGTACGCGGTATTTCACAGGCACACGGTATTGCACAGTATTTTAAATTATTGATTCAATAATTGATAAAGTAGCAATTACACAGTATTTTGATTCAATAATTACAATAGCATCCGCATGGTACTTTTTATTATTTATCATGGCACTGTAACTCATATTATTTGTTATGATATTTTAGCATTATTGACGGATTAAAAGTGGAGTCTAACTTAGGGGTACTTAATTGAAATTTTGAAATTCACATGATGTGAACTATTGGTTCACATGATGGAACTATTGATTCACATGTGGGAACTATTAGGGGATGTTATGCAAGATTGATAATACTTGAAGGATTATATTAAAAATAGAGGCAAAGATGGAGGTACTAAAGTGTAATAAGTCGAGCCCTTTTTGTGCAATTAATGAAACTTGGTTTTTCTATAAATAGGAGGGATTATCTTAAGAAATCTTCACACCTTCCTTGCATATACTTCCTCTCTCTCTAAATTTCTTGAGTTCTCTTAGTGTGTTAGGCTATTGTGAGTATTTATGAGAATACTAGTATTGTCCAAGTTAGTAAGCTTCATAGAAAGCAACATTCAGTCACTTGTTAACGAAGGTAGGGGATATCATTTCTTTCATACTCTTATGTAATATCATTTGCTTCCTTGTTCGTAAGTGATATTATACTCAGAAATGTTGTTATTCATTTCGTATTAATTTGTGGGGATAACCTGTCCGTGCGGATTGACGCATGCCTGGTGAATACCCTTCTGTATTCATTCCTTATTACTCTATGGGAATAACCTGTATGTACGGAGTGTCGTACCTGGTGAATACCCTTCTGTATTCATTCCTTATTATTCTGTGGAAATAACCTGTATGTACGAAGTGTCGTACCTGGTGAATATCCCTTTGCAATTGTTCCTTATTAATCTGTGGGTATAACCTGTCCGTGCGGATTGACGCATGCCTGGTGAATAACCCTTCGTATTCATTACTTATTAATCTTTTGTGAAAATAATCTGTCTACGCGGATTACCGCATGACGGGTGAAAACCCATTTGCAGTTTCATATATTCTGTTATACTTGTATAACGTATCATTTCTTTTGTACTCTTTAAGGAATATCTTTTCTTTCACATTTCTCCATTTATGATAAGAAATCTCTGTTTGTTTCCAAAATCTTATTTTAAATGGTGAAAATCCTTGAAAATTTGTTGAATATCCTTAATAGTTTGTGCTTCATTTAATATCTTTTCACCTGAATCTTTCTATTTCGTTTGATACGATATAGTTGAATCGTGAATTTTATTTTTGAATATCATTCTTGAATTTGACTCCACAATTTGGTCATCATGTTGGCAATTTGGTCAACCTTCGACACTGGATAAATTAAACATTTATTCTAATTCTTGATCTCACTGTATTCATTCTATATCATTGTCATCATCCTCATCCTTAAATTGTGGTGATAGTTCTCTTTGACCCGTAGTGCAAAGATGAACTGGCGTTTGGCATGATCATGATCGGTGATGTTATAAATAAATATCTTTGGCACATAGTGCAAAGAGAGGCTGTTGAATATAAACTGTTGATTTGGATGTTCATAAACAAGGATTGTTGATTGGTGTTACAGGGATAAAATATTGGTGGTGATCCTTTAACTTATAGATGATGGTAGATATTATAATCTACTTGACTCTTCTAATGGATTGTTCGTTCCGCTGCAGTTGTTGTGTTGAACAATTATAATATCTTTAAATCTCTGATTTATTATTGTTGAAGACTAAAGATAATTTTTATTCTTCATTATCTTAGTCATGATATTTCTTACTGGGCTATTTGTGCTCACTCTTTTCCTTTTTGTTCCATTGTTCTCCTCAGGAAAAGAGAGTGTAGCGGGGACTAGCCGGGGAATGGAGTGATGGTCCGAGATAATAGAAGTGTCTCAATACCTTACTATTAGTGTGACAATAAGTGTATTGAGAATTTAAGATGTATTTGTATTGTGTTGTCGTATTTTGCACGACACTTAATATTTGTAAATGGGAAAATTCATATTTGTATTTGTATTTTGTGGAATGTTATTGGCGACTCAAAATGGGTTGTATGGACCTATTTTGGGGGCGTCACAAAAATCATGTCACGCCAGTTCATCTTTGCACTACGGGCCAAAGAGAACTATCACCACAATTTAAGTATGAGGATGATGATGATGACAATGATACAGTGAGATTAAGGATAAGAAAAGTTTTATAATTTAATCAGTGTCAAAGATTGACCAAATTGCCAACACGATGACCAAATTGTGGAGTCAAATTCAAGAATGATATTCAAGAAATTATTTCATGCTTCAACTATAACGTATAAAATGAAATATAAAGATTCAAGTGAAAAGATATTAGATGAAGCACAAACTATTAAGGATATTCTACTAATTTTCAGGGATTTTCTCCATTTAAAAATAAGGTTTTGAAAACAAACAAAGATTTCTTATCATAAATGGAGAAATGTGAAAGAAAAAGATATCCCTTAAAGAGTACAAAAGAAATGATACGTTATACGAGTATAACAGAATATATGAAACTGCAAATGGATTTTCACCCGTCATGCGATAATCCGCGTAGATAGATTATTTCCACAACAGATTAATAAGTAATGAATACAAAGAGTTATTCACCAGGTACGACACTCGTACATACAGGTTATTCCCACAGAATAATAAGGAATGAATACAAAAGGGTATTCACCAGATATGCGTCAATCCGCACGGACAAGTTATCCCCACAAATTAATACGGAATGAATAACAACCTTTCTGAGTATAATATCACTTACGAACAAGGAAGCAAATGATATTACATAAGAGTACGAAAGAAATGATATCCCCTACCTTCGTTAATAAGTGATTGGATGTTGCTTTCTATGAAGTTTACTAACTTGGACAATACTAGTATTCTCACAAATACTCACAATAGTCTAACACACTAAGAGAACTCAAGAAATTTAGAGAGAGAGAGTATATGCAAGGAAGATGTGAAGATTTCTTAAGATAATCTCCCCTATTTATAGGAAAACCAAGTTTCATTAATTGCACAAAAAGGGCTCGACTTATTACACTTTAGTACCTCCATCTTTGCCTCTATTTTTAATATAATCCCTCAAGTATTACCAAAACATCCCCTAATAGTTCCCACATGTGAATCAATAGTTCCATCATGTGAACCAATAGTTCACATCATGTGAATTTCAAAATTTCAATTAAGTACCCCTAAGTTAGACTCCACTTTTAATCCATCAATAATGCTAAAATATCATAACAAATAATATGAGTTACAGTGTCATGATAAATAATAAAAAGTATCATGCAGATGCTATTGTAATTATTGAATCAAAATACTGTGTAATTGCTACTTTATCAATTATTGAATCAATAATTTAAAATACTGTGCAATACCGTGTGCCTGTGAAATACCGCGTACTATTGTGGAATAACGCGTTTTACTGTTCTTTTTATTACCGGGTATTTCAACAGTTGCCGGTGATAATACTGTTGACAAAATATTGTCGCTTTCAGTATCCGACAATGGGGTCCACTATCGTTGACAATATTGTCATTGTGGGGCCCACTAATATTTTGTTATTTCGGCGCCGTACGTTACCAAATATAAAAATGGTTATTTCGACGGCGCCGTCGTACTTTACCGAATATAATATTATCCGACAGAATGAATATTATCCGACAGAAGGAATATTTCCCGACATACAGGTTTGACTTTTTTGTATAAATGAATAGTATATTCGTATGGATAGTATTTTCGTATTTATACCGTATAATTCGTATCCAGCTCATATAAACATTATGACGTAATTCAAAGATCGAAAAAAAATGTAAAAGCGTTTTTAGCGTGAATAGTTTTCCGTGAATAGTGATCGCGTGAATAGTGATTTAGCGTTATTACTAGACTTCTCAATTTTTCATATTTCACTAGTAACTTTATCATTATCGATTTAACACCTTTCTGTTTAAAAACAATAAGAAAAAAAATTCTCTTTATTAAATTTTTCGGGGTCTTATATCTTTAATGAAAAAGGGGCGTAGATTGAAAGTTAAAAACTGTGCAAAACATCATATGATCTACTATCATTTCTTCAAATATCACTTAAAATTAATAAATTTAAAATAAAATAAAGCTACAAAATTCTACTATTTTTTGTATATTACTCCCTCCGTCCCAAATTAATTGCACAATTTTGACATTTTAAAGTCAAATTGACTATTTTTAAAACTAATCTTTTTACTATTTTTGCTAACATATAGGTGAAGATATTATAACCAAAAGAAAGTATATACAATTTATTACTAATTTCAATTTTTATAATTTTAGAAATATATTTATATATGCTTAATTATTAATTTTAAAAATAGTCAATTTGACTTAAAAAAGTCATAAAAAAGTAATTAATTTGGGACGGAGGGAGTAAGATTTATTAAGGCACGTTCATATATAATTTAGTTGCTCAATGAGTTATTTTCAACTTTTTCCTATTTAAAAAAGGATTTAAAATAATTATAGTACTAATGTTTGCTGTCCTATGCAAAATATACTTTTCGAAAAAATATCAAAAGAAAAAAGAAAAGAAAAAATTGGTGACGGCATTAATTTGCTGCAATTGAGTATTTGAGCCATAAATAAAAGAAAATTATTAACCCTCTAGGCTTGAATTTACATACTCCGATACTCGTATACTTACAATAAAATTGCGTCTAATTACTAAATCACCATTACCGAAAACTGAGAGCAGACGAGATGCAGAAGAGAGAGCTGGGAAAGCAAGGCGGAGGATCGGGTGGCTCCGCCACACCGGCGGCGAAGAGAGGCCGCCCGTTCGGCAGTGGAGGCAGCAACTCCGCCGCCTCTTTATCGGCTCCCGATTCTGTGGCGCCTTCAACACTCCTCGGTCCATCTCTCCAAGTTCATTCTGCCTTCGCCGGTCAGTCCATGAAAACCCTAGCCTATATAACTCAAGTAATTTCAGTATCAATTGTTATACACAATATTTTGAGCTATTAGTATATGGTATGTTTTTAGAGTATTTGCGCAGATTTGTAACGATCTAAGTACACTAGCTTGGCTCTTGCTTGCTTTACTAGAAGCAATTCCAAAATGATTATAAGATTTTTCAACTTCTGTATTTTTGTGTGAAAGGTTTACTTGTTAAAATAGTTCACAATAGAACTTGGCAAACTATCAATCTGTGTGTCCCTGTTCGGAAAAGAGACTTTGGAAAGAGTTTTTTTTTTCTTCTTAGCATAGAGTAACTTGCACTGGGTTTGCTTAATAGCAAAAGTTACACTATTTTGTTGCAACATGGCTATTAGAAATAGGATATTCACACTATTTTGTTACAATATCATTATTGGTATGAATTTTTTGGTCTATTTTCAGAAAGTTCAGACGAACTTATCTAGTTTGTGAAAATCCAACACCAATTGGTCAGTCCTAGAAGGGATCTGTCGGAAAGAGTATGACTTTACAACACAGGGACCTTTCTTAGCATGCCACATGCCCCGAAAGTAGGAGGGTGATATCAGTTTGGGATGACACGTTGGAAGTCTTGAGAAGGAACACTGTGGCTGGGAGCTGCCTTGACCTCTTGGGCAGCCATGGAGCTCTCAGGTCCATTGAGTGAATTCTGCTGTATGAATATAAATATCATATAAATTCCCATTCTAACCTGGATATTAATGAAATCATTGTTTAAGATATTGGACTAGTGTCTAAAGAAATAGAGTAGCTAAGAGGGGTATGAGGTCTCAGCCTTACCCTCTCGTAGAGGGACTTAAGGTGGTTCTGGTCATTTGACTCTCACGTGAACAAGTATAAATACCCTCCTTCATCATTTTAGAAGGGTAGAACATTTCTGGTCATAATCTGGCACTCAGATTTTTTTGTCCTTTTGTGTTCTGTCTACACCTACTTGGTCACTTTTTGCCAATTTCTCTCTCTTTTCAACCTTAAATAGTATCTCAATTCCTCCATAGATTTCTCACATCAACATACTAACTCTCTTCAATAAACATTTAACTTTTAATCTAGCTCATGACCTACATTGCTTTTGCGGTTGTACTATACTGGTGTTGGTTATGCCCCTTATACAAAGTGGGAGAAGGACAAGGCCATCTAAATCCCCTATTTTGGAAGTTCTTTTACCAGTGCTAGATCCTCAAAATCAGATCAACCCTTCTTTGAAGAAACAGTAGACAAACGGAAACTATGATGGAAAACTCAAAAAGCGTTCAAGTTGGTGGTTATTGTGGAGTATGAAAGTTTTGTTACTAAGGAAAACATGCTTGATGCTATAGATCCTCGAATATGGAAAGTTTTATTACTAAGGAAAGCATGCTTGATGCTATAGCTGAGTTGAATTTTTTTAACTCCAAATCTTCATATCTTAATTCTACACCACCTTACCCTAAATTAGAAAAGTCCATACCCATGTGGTTATATTGAGCACCCTAAATTTTTTTCGAAGTATAACAACGAGAAGAGAAGGTTAAATTCCCATCTATCCATAACATGGAACAACTATATTTAGAGTAAATTTTTTGTTGACGGACTGAAAACTTGGAAGAATGCATTCTAGAAAATTCAGTGGATTACAGGTTACACATGAAGCTTGGACATGTACATGCGACACTGATTATTTATTAGACACATATTGATGTGATAAATAGTAACTGCAAGTGCACAGTGTCAAATTGAAGAACTGACAAGTACAAGTCGAACCCACAAAGACTAAATTAATTTTAATGTATCCTTAATATCTATTTTAGGCGAATTAGAAATAAAGGTGGGAAATTGATTAACTACAATTAAACTAATTAGAATATGAAAATTAATAATGAGGAAGCAATCTAGGAATCCGAATCCGTTAAACAATAAACATAATAAATAATCCAATCTCTTCTATTTTTATAACTTAACTATGGTTTTGATCCCTCTTCCTTTTAATTTAGTAATTTTACAATTAACGTGGGCATGCATAGATTATGAAAATTCAAGGATTAACTATAACCCATCAAAACTTATTCGAACAAGTATGGATTATGAAAACTCATATCTTAACAATAATCTATCAAAACCTCTTAATTAATTTAAAATCACATAAGAACTATAAACGAAGGTATTTCAATAATGAAACATGAAGGCGAAATCAGTTAAACATAAAAGCATAAATAATAGAAAATATGAAAAATATTATCATGAATAATTATTTAATTTCATCTTCATCCTAAATTAAAGAAATTAACTAGACATGAAAATAAATAAACTAACTAAAATAAAGAAGAAGTAGAAGATTAAAAATAAATAAGAAAACTCCCTTTATTAACCATCCTCAAACGAGCGTACAATGAAGAAGTAATTTATTCTACTCCTACTCTTAACCTAAACTAATACATAAAAATACCTAATAATTCCTCTATTTATAGGCATAAGGCATTAATTCTTTTCCATGTAGGTTTCAACTTCGTAGTGGCAATCAACTTCTCAAAAATATCTTCTAGATTGACTTTCTTTTTTCCCGCTGGATTTGACTTGCACACCAAGATTTTCCACCTCCTTCCTTCTCATTGTAGGATTCTTCTTGGATATTTCTTTACATGAATAAGAGTATTAAATATTGCTTGATCACCAAGATTTTGATTTTATTGCAACAAAATATTAAATCTTGCAAAATAAAACAAAACATATTAATTAAATAAACTAATATAATTAAAAGGAAAAAATTAGGGATAATAAAATGTATGAATTATGTGTCTATCACATATCAAATACATGTCACACATTTCCATGATAAAGCTGAAAATAAACACTTAAATATATTAATACACCTTTTCCAACATCATTTTTCCTATATATAAAGTTAATATTAAATTAAACATAAACACTACTTATAACAAGTAAAACTAATTAATTTTTTTTTTAATTTAGTAGTTGTAATAATCAATACACCATCCTATTTAAATAATGAAGGATTTATGTATACATTTGATCGTAGATTCATGGATACCAGGATATGTAAAATAATGAAGGATTTATGTATACATTTGATTGTAGATTCATGGATATCAGGATATGTAACTAATTATGTGGTATAAATAAATTTTACCTATCATTGTTTTTTTTTTTCAAATTAATGTACCTTTTTTGGTGGTTCAAGGGAAGTAGATAAACAAATATGACATTAGATTCCTTGGTGCATAACACCAGAAGAACTATGTCCACTGGAGGCTGCTTCAGAAGGACCTATCCTGCAGCCAGCTTAGTCCCCTCCTTTTCTATCTAACACCCATGCACGCGCTTTTCTGTTTTAGGGCTGAGAGATGAAGCCCCTGTTCTCCCCATCTAGAATTCACTGTCTTGTAGAAGGGCCATTTGTTGATGGTTATCCACCACTTCCCCTCTTAACAAAAAATTATATGTATATATATTATTCTCATCTAAATAAAAATTAAGTATAGGGCACTTATCAGAATGTCAGTGTCCAACTCGGACATGATGACCACGAGAAAGCCTCCCTGTTTTCTTTTGGATTACTTTTTTTTGTTCAGATGATGTGTTATGCAATTTTTGCTCTTTACTGTATTCTGTTTTATTTCAGATCAAAATAACAAAAGAATAGTTCTTGCTCTTCAAAGTGGATTAAAAAGTGAGTTGACATGGGCACTAAACACTCTGACGTTGCTTTCGTTCAAAGAAAAAGATGAAGTGCGCAAAGATGCAACCCCTCTTGCAAAAATACCTGGACTGCTTGATGCTCTTCTCCAAGTCGTAGGTGTCATTTTTCTAAGTTTCTGTATATATACTTCTGATAGCAAGTATACGTGGGTTTGAAATACATTATTTATTTCTATTTCTTTCGAAGAATTATAAATTTGCTTTTCGAATTCTTTTAAATCATACTGTTATGCACCATTATTATCAATATTGCATTATGTACTATTGGAACAGATAGATGACTGGCGTGATATAGCCTTGCCAAGGGAGCTAGTAAAGAGGCCGAGGTTGAGAATGTTGGGTTCAAATTCTGTTGTCACAGGATTTGGAAACGAATACAAGGCGCCAAGCTCGAATGATGCTGGTTCACATCCTAGGTAAGTTTGTCACTTTTATCTTTTTTTGTTGAAGTTCCGAGTTCAGATGCCAAAGTTCACACCATTTTTTTAAACTTGAGTTTGGGTGATCTCCTAATGGCAGCCAGGGATCCGGTTCTTCCATTTCGGAGGCAACTGCTCAGAAAAGTACGAGTAAGCCTCATCCTTCAGAGTGGTGGTTTGATGAAGATGGCTTGTTTAATCTAGATGAAGAAGGACGGGCTGAAAAGCAGCAGTGTGCTGTTGCTGCTTCAAACATTCTCCGCAATTTCTCTTTCATGCCAGAAAATGAAGTCATTATGGCCCAGCATCGACATTGCTTGGAAACAGTGTTCCAGTGCATTGAAGATCATATTACAGGTGACAAAAAATGTAGTCATATAATCTCTCTCTTGCGCGCGTGTATATATATGTATACACATATACTTGTACTTTATTAGGTTGTCAATGGTAACATCTGGACATCTTGTTCAAGTATGTTCTCTCTACCAATATTTTTTAACATATTTTTCTTTTGGTGCTTGCTTAGTATGTAGGATGCAATTTATCAAAATAAATAAATGAATATGTAAAACCAATCAAGTGTGATGCAAAACAAAATGTGATGAATCTTTGACAAAGTTCCTATCTTTCTTTATTTTTCTTTTGTTGTCCTTTCCCTTGAGTATTGTGTTATATAAACATACATTTGAAGAATAGCCAGTTACAAGTACTAATCATGAAGTTTTTCTCCTCAGCCAAGGCATGAGTATCTTAAATTGTTTCTAACTAAGGAAAGTTCTAGTACTATGGCTTGTATTTGTATTATTAAGAGATTCGAATATGTTTGAGACATTTTGTGGATAGGATATACTTTTTCTTCCAAATCACCTCTTAAAGCAAGAATAAACAGATGTTTATAGGAGTATGCACTGCCAATTTTACTCCGGTTTGGTAATCATTCAAACTTTGCATTACTTCTGATAATTCTTATTGTTGACAGAGGATGATGAACTTGTTACAAACTCCCTTGAGACGGTTGTTAATTTGGCTGCATTGCTAGATCTTCGAATCTTTAGCTCATCAAAGCCTTCCTTCATCAAAATAACGTAAGAAGTTCAACCTTCATTTTTGCTTTAACCGTGTGCTACTATAATTCCAGATTTCTGATTAAATTGTTTTTTATTGGTTTTACTTCACCAGAGAGAAGCGTGCAGTTCAAGCTGTCATGGGAATTTTGGGATCTTCTGTCAAAGCATGGCATTGTTCAGCTGCAGAATTGCTTGGGCGTCTAATAATAAATCCTGATAATGAACCTTTCATTCTTCCTTTTGCTCCACAGGTCAATGTTGTTATCTTCTTGTCTCTTGTTATGTGCTGCATGTATTATACTGTATACAGTGTGCATCCTCATGGAAATGATTGATTGACTCTGCAGATTTACAAGCGTTTGGTTGATCTTTTGAGCATACCAGCTGGTGATGCACAAGCAGCTGCTGTTGGTGCTATTTATAACTTTGTAGAAATTAATATGGACTGCCGTTTAAGGCTTGCCAGTGAGCGATGGTGAGTCAATTTCCTAATGTTATTTCCAAAATTTGGAAAATAATACAGCTAAGTTTGCTATTCTCTACCAAATTCAGGGCAATTGATCGACTGCTGAAAGTGATTAAGACGCCACATCCAGTTCCAGAAGTTTGCAGGAAAGCTGCACTGATATTGGAAACCCTCGTCTCAGAGCCACAAAACCGGGGACCGTTGCTAGCATTCGAGAATGCTTTTGCAGAAATACTATTTTCTGAGGGAAGATATTCGGATCCATTTGCTAGGATATTGTACGAATTAACATCTCGACCCAGCAATAAAGTGTCAGCAGCTAGAGGTATTTGGGGCATGTAACTGAAACCCAACCTTGTCTGTATTTGCTAGTAATTTGACTTTGGCTAGTTTATGCTAGCTAGTTTGTTTGGAATAGTACATATCAGTTGTTCGGAGTATTTAATTCTTAAATTCCGTAACCCATTTGTTATATGAAAACGTTGCGAGTCATTTAGAGAGTAAAATTATAAAAACTATCCCCAGTTCTCTAATTTTTTAATTATTTGGCTTGATATAGCAAGTTTGCGTGTGGCGCCAGGATGGTGTACATTCTAATCGTTGTAAGCATCCCCCATTGTTTGCATAGTTTATGCTCCATTTGTTTCAAAATGAGAGACATTTCAAAAATGACAGTTTTTATCGACAATTTTTCAACTCCAGATTTACCCTCAATAAATTCCTTGTTCCTCGAATTTCCTTTTATTCCTTTTAGTCCACGTACTATTGGGAATAGGAAGTTTTGGTTTGAGACTTGAGTATAATACTGGGCCTGGTTCCTTTATCACCAGATTTAACTGCCTTCCCAGGAAGTAAATACGAAACAAGCTTTTGTGCTGGACTCAAGTCAGCTTCAGATGGGGCGACTGGGCGAGGAAGGCCTGTGTAGAAAAGGGCAAATCTCAAAAAACAAACAAAAAAGTAAAACATATCTCTAATTTTGGAACGGGTGGAGTAAATTTTTTTAGAGGTAGCTTAGAGGTGCCAAAACAGTACTCTCTTGGTTTCACAAAAAGAGTCCAAAAGAACTTGTATTAGAGTCGTATTGTAGCATGTTTTAATATTGGTTCACATTCTTGCTACTACGTACCATAACTGCTCTTATTTTATTTATTTTTTTAAAACGGCAAAATAAAATTTTTATTTCTGCAAAATAAATTGAATTTGCAAGATTTGGATTCAATATTTTTTGGGGGGGGGGGTGGGGTGGGTTTGGGTTTCCACAAGCAAATTCTCTAATTCTATGTCAAAGAATTTATGTGCAAATGAAGGTGACTTTAAATTGCATTGAATGCTTTGACATGTTTGGAGAATTGAGTTCAAGAAATACACATTATGTTTGATTTGTTTAGATGATTTTAGCATCTTTTAGTCATCTTATAAAACACATTATAACTTTTCTTTCTTTATCATTTTTATGCTGGCGGAGGCCGGAGAGAGAGAAACAAGTATCCTCAAATCAGGATTTGAACTCACATATGGATGATACAAACAATCATAAAACGATAACTCAGAACCAATTAATGAGCACTTTTTATTCTTTTATTTTATTTAATGAACCACACCCACCATAACTAATAAATAGTCAGACAAGTACTCTAGTACCGCACTGCCACTAGCTTCAGCTGATGGAAACTGTCACCATTTTCCATCCATCCATCTCTCTCTCTCTCTCTCTCTCTATATATATATATATATATATATATATATATATATATATATATCCAGTAATGCAAATTTTGTTTTATTTAATACTACGTTCTATGATTACAGACATATTTGTAAAGCAAAAAAAATAAATTTTGTTTTCAAAAGTACTTTTAGTATTAGTTAGAAATTTAATAGTGGTGGTGTGAGAGTAAAAATGATACCAACAAAGTAATAACAAATTGAGGGATATTACGTCACTTTATAGTTTAAAAATAAAAATAATATTTTTTAGCCTAAAATGAGCGTACACGTCATATGGTCCTCATGGGATGCCATACTTTTGTTTGCATAATGTTTTCCTTTTTGGACATTAGAAAACTTGTGTTTGTGTAAAGATTATAGAATCCAAAACGTTATTAAGAAAATGGAAAATTTATTTATCATTTTTCACTAACTAATAGTTTTCTAGTTAGTAGTTTCACACTTTTCAAATCAATCACTAATATTATTGTTACATACTCCCTCCCTTCCTTAATATAAGTCGTTTTAGAGAAATATTTTTGTCTCTTAATATATAACGTTTGAGAATTTCAAGTAAGCATTAATTGCTTATTTTTCAATATTACCCTAAGTATTAAATATAATTTTGACAATATGGACAATTGATATTATATTTAATGTTATACAATTATTTCCTTAATACTTGTGCACAACTCTAAAATGACTTATATTAAGGGACGGAGGAAGTTTATGTATTCCAACAAGCAGAACAATTCATTGTACAATTAATCATTATATGTAGTAGACATAACTCCTAAATCACATACCACACAATCATGTGTTTTATATTATCACTCCCCTAGAAAATAAAAAAGTTCAAGAACCAATTTTTGTCACTCTTGGCACATGAACCGGAAACTCATCAATTTCATCAATCCAGGGATTCTTCTCCTTAGCAGGATTAATAGTCCTGATGGCACGCCAAACCGCACTGTTACACTTGAAACCTGACCCGAACGCAATCTGCCACGTCCGATCGCCTTTTCGGATCCTCCCTTTTGCCTCAGAATAAGCCAATTCATACCACAATGAACTACTAGAAGTGTTACCAAATCTATACAGAGTCATTCTTGAAGGCTCCATATGCCACTCTTTAAGCTCGAGATTTTTTTCTAACTCATCTAGTACTGCCCTTCCACCAGCATGAATGCAGAAATGCTCAAACGCTAGCTTAAAGTCTGGAATATACGGCTTAATTTTCATTTTGAAAACTTTCCTCGCGACTAAGGTTAAAAAAAATAGGAGTTGCTCGGACATGGGAAGGACTAATGGCCCGAGGGTTGTAATGTTTGTTTTTAAGGCCTCCCCTGCCACAGCCATTAGGTCTTTTGAGAGCGCGACCCCTATTTTCTTGTCTTGGTCTTCTTCTTGGAACACACAGCTGTAACTTCTATCGTCAGCGCCTTTGTGGGTACGAACAGTATGGATGAGTTGGTATTTGGAGCGACGACGATCAGATGATTTGTTGGAAAGGAGAATTGCTGCTCCACCCACGCGGAAGAGGCAGTTTGAGACTAGCATAGAACGGTTGTTGCCAAAGTACCAGTTCAGTGTTATATTTTCCATGCTTACCACTAAGGCATAGGAGTTTGGTTGCACCTGTATGTTACAATCACAAAACTTATCATGTAAAAATCTTGTTTTTGCTTTGCTTTGCTTAGTTATTTAGGATTTGATCATACAATACCACTTAAGTTCCAACTAAACTTTAGTTTTTCTTCACACGGGAGTAAGGTGTTCTATTTCAGGAGTTGAATGTTCAGTACAACCATGATGATAGTACAATTAATGTCTATTTGGCCTTTTTCTCCCTCATTACGCGTAATGAAATGAAATAGACAGACACACTGTCACATACATAAGACTTATAACCAACTATTTCTCCTGTTCTATAAGACACTACTTTCCAACAATTAAGGACCTACCATCACATGAAAATGGAACCTAACATTTCTACTGTCCAAAAATGAGGAAAACTTCACATAATATTAACTAAAAGAGACTGTTTCGAGTAATTTGGTAACCACTTTTCAACAGTACGTATGGGTTATATACACATGGAGCACTATCAGGGGCGGATCCAGGATCTATTACTAGCAGGGGCGGATTTTTTTGGGCTGAAGACTGAAGTGAAGGGCTGAAGCTTAGCGAGTTAGAGAGCGAGAGTTTGAATACATTATACACCGTGTGTTTAGTTTTTTTTAGAGTAGTAATAATTTAAGGGGTTTTTTTGTCCCCTCTAAGTTTAACTTTTTTCATAAATTTGCCCCTTTACGTTTATTAAGTTTTATTTTTGCCCCTGTCCCTATACCTATAAAAAATAAAATAAAAATCAGTATAGACACTGCCTATTCTGTCCTGTGAACAGCTCCGCCCCTAAGCCCTGTATAATATTATAGTGTTCATAAATCCTAACTATTGGACCACTTCATCTATTAATTCTGAAACAAACACAAGTACGACCATATAGACTTGCAACACGCATTTTAGTCAGAATAAAAACTAATTCAAGAAATAAAAGAAAATTAACTGACCTGCAAAAGTTGCTTGGCAAGGTCTATTGAAATTAGGCCAGCACTGCAGCCCATACCACCAAGATTATAGCTCAAAATGTTCCCCCTAAGCTTGTAATGATTCACAACCATAGCAGAAAGAGACGGTGTAGGATTAAACAAGCTGCAATTCACAATAAGAATCCCAATATCCTTAGCCTTCACCCCGGTTTTCGCCAACAGCTCATCAATGGCACCAAACATCACCATCTCAGCCTCTTTTCTCGCCTCGGCCATACAAATATTCGGTGGCACCTGCATCACTGCCTCTGGAAAATAAGTCTTTTGCCCCAGCCCTGACCTCTCCAAAATCTTCTTTTGAAACGCCAAATTCTCTTCACTAAAACTCCCAAATTGTGCTGACCTTTCCATGAAAAGTTCTTTAGTGCACATACGCTCCGGTTCAGGCTTGTAACAAGCGAAATCGACTAGATAAACCTTTTTGGGACGTCTCATATAGTAAAGGGTCACTAAAAAAACCATCAAGGCAGAACATATGATAACTGTCAATGAGTTGAACTTGAGTTGGTTCCATATTTCGACAAAATCTTGAACAGTAAATGTCGAAAGATGAGCAGAAAAAACACCTAGTAAAGGTATGAGCAATAGGTACATGGCATGGGAAACAAAGTAGTGATAACCAAGTTTCACATACTTGAGCTTAACAGATAATAGAAAATTGGGAAGGGGGTTCTTTCTATTTTCAACTGAAACCGGTTGGGTTTCCGGGTTTAGCTTCTTTTCATCGACCATTTTTGTCAATAATCACTAGCTAAAAATTCAAATTCTTTATATTAGGACCAAGAAGTGGAAAAAAAGAAGAAATGGGTGTGAATTTTTTCCCCTAAATTAGTATGGATTTGGCTTATGACAAGGAAAAACAGAGTATTCAAGAAAATTGAAAGAAAGAGGTGACTTGGGAAGCATGGAGAATGGGAGAATTTAAAGGGGTGAATGTATGGAAGAGGAAAGAGGGGGTGCAACTACCCCAACGAACTTTTAATTGTTCAGCCTGGCGGGGCATTGAATTTGCCAGTTGGGTAAATAGAGGGATTGCTTGAAATATTTATTTAAATTTTAAAATTATGGAGTGTATATAATTTTTGGGCATTTGTCCAACTTCTAAACAACTAATTTCTGCTTTGTCATTTGGGACTGAACACTAGGCATGTGGTTTATGGTGTTTACTGTTTCACCACACCTGCCTCAATCTAGAAAGGTCAAAAGAGGGAATTAAGTGACCTATAGCCAAACCTTTTGGCACCATATCAAGTATGGTGTTTCATTTGTTTTTGTATGTTTCCCCTTGTTAGGTGGCATTTCAACGTGGGGAAGTAAAATTGTTTATTTTTTTGGATGCAAATGGGGGAGCAAATAAGAAATAATGGGAAATAGAAAAATGTACATACTACTTTCTCTGTATCAAAATTAGAGATACAATTTGACTTTGGAGATTAAACAACGGTATATTAAATTTTAAAATTAGTATGACTCATTAAAATTTAGAATGATATAAATTTTATGATTAATAGTTTTTGTTATATATACTATAAAATTATAAAAATTGTATTAATTAAAAATTAAATAAATTCACATCAATTTAAAATTTTATATGCCGTCGTTTGGCATCATAAGTCAAATTATATTTCTAATTTTGGAACATGGAGAGTATCATTAACTATGTACAGTGCAGAAAATACCTTTGTTCAAATCCCAACCTGCAATATTAGTAGGAAGTTGTAAGGAAATGATGTTTACATTTAGAAAGTCCAATGATTGTGTTAATATAGTCATTAAGGGTATAATAGTCTTTTGTTATAATAAATGGTTTAGCAGTAATTTGTTAGGTTGTTAAGCTGAATTGAGTCGGTTATTGTTGTGTTCCTTTTCTTTTATATAAAGAGGGCTAGCTGTAATCAGTTGAAGGCATGAATGAAATTGTTACTCTTATCTCTCTCGAATCTCCAGTTCCCTTTCCTTCTGATCTTGCTGTTCTTCATTCTTAGATAATTCTTCTTCCTCTTATATTAGCATATCGACTGAGCTAAGAACTGAATTCAGATTTCAGTTCCTTACAATTTGGTATCAGAGCAGTGACGATTTTGTGGGGATGACAATGAACAATCAGAGATTGACTAACCTCGAGAATAATCTGCAGGAATTGCAAGGCCAACTGCATTTATCGATGGAGCTATTGAAGAAAGGATTTGATGAGAAATTGGAACAGATGCTGAAAGGTTTTGAGGAAATAATGTCAGCTTAGGGCCAGAAACAAGGATCAATTTCTTCTTCTAGTAGGGACAGACAATCTTTAGGTAATAACTCTTCATCTTATCCAAACAAGTCTGGATCAATCCTAGGTGCTTATGAAGGAGGAACTCTTCCTGTTACTAATGGTAAGGGAATTTTCAGAACAATTAAACTTGAATTCCCTAAATTTCATGGAAATGATCCTAGGTCATGGATAAGGAAATGTAATAAATTATTTTCACATCATAATGTTGTTGAGAATCAAAAATTATATTTGGCGACTATGCATCTTGAAGGAGAAACTGAGATCTGGTATTCAAGTTTTGTAGAAAGTATAGTTAATTTGTCCTGGAATGACCTAATTGAGGAGTTATTGGGTCGATTTAGTCCAGAAGCTAAAATCAATCCTGTAGCTGAGCTTAAGAAATTACAGCAAACTAGTACTGTTGATGATTACAGTGGAAAGTTTGAAGAGCTTAAAGGCTGGGCTGTGATTAAAAATTCACAACTAAATGAGGAATTATTTATTGATTGTTTTGTTGGTGGTTTGAGAGAGGAGATTCAGTTGGGAATACAAGAATTGGGGTTTAAGACTCTTAAGGAAACAATTCGATTGGCAAAAGTGGAAGAAGCTAAATTAGAAGCATGGATTAAAAGGAGTAGATCTGCTTTTAAAACTACTACTGGGAATTTGATTCATAAAAACAGTTCTGCAGTTTCTGGAATGCAGAAAGGGGTTTATAATGTGGGAGGAAATAGTGGTGCTCATGTGGTCGAGAATAAGGCAGAAGTACATGTGCCTGAAACAAAAAAACTCCTACCCATTAGGAACTTAACTAGGGAACAAATCATGGAGAAGAGGAGGAAAGGATTATGTTTTTCCTGTGATGAACCTTATGGGTTGGGTCATGTTTGTAAACAACCACATTTGTTTATGATGGTGCCTTCTGTGGAAGAGGAAACTGGTGTGGACCAAGAGGAACAAATTGTGTATGAACCGGAACCACATGAAAACAGAGAATTATACAAACTGGTCCAGGAAGATCAAGTCAATGATGTGCAAATAACCTTACACGCTTTATCAGGTCATAATATTGATAGAACTGTTAAGGTACAAGGTCTAGTGAATCAGAAACCAGTTAGTATCTTGATTGATAGTGGAAGTACTGGAAATTTTTTAGATCCACAAGCAGCAAAAAGACTTAAGGTCAGAATTGAAAATACTACTAAGGCAGTGGCTGTCACTATGGCTGATGGGTTTAAACTGCAAAACAATCAGGTTTGTCCAGAGTTTAGGTGGCAAATGCAAGGGAAGGAGTACCACACTGATATGAGGATTTTACCATTAGGAGGGGTGGATGCAGTACTTGGGATTCAGTGGTTAAAAATTGTAAGTCCAGTAACTTTTGACTTTAACAAACTGCAGTTCTAGTTTAATCAAGAAGGGAAATCAGTGACCGTGCAAGGAGAAAGTATGGATGTTACTCCTATGGTCCAACTTATGGATTTAGGAGAATTTACAAAGACCTTGCAGACTTCAACACATGGGTTTTTTGGTTATTTGTATGGGATTTCAGAGTGTAAGGATTGCAGTTTATAGAATTCTGAGTGTCCTAAGCTTCTGAGATTGTTGGAGTCCTTTTCTGATATTTTTGCAGAACCAAAAGGACTACCTCCTGAAAGGGCACATGATCATCATATCAATTTAAAAGAAGGAAGTCAGCCTATCAATTTGAGGCCCTATAGATATCTATATGTTCAGAAAGCAGAGATAGAGAGGATTGTTACTGATTTACTTCAGTCTAGGGTCATTCAAAATAGTAGTAGCCCATTTGCTTTTCCAGTGTTGTTGGTAAAGAAGCATGATAACACATGAAGAATGTGTATTGATTATAGGGCTCTAAATGATGTGACTATCAAGGACAAATTTCTCATACCTGCCATAGATGAATTGTTGGATGAACTTCATGGTGCAAAGTGGTATTCTAAACTTGATTTAAGGTCTAGGTATCATCAGATAAGGGTTCATCCTCTTGATATACCTAAAATTGCTTTTAGAACCCATACTGGCCACTATGAGTTTAAAGTAATGCCTTTTGGGTTAACAAATGCCCCATCTACTTTTCAAAGCCTCATAAATACTGTGTTTGTTTCTTATTTGAGGAAGTTCATCCAAGTTTTTTTTGATGACATTTTGGTTTACGGTCCTACTTATGAATCTCATTTACAGCACATAGAAGTGACTTTGGGGTTGTTAAGGCAGCATGAGTTGTATGCAAAAATGTCTAAGTGTGCTTTTGCCACTCAAAAGGTTCAATACCTTGGACATGTCATCACTCCTGAAGGTGTTTCTACAGATCCTGAGAAAATAGATTGTATGCTTCAATGGCCTAAACCTGTTAGTATCAAGGGGTTGATGGGGGTTTTTAGGCTTGACAGGATATTATAGGAAGTTCATCAGGCATTATGGATTGATAAGCAAGCCTCTCACTGATATGCTTAAGAAAAATCAGTTTAATTGGACTCCTGAATCCGAGACAGCTTTCCTTCAGCTGAAGTAAGCTATGGTTGCTGCTCCTACTTTAGCAATGCCTGATTTTACCCTTCCTTTTGTCTTGGAAACTGATGCTTGTGGAACAGGTATTAGGGCTGTGCTGATGCAAAATGACAGGCCTATAGCTTATCTTAGTAAAGCTATTGCTACAAGGCATTTAGGTTTGTCTACTTATGATAAAGAATTGATGGTTGTGGTGTATTATGTGCAAAGGTGGAGGCATTATTTGTTGGGAAAAAAGTTCATTATTAGGACTGACCACCAAAGTTTAAAGTACTTATTGGATCAAAGAATTACTACTGTTAATCAACAAAGGTGGATTACTAAGTTGATGAGAATGGATTATGAAATATGTTATAAGACAGGGAAGGAAAATATAGTTGCAGATGGATTATCTAGATTGCATCAGAGTTATACTTCTGATTTGGAAACTGAGAGCTTACATTGTTTAGCTCTTTCTACAGTCACCCCTCAACAGATTCAAGAATTAGCCGCTACATGGGCTGAAGATGCAGAACTACAACAGATTGTTTCTTAGTTAGTTTTAGATTCCCACTCAGTTCCTGATTATTCTTTTATTAATGGCAGATTGAGGTATAAAGGGAAGTTGGTAGTAGGAAACTCTGCTGCACTTAAAGTGAAACTCTTATAGGAATTTCATAGTTCTCCCGTGGGAGGTCATTCTGGGAGGAGAGGAACTTTTGAAAGAATATCTCAGTATTTTTATTGGCCTACTTTAAGGTCTGATGTTATCTCTTTTGTTAGAGAATGTGAAGTTTGTCAGTTAAACAAACATGAGACCAGTGCCACACCTGGGTTGCTGCAGCCTTTACCTGTTCCTGATACACCTTGGAAGGATATTGTCATGAATTTTATTGAGGGACTCCCTAATTTCCATGGATATAATTCAATTTTGGTGGTGATTGATAGATTTACCAAGTATGCTCATTTTTTGGGTCTGAAGTATCCTTATTCTGCTTTAGATGTAGCAGATGTGTTTATGACTCATGTACATAAATTACATGGGCTGCCTACATCTATAGTTTCAGACAGAGATAGGATTTTTATTGGGCATTTTTGGCAGTCTTTGTTCAAGTCTTTGGGAACTCAGTTAAAGCTCAGTACTGCCTATCACCCTCAAAGTGATGACCAATCTGAGAGACTAAATCAATGTTTAGAAGCTTATCTGAGATGTATGTGTAGTCAACGACCAAAGTCTTGGAGTGAGTGGTTATCTCTAGCTAAATGGTGGTACAATACCCACTATCATAGTGGTGCACAGCTAACCCCATTTCAGGCCTTGTATGGTTATACAACTCCTCATCTCTCTTTCCACCAGTTTGGCCAGATTTCTGATTCTACTGCTAAACAGTTTAATGCTGTTAGAAATCAATTGTTACAATTGTTGAAACATAATTTGATCCAAGCTCAGAACATAATTAAGACTTATGCTGATGCGCATAGGCATGAGAGAATTTTTAATGTTGGAGATATGGTTTACTTACGACTTAGACCATACAAACAACTTTCTATGACTCAGTCTAGATATTCTAAGTTGGATTCTACGTACTATGGGCCATTTCAGGTGCTTGAACGAATTGGTCCTGTTGCTTACAAGTTGTTTCTTCCAGTACATGCTAAGATACATCCTGTTTTCCATGTTTCAATGCTTAAAAAGAAAATTGATACAACTGCAACAGTTTCACAGGTTTTGCCTTCAGTGGATGTTCATGGGAAGTTTGTGGTTGAGCCTTTATCAGTCCTTGCTCGAAGGTTGGTGAAGAAGAATAATGCACCACTTGCAGAAGTTTTAATTCAGTGGTCTAATACCCTTCCTTCTGAAGCTACTTGGGAGCTTTGGTCTGATGTTCATGCTCGGTTCCCACATTTTATTCCTTGAGGGCAAGGAATTTGTTAGGGGAAGGGATTGTAAGGAAATGCTGTTTACATTTAGAAAGTCCAGTGATTGTGTTAATATAGTCATTAAGGGTATAATAGTCTTTTGCTATATAATAAATGGTTTAGCAGTAATTTGTTAGGTTGTTAAGCTGAATTGAGTCGGTTATTGTTGTGTTCCTTTTCCTTTGTATAAAGAGGGCTAGCTGTAATCAGTTGAAGGCATGAATGGAATTGTTACTCTTATCTCTCTTGAATCTCCAGTTCCCTTTCCTTCTGATCTTGCTGTTCTTCATTCTTAGATAATTCTTCTTCCTCTTATATTAGCATATTGACTGAGCTAAGAACTGAATTCAGATTTCAGTTCCTTATAAAAGTTGTGTCGCGAGAAAGTTGAAGTCTAATTTTAAGAAAAAACTGTAATGTCAACCTAACGCTTGAGATCTTTATTTATTTTTTTATTCCTATTTTCTCTTTATTTTAGATTTTTCAAAAAATACGTTGTTGTTCTAAATTATCGACATCCAAACAAAATTTTAGTCACCCACCACAACTTTTGTATCACAATGGATATAAAAAAATAAAAAAATAATTAAACTATTACGATACGAGTTCAGTAATGTATCTCAAAGTTTTTCATGAATAGCATTCTCTTTATATTTTGATTTTTTTATTCTCGAACCTGCCGACTAGCATATGCATATTTTATCGATTGTTTTGGAGTTTGACTGTATGTTAGGTATATCTGATGTTCATTATTGATTGTCACGATTAATCATCTTTCTTACATGAATATGTTATTTATTTGAAGGGAATTTTCTCTGAATTCATTATGTGGTTGTAATCTTTTCCTCATTTGCAAATCCTTCGGGCCGTTTCAAAGAAAAAATATAATTAAACTTGGTGCACATCATAATTACTTACAATGTGTTTAGTGCAAGGGAATTAAAATTTGGGAAATATATAGCCATATCATGTTAGTGTTGCAGATGATGGTTCAATGGAGATTGAATTTCATTTTATCATTATAAGAAGTTAATGGGGAGCAGACGCATTAGTGATGTCGAAAAATAGCTGGTGCACATTATTTTCCAGCTCTCTCAACTGATTTCATTACCAGACTTTATGACAAATAATGATCAGAGTTTAGTATGGTGTTTTTTCCCAGCTCTCTCATGAATTGGTTTTGACTTTATAGTCAATCTTAATCCTATATTTAGTAATTAAACTACTTGCGCTTAATTAATCAATCAGTTACTATTTAATTATTACAAAACAGAAATTAAAAAAAAAACAAAAAATTCTTGAAAAAGAAATATTGTAAATTAAGAGACCATATATATATATATAAGCATGTTGTTTATCATGAAATCAAGCTCTTTCCATGCTTTTGCAGGTTGGCCTTTGCTTTCTTTAATTAATTTTGGCAAATTGCAAAAAAGACCCTACTCCCTCCCTAACCATATATATGCAACATATTAAAGTACCATTAAAAATAACTACTAATACATTTTGGAAGGGGAATTAAGGGGTTAATGAGGCATGGCCAATGTTAAAAAGGAATGATGATAACTTAGTAGAGAAAGTTAATCGAATAACAAAAACCCTTAATTGTCTCAACTAAGTGGGGAAAGTTGCAGAAGAAAATTAAATTAGGGTTTCTTAACTCATTAGTTAGAAGAGAGTTGCCAAGTTGTGATACCCTACAAAGAAAATTCAAAGATTGAAGGACCACAACTATATTTATTACTCCATGAAAAAGAAGTACATACATAAGAGTGGCAAAGTCAAAACGGTACCAAATTTGAATAGGGTTTAGACGATTTTGTTGAAGTATTCTCCTCATTAATTGTGTGTCAAGTACTAACGTGGTAATAAATAATGGGGATTAGATATGAAGCACCGTTTTTTCTCATGTCAAAAAAAAAAGAAGATGAAGCACCTTGTAATCATATGTTTATATACTATTTAAATTAATTAAAATTAATTCAATTACAAAATTTGTTTAATTTTTCAAAATATAAAAAGTTCACATCAGTATTAAAATTTTAGAATTTCATGAGCCGACTTTAATTTCAAAATAAGAGTATCATATATATAATTATAATTAATATTATGGTGAACTTGTGACAAAGAAATAGGACCACTTATCCGGAATCTACTATAAATAAAGTATGCGATAACTTGTAAAGTTATTAAAATTAGTACATTTTTTCTTTAATTATTTGGGGACTAGTTAGTTGGGACTATACAAGTAAACACCCAACAATGATGGGGGACCAAAAAACTGGCAGGACTTCCTTAGATGACCTTGGATTTAGTTTGTAAGTATAGTTGATAGGAAAATTAAGGATCCATGTTAATTACCAAACCAATTTGCTGAAAACGAAACCAAGTCAAAACTTTTGGATACGTGCACGAGACAAATGTTAAGTCGTGAAAAAATTTAATCCACAAACTCTTATATTTTTACAAAAAAGGAAAAAAAAAAAGTTTGTAGACAGTTGAACCTCAACGAACACGTTTATACCAGATTTGACTTGACTCGACTTGAAAAAATTAAGTTAGAATTCAACACAATTTGACAAAGAATTTTTGATTTTGCTCCAGATTTTACTCGTAATATTACTCGGATCTACCCGACTCGTAAGAACTCGACTCGTTTACACAACGAATTATTCGTGAGCTTTCAAAACGAGTTTTAAATATGAACTATCTCGCTTAAAATTAACTAAACCACTATATACTCAACTAATTACGAATCTAATGTTTATACATGTATTTTTTTTCACTTTTATTTGTGTAACGAAATTATAAATAATGTAATACAAAATAAAAATCAATTCAATTATTTATTTAAGTACAAGCTTGTACCCAAACCCTAATTTGAACAAATACTGATATGCTTGAATTTAACTTGTGTATCAAATGAAAGTGAGTATGATGAGTTGCATTTGACTTGAATGTATTCGAGTTTTAAATCATATTTTCGACTTGATCTCGAGCAACTCTGCTTGACTTACGCTCTTAAATATAATGCAATACGTACAAAATAAAATAATATTGAGTTGATCTCGAACTTGACTGGTCTTATACCCCTAGATATAGAGTAATACAAAATAAAATAATAAACTTATGTTTGTCATCGTAATTTAATTATCATATAAGACTAATAACATACTCATAACATACTCATTGCGTTTCACCAAAAAAAAAATCCTGTTTGTTTTTTTCTTAGTCACTTTATAAATTCTAAATTAACTATGTTCAAATTCAAATAAAATTCGTTTTCTGAAACAGAGTGAACATTAATTTTTAAAGTAAATATAAGAAATATAAATTGAACATTTATAAATTTTATAAATAAAATTTTTTTATACAACAAAAAAATTACTATAACAACAACGTGCCATATTATTATAACGTGATTGCTAGTAGAAAATGCTGCCCGTGGGGGGAAATAGAAAAGGGTGTGATTGAATAGTAGTGTATATTTTGCGTGTTTTCCAGCCCATGCACATGCATGGCGGGCATACAATGCGATTGGATGAAATAAATTAAGTCAAAACGTGTGGAGTTTAAACAATGTCCAAATTATAACAACCATACTATTATAACGTGACTGCTAGTAGAAAATGCTGCCCGTGGGGGTAAAATAGAAAAAGATGTGATTAAATAGTAGTTAGCGTATATTTTTTGGAATAAGATCGTCTCTATTTTCATTAAGTTCACTAATTTTTGATAATAATAATTTTGTTAGTAATGATCCAAATATGTTAATAGATAGTTAATGATATTAAGATCAATTCTAAAAAAAAAATTAGTAATCCGACATTTTTTCACCGTTAAAAGTCTAAAAGAATTTTCAATTAACGGTGAAAATTCTTTTAAACTTTTAACGGTGAAAAAGTGTCGGATTACTAATTTTTTTTTATTTAAGAATTGATCTTAATATCATTAATTATTTATTAACATATTTGGATAATTACTAACAAAATCATGATTATAAAAAATTGATGAACTCGATGGAAATGGAGAAAATGGAGAGGATTCTTATCAATAGTTTCGTGTATTCCAGCTCATGCATGAACATGCATGGCGGGCACGCAATGCAATTGAATGAAATAAATTAAGTCAAAATTAAGGTGTGGAGTTTAAACGATTAATGTCCAAATTAATTGAAAAAACAACGTGTGCCCCATAAGTCTGGCGACAGGTAGCAAGCAAGCAAGCAATGTGAATGAATTAAACCCTCCCTAGCTTCAAGCTGCCTTTGACCTTCAACAACTTAAACTCAGTCTACTTGAAACTTTAAATTAATGCACCTATTTAGGAGTAACTTCTAACAAACACTTCCCCAACTAGATTATTACCACTCTTCCTCTTAATTACTACTTGCCCATGGTTTTTATTTTATTTTATACGCTACTCTTACCATCATGTTACATCTGGTAGTTGCAATTTCCTCTAACATAAATTTTTGTAAAAGTTGGAAATGGTAGATAAGAATTGAAATCCACACGAAATTCCCTTCTGGAAATCTCTAACTCCTTAATTTCCAATTAATATATTTTTAAAATATATGATTTTTAAGCTATATATGTCTAACTTCTTTTTCAATCATTATTTTTTGGATTTTACTTTGTTTTTTTTCCTCCATCAAACATTCAAATCTATTGAAATGTATTGAAACCGTAAATTGTTACAACGATGAAAAGATTGCGACTGAAAATGAATCATTTCAAACAAAATACCAGATAATCAAGAAAATGATCAATCATAGCAACAACGCGTGGATACCATATAATTAATTTTTTTAAAAATAGTTATATTCCAAAATTAATAACAAAATATATATATCTGAGTAATTCTTCAATATGATCAATGGAAGATAACGTCACACTTAAATCTGAATAATTTATTTTCAACAATTTACGTACTGAAAAAATTCTCATGAACGGAAAAAAAAATCTCTCAACTAGAGAAAGTAAAATTTCATAAAAGATGATGAAATTTTTCTTTTAAAAAAAATGAAATTAACCATATCATTGAGAAAAAACAAGTTTCACAAAAAAAAAAAAACTCTACAAATTTTTTTTTATTAAAATACAAGAATAGAGATCCAGGAGCGAATTTCTCTCCCAAGATCTAGGAAGTTAGAATTTTTATTTAGAGACAGAAATAGAGAGAGAGAGAAGTAATTGGAAACGTTTTGGATTTTACTTGTTTGACCATTAATTTCTACGAAATTAGTCGCGAGGAAACATTGCCTCAACAAGCGCAGCTAGAAAAGGACATGACAGTACGGACAAGTTCAAAATATGGGGATCCATATATCAGCGCAGAGATCTCTGAAACCAAAACATGGTCAAACTGGCAAATTATCACCTTTTAAAATTACTTATTGCTATTTACATAACATTATTGAATCGGATTGGGGGAGGTCCGGTACAAATTTTAGACTATTGGATCTTTTAAAACAAATCTAATGGTCACAATCTACTTTTCTCCTCTCCTCTCTGTCCTTTTCCTTTTTCTCTTTCATCTCCTCTCTCCTCTCTCTCTCCTCTCTCCTCTTCCATTCCCTTTCACTTTTCCCTACCCCTTTCCTCTCTCCTCTACGTCCCTTTCTCTTTCCCCTTTCTCTCTCCTCTCTCCTCTCTCCCTCTTTCACTCTCCTCGGATCCTCACTAATATTCCTCATCTTCATCTTCTTCCTCTAATCTTTTTTCTACATATTTTTCCTGTTATACCAAACACCATATTAATAATAGATCAAATTATTTGTTCGTGGTGGTCCATTAACTCTGTTTTTCTTTAAACTTTCATTCCTCGTTTAATGAAATTATTTTAGAAATTTTTTTTCTTCTTTGAAGAGTATGCAATGACCTCTTTAAATACTCTGTCTCAGCATATATTTCTTTGTTAATACTATTCCCCTCTATGCTCATTTGAACTTGTTTTTTCGGATTTAACTATAAGAATCAACAACATACTAGATTGGAGTAGAAAGAGAAAAAGAAAGAGAAAGGGGCGGAGAGTAGAGAGAACAGGAGAAGAGAAGAGAAGAGGAGAAGGGGAAGGGAAAAGAGAAAGGAACAAAGAGGAGAGAGGTTAGAGGAGAGAAGAGAGAGGAAAGAGAAGGGGGAAGGAGAAAGTGAAAGTGAAAGGGAAAGAGGAGAGTGAAAGAGGGAAAGAGGAGAGAGAAAGGGAAAGAGAGAAGAGAGGAAAGGGGAAATGAGAGGAGATGAAAGAGAAAAGAGAAAGGGAAAGAGAGGAGAGAGAAAAGGAGAGAGGAAGAGAAAATTGTGACCATTAGATCTGTTTTAAAAGATTCAATAGTCCAAAAAATGCACCGTAGTAATGTCCGGTACAGATTGTACTGGACCTCCTCCCAATCCTATTGAATCTGACAAACCGCTACTTTTGTAGATCCTAACTTCATAACAACTTACTTATAATCAATTATTGCAAATTATTACTCTCACTATTTCAAAATTAAATATATATATTTTTAATTTGTTTTAAAATTAAATATATATTTTTATTTTAAAACTATAAAATGACATGATTTTTTTAATTTGTTATTACTTTTTAATTATTATTTTTAATATCAAAATACTACACTTAAATTTTTATTTAATATTAAGTCTATATTTGAGAACATATAATTTTTTTTAAAAATTATCGTTTTATAAATATAATATATCTCTAATTTTAAAACACAAGAAATACCTTAATAGTATTTTATAATTTGAAGTGTCAAACGGCACATATAATAGCTACTACAATTCCTAATTACATCCCAGAAAGTCATCAACGGATATCTCGCATTCATCCGAGCTATTTCTCTCTGAGACCTTGGTTAAAGTTATGTTTGTTGTTAGTATTATACTTCTGAGACTATATTTTTATATATTATAATTTAAAAACTATTAATATCAAGATTAAATAATTTTATTTACATGTTTGTTTTTTATGAAATTATTTATTGGATACCTTAAAATAATCACATGTTATGTTTGTTTTATTCAAAATTATTTAAAGGATTGAATAAAAACAAATCGTTTGAGCTATTATATCCTTGCTACTAATAACAAAGATATCATATTCTCATTAGTTTGAGTATAGATAGATATGATAGGATATATCGATCTTCTCTATACATTTTTGGTCCCAAATAGTAGGAATTATAATTAATACCTAGTTAAATATAGTATTAAATACTTTCCTTTTAAATCATTTTATTATCTCGAGACTAATAATCTCAAGTCTATTATTAACACTAAACAAGAGTTTAAAAATATACTTGAAATTAATAGTTCAATCTCAAGTGTTATTCTTATAAACAAACATGACCTAATCAGTGTCCTAATGTTGTGTTAGATGCGTATCTTTATCCTATCCTAATAAATCATAGTAGTTTGATCTTTCACCAGTTCCATTGAAAGCTTCTAGTTACAAACCTTAATGGCATTACCTTGACTTGAAAATTCTAGTTGCAAAACAAACAAATTAAGAGGATCGATCACCATATCAAATTAAGAAAATATTTTTATACATGCAAAAGTAAAGTATATGCACAAGTATTTTCTTACCCAAGCCCCAAGGTAATTATTAATCGTAATATTAGAAAAAATGCATCCACCCAGGTGTGAATCACTGAATCTTTAATTTGGTTTCTCCTTAAAAAAATATACCTACTTTATTAGATTTTTTAAGAGTTCAAATACATTCATGTTCAATTTTTATGTTCACATTAATTTTTTGGCTTTTTAAGACGTTAGACATCACCCACGCCACCATCAAATCAATGCTATCATAATTAATCAAAAAATTCAATAACTTGTCGCCAACTTGGAAAGACTAAGGAGGCTCACTTTCCGAATCACCACCAAAAATCAAATCGTATATGATCTCTCAAAAATTCTATGTAGATATAAAAATTGGTATTTAAATTTTATTTATTTATATTTTGACCCTCAACGATGAGTAAAAATATAAATAAATAAAATTTAAATACACAAATGTCTAATTTTTATGTCTACTTAAAAACGCTCATAATAAGTAAAACAGAGATCCTAGCTATTCATAACCACTAATATAGGAGTCGGTCCATGATCAAAAGGAACCGATCATTAAAGTGCAATTAATGTAGATGGAGAAAATGCATTGCCAAATATTAAGCTGCTTAAACAATTTTTTTTTTAATAAATTTTTTTTTATGTATTTAATTTCTTGCAACATTACATTGAAATCAGAGGTATTATAAGAGTCAAAGCTGCAATCATATATATATATATATATATATATATATATATATATATATGTATGTATGTATATATATGTATGTATGTATGTATGTACGTACACAAACCATCATCAGTAAGTAACCTGCAAGTTAGAACAACTAAACAAAATTTAGGTAAAACAAATTACACCAAAATTAAGGTAAAGCGATTAAGGTTTTCTTTTATAGGTTACTCTTACATCATGTTACATTTGGCAGTTGCAATTTGTTCTAACATAAATTTTTGTAAAAATTAGAAATGGTAGATAAGAATTGAAATCCGCACGAAATCCCCCTTCTGAAAATCTCAAACTCCTTTCCAGTTTCCAATTAATATATTTTTTAAATACATGATTTTTAAGCTATATATATATATATGTATGTATGTCTAACTTGTATCCAACTTCTTTTGCAATCATTATTTTTTGGATTACTTGTTTGATCATTCATTTGTCACGAGCAAACATTGCCTCAACAGGCGTAGCTAGAAAAGGACAGGACAGTACGGAAAAGTTCAAAATATGGGGATTAGTAGTAGCCACATTAAGATTTTTTTCAGGGCTTGAGACATAAGAAAAGTTCTGTTCAATTTGATAATCGAAATTAGTTTGAATGTACATGTTTCTGCAATGAAATGGCTTTACAATTATTAGAAAATTAACAAAATCTAGCAAATCATTTCATATTACGAAAAACATCGGTGCAAATAGGTCTGTCAATATGTCAGATCAAACCAATTCATACTCTAATCTAATATGCTCCATTAAATGTCATTTATTTACTTTCTCCCTATTTCATTTACTATCTCGTTCCCTAACTTTCATGCTAAAATTATTTCTCTCTCTCTCTCTCTAAAAATTTCATTCAATATAAAAAATACAGTATAACATATCTATATAAATCCACTTAAAATAAACAAAGATTTATGTAAACATTTTACTGGAGTCAAAACAATTAAAATAAAGTGCCATTACATAAAATAGTTGTACTCAGGAAAATTAACTCCTTGGTTTTACAAATATATTACAATATTAACATGAATAGGAGCCCACGCACCTTCTCCCTACAATCCATCTCCCTGCTCCATATAGTTTTATACACTATTATAAGTATATGAACTCTCGTCTCAGGACCAAGTTAATTTTATCTGTTAGAAAGAAAAGAAATAAAATACTCCCTCCGTCCTAAATTAATTGCATTTCTAGGACCTTTTAAAGTCAAATTGACTAGTTTTAAAACTAATCTTTTTACTATTTTTGCTAACATATAGGTGAAGATATTATAACCAAAAGAAAGTATATACAATTTATTACTAATTTCAATTTTTATAATTTTAGAAATATATTTATATATGCTTAATTATTAATTTTAAAAATAGTCAATTTGACTTAAAAAAGTCATAAAAAAGCAATTAATTTGGGACGGAGAGAGTATATAGTACAACAATAATAAGAAATAAGAACTCATTATATTCCATCACTTGTATAATGCCAGTGTACCAGTCAATTTCTTTTTGTTTCTC
The DNA here is from genome assembly GCA_034770075.1 of Aralia elata. NCBI lineage: Eukaryota > Viridiplantae > Streptophyta > Magnoliopsida > Apiales > Araliaceae > Aralia > Aralia elata. The sequence continues at coordinate 10,837,656 of CM068384.1, forward strand.
TTTTTGATCAATGTTTGTACAACTCAACTGGTGTAATTTATCTCAATAGTTAAGAGTTAGAAAAATCTAATATGCTGCTCCAACAAGCTAAATAAATGAGCTGCTTCCATCCACTGAGTGGGTACCGGACAAAAGATTTTTTTGTTTTGGTGGATCGGTGGCTCAGATTAAATCTGATCCATGATTTCGCCCATTAGTAATATCAATGAATTAAATTATCACAAATCAATAAATAAATAAGTTGGAAGTTTTAATTAAATAAGTTATATTAGAGCATGTCAACCATTCCTGAACGTACAAATCAGACAAATTATCACCATTTTAAAATCCTTATTGCTATTTACATTACATCATTGAATCGGACAAACTGTTACTTTTGTAGATCAGAACTTAAATAACTTAATAACAACTTAATTATAATCTATTATTACCTTAATAGTTAATAATTTTAAGTGTCAAACAGTACAGATAGTAGCTACAGTTCCTAATTACAGCCCAGAAAGTCATCAACGGATATCTCGCTTCCGAGCTATTTCTCGGGCCATCTCCCTTAGTTCCTCAGGTGATGGAGGTCGGGGTCCCTCAGGCGGATACACCACATATTGACGCTTCACACGAGGAAAAAAAATGTTATTTTAGAAAGGTATTTAAGAAATAGGCAAGTATTACTTCCGATTTTCTAAAACACTTAAATGGCACAACAATTATGTGAAGCACAATCAAAGATTAAATTTAGATATAGGCATGAAAAGCATATAGATAAGGTCCATCCTAACTATTACTCTTACAAGTAAGGCTCATCAAAATCTTGGTCACAAAGTTCCAGTTTTGATCAACAATGTACTGGCTTGAGACATTCAATACAAGTCCATTGAACTGCCAAAGGCTCAATCCCACCCAGACATTATCCATTTACCTCAATGGGACATTAGGCTTTTAGTGTCTAATATCTTTATCCTAATAAAATCAGACTAGTTTGATCCTTCACTTGTTTCACAGAAAGCTTCAGAAATACCTTGAAAATTTGAGTCAAGAATCAAATTAACTAAATCTCCATATCCCCAAAATATGTTATGCATGGGAAAGTAAAGTATATGCAGTTATGCACAAGTATTTTGTTGCCCCAGGTAATTATTAGTTGTAATATTTGAAAAAATACACCAAGGTGCGAGTCTTTAATTTGGTTTCTCCTTAAAAATATACTTGCTTCCAATGCTAAAAGAAAGTCATATCTAAACATCCACAACTTGTCAGTAACCTATTGCAAGTTTTTAAGAAATGCATACAACATGTAAAGAAAGAGAATAACACCATCCCTCATACGCACACAAAAGAGTTGCAACATTGAATGAAACACGAAGGCCTGCTTCATTAGACATCACCCACGCCACCATCAATGCTACCATAATTAATCAAAAAAATCAATAACTTCTTGCTAACTAGGAAAGACTAAGGAGGATCACCAAGAAAACAAGTGGAAGAACAATTCAAGCTACAATCGGGAGATCAGTTTTCTCCCTATCTTTCTTTTGCCACATTGTTCTACTTTCCGTTAACATTTCGTAAATTCAAAAGTAAAAATAAACAATCACATTGGCGCATTACTGCTTGTACTCTCCGAATCAGCAGCAAAAATCAAATTCTCATAAATTAAATTGGGAAACACTTTGGTATTCTGAACAGAGCATAAGAGATCGAAATCTCTAGAGTAAAGCAGAGATCCTATTCATAACCGCTAATACAAGAGTCGGTCCATGATCACAAGGTACTCATTAAAGTGTAATGTAGATGGCAAAACTGCATTGCCAAATATTAAGCTGCTTATAACAATTTTTAAAATTTTTTGATAAGTATTGAATTTCTTGCAACATTACATTGAAATCAGAGGTATTATAAGAATCAAAGCCACAATCAAACCAAATTATATATGTATGTACATAAACCATCAGTAACCGAGCTAGAACAACAACTAACAAAATTTAGGTAAAACAAATTACTCCAAAATTAAGGTAAAGCCATGAAAATAGAAAGCATAAATGAAAATTGTTACAAAAGATTATTATAAATTGAGAGGGAAAAGGAGAGATATACATACAACGCCCATGAATTTCTGAAGATTCTGAGTGTTGTTGGCGAAAAAATACATAAGACCAATCGGAACTGTTACATATACAGCGAACTTAGCGATCTCCAATACACCCTTTGAAGTGCCCAACGATGACATTTTCGATTCTTTTACTGTCTCCTTCTGTGGAACACAAGCAGTGGACAAAATAAAACCCTAGGAGAGAGAAAGTTGATGAGAACTCGGATAGTGGGCTGACGCCGGGTTGGATTCAAAACTCGTAGCCCGGGAAAGTTTCCTCAAGCCCAACCAAGCCCAAGTAAAATGATTAAACTACATGCATGGAAATAATTAAGCTGGGTTGGGTAGTGGACTTATCATTTTGTTTTTGTTTAGTTACTAGTAACTACTTACTACTAAGAGCAAATCCAATGGTGGTTTTATATTCAATTCTATTGCCAAATTATAACATTAAATACAAAATTTAGAATCCAACCCACTTCTAAATCTGGTTCTAAAATGACATAATGCTATAATTGGTTCTATATTTAGAACCAAGAATGACTATAGTCATCTTATTTGTTCTCACAACCCCAACTACAAAAAGTACTTTTTGAAACCAAATACAATAGCAATGACTCTAAAATAGAACCAATAATTGGAGACTGAGTTCTATTTTAGTACCAAAAAGTACTTTTTGGTGCCAAAATATAGCAATGACTATAACCATTTTGAAACTTGCATTGAATTTGCTCTAACACGGTTCCAAGATTAAAGATATGCTTTCAAAAGTAAAAATTTGGTGTCACTCAAAGTGAGAATGAATTAAAAAGAAAATGATACACATGCCAAAAAATTTCATGACAAAATTAAATTGCGATTAACGTAAAACTTTAAGAGATAAGATAGAATAATAATATTAAAATCCCTACTTAATTTTTATCCATGTACGTCGACATTATTAACTTCATGTATGATATATATTTAAAAATAATAAGCTTAAATGAAACTCTTTTATGGCATAGAGGGAGAGTTTTATCTCTGTGTTTTTTACTCATGAATATAAAAAAATAACTGTGGCAGTAGCATTATAGATTTATAGCATATGCAATGATTTATGATCGATGTCATAATATAAATATAGTAAAAGAAACAGAATCACATGTTACATTACAAATGTCGTACATGGATTGCGTTGCATGCTCATCATTGTTCCATAATGGCATGTCTTGTTCCCCCTTGGCCCGACGTCAAAATTGGTTTTAAGTGGTTCTTCATAAGTTGTCCTTTCATGAAGGGAAACAGCCACACACAATTGAGCTCAAGCTGAGACCTCTTTCTCCCGTCAAGAGAGTTATGATTTAATACTACGTCCGAGAGTTAAATGAAAAAAAAAAACATAGAAGAAAGGACAAAAAGTTAGAATAAATGAGATAATTTTTTTATTTATTCTTGTTTAGGAACTGTGAAGAGAAAAGAAAGTATATTGGTATATTTTTTTTTAGTTTTATTTAAAAGTTAAAAAAGAGAAGAAAAGAAAATACATTTTATGGATGAAATAAATTGTGTTTAGTTAAATATTTAAGAGCAAAGTTGGTATTATAAAAATATTATTAAATTAAATTTTCTTTTCTCTCCCAATCTTCTCAATTTTTAGAAGATAACCTTTGGGAGAAAGTGAGCTAGACATGTTTTTCTTAACTTTATTTTCTTTTCTCTTGTAATTTTTTTTTTAAAAAAAAAAACTCTAAGGCACCCATCAAATTTTATTTTCTATAACTTTATTTTTATTATCTCCTGTTTTAAACTCCGAGGTAGGGTGAAAGTTATGGTTGACTAGTTTGAAGTTCCAAAATTAAAGATACAATATTTTTCTTTTTAGTCCGTTCTAAAATTAGAGATACATTTATATTTTAAGACCATAAAGTGACATGATCTTCCCAATTTATCATTACTTTTTAACTATCATTTTCAATATTAAACCACCACACTTGAATTCATATGTAATACTAAGATTATATTTGAAAATATAAAATTATCTTTAAAAATCGTCGTTTTATAAATATATTTCTAATTTTAAGACGAAATAAGTAATTTTAATACATACGAAGAATTTTTAGCCCAGCCTAAAAGCACACAAAAGGGTCTTATACAAATGTCCGAAACTCAATTCTAACTCGAACACTTGAACCATATTAAGCCAATAATATATTTTAATATTTTTTTTTCTTTCATTATTTCTTCTTAGAACCATGCTGTATAAGCCAAATTCACATTCAACAACAAAATAGACACATATATGTCTAAATATTTGAGCATATACCATGTCGACTTTTGCATGCCGGGCTGAGTGAACACACAAACATTTTCCTATGGGATGTTAACCTTACATGTGAATCCCAACACTTACCTCCAAATGAAGTTATAAAAGGGCAAAATAAATTGATTTTTTAATTTTCATATTTAATGTTTCAATTACACTATAATAATATTCTTTTGATCCGCATATCTTTTAAACCATGTACTATTCGGACAAATAATTATCTACACGCCTAACAGATCATTTCCAAGAATCCGGTTAGAATAAAATTGTCACATAACTTATTATTGATAAGTTATATATATAATTTTTTACTGCATTAAGTATAGACAATGTTATATTTGTGCTAACCCATAAATAGTATATTTGAGTTAAAAATACAATTTTTACTATATTCAGTACATCAAAAAATTATAAAACTTACAAATATTAAGTTATATAATAACTTTCACCCTAACCGGATTCATTTTTCTATATTATAAGTTATAAATTTTTAAATAAAATTCAGCAGTTGTGCACTATGTCATGGATACACATAAATTGTGCTTAAATCTACAAACTAACTCCATCGCATAGAAATATTCAACTACTACTTTCTTGTTTAGCTCCACTAGTTAGTTTATTCCAACAAAATTAAGCCATATCAACCGTTAGTTTAATAACAAAACAATAGCATGAAAGCGATTTGCAAATCTTAATTCACGGTCTCAAGCCTCTTTAACATCTAATGGTGTCTTTTTATTGACCCAAGTCGACAAGATTGCAATTATTTTATAATGAAATGACATGGATTATTATTAGAATTAGAATTTAATACGCCTAGTATTGTCTATATATGTTTCTTCAACTTTATGTTTTCCATCACCATAGCATATTATATGGAAGGTAAACTAATACTTCCAATCACATTTGTTTCCTCTACTTAACTTACTAATGGGCTGTTAGCTACTGAAGTTAGAATACTAAATATTCAACAATAATCTTGGATTTTTCATAACCACGACAACTTAATTTATTACTTCTTCTGTATTCAAAAGGATTATTAAATGTATAAATTTTTTTTGTCTCCAAAAAGTTGAGATAAAGTATATAAAGTAAAGGGTAAATATGTCATTTAGTGGAGTCCATTAGTATAAAAAAAATAAAAATACTCACAATTTTATATAATCTCGTGTAGCCACTAAGAATAAATTTAAACTTTTTTAATTTCTTTCTTCTATTTTTATTTTTTCTTAATATGTGTAAATTGTCATTTGTTTCATGGGGATGCATGAGGGAGTACTACATTTTCCACCCCAAATAAGAGTTTTCTTTTCAAGTTAAACGATTTGTGGGAAAAAAGATTTACTTTGACATAATTTATGTTCATGTCATAACTTACTTGAGAGAGATCAATCCGTCTACTTGCGCGTTGTGTCAACTGTCAATCGAATTGATTTACTGTTTTTGTTGACATTTTAGGCACGTCACACCACACAACATGAAAATAAGTTGTCTTGCTTGAGCATACATGAATTCTTAGTAGGGTAGATTTTCTCATTTATGCTCGAGTAAAACAAGTTATTCTCTTACACTCTGTTACTCTTACTGAATTTTAAAATGGATGAAAAAAAAGGACAAAATATTTGGCCATCTTTTTTGTCAAATTTTTCCGTCTAAAAATAAATGAATTTAGATGAAAAATTAAATAATATAAGATCATTTTTTATAATCTCTATTGTCGACGCCGACTTTTTATCTTTTCCAATTTTAGCCTTTTGATTGAATGATTTTTGGAAAAGGCCGACATTAATGTCAACGGGGTTTTAAAAGATCGTTTTTATGATGAGCCAATTAACCAGAGTCGTCAGTTGGTATATTTGAAATGGATGTACCAACTCATCCGAGTTTTCGTTTTTTATAAATCGATGGCTCATATGTGACTCCGAATTAATTGGTCTGCGAACCGAGATTCATAGAGTTCGGGGGCTTGCTTAAGCGAGGGGAAGGTATTAGGCACCCCCGACTTCCGTGAAACACGGTTACCGCAATCTTGATACTTTCCTATCCTTTTAATTCATGAAATGTGTATGTGTGCGTGTGTGTGTGTGTGCCTATGTGAATGTGGTGGTGAGTTTGTATGAAAGAATTATTTGGATTTTTAGGGAAAATCGTGGTTTGAGAGTGCTTTAGAATGTCCTTCGACTTATACGAGAAAGCTTTATGAGAAAGATTTGTTTTTAATTGTCAAAACCGACGTGACAACAAGGCCATCCGGAATGAGCATTCTCGAATAATGTGTCACGTCTCACAGTAATTCCCGGACCGCAAAATACAAGCCTTTCGGCGAAAACCGACAGCACTACGCGAGAATCGAGGTGCGGTGCGAAAACCGAGGAGAATTAAATAACTAAAGTGCATGGCGGGCTGAGTGTATGTCGGGCTAAGGCCAGCCTACTTTAGCACATTCCTTCATTCAGTGAAGCAGAGAGAGTTGGATCAGGCGAGAGCAGAAGAATAAGCAACAGCAGCACGGAAATTCAAAGAGAAAATAACATAGTTTTTGCAACAAAATAGGAGAGAAAGGAAGAAAAAGAGAGGAATAATATTCTTTTGATTTGATTGTATCATATATACTTCTTCTTCTATTCAAAATACACAAGTTTACATCCACTTTGATCTCATTTGCAAGGTGAAAATCTCCTTATTGTTGCAATTTCTATCATATCCTTTGGTTGAATTAAATGTAGTTTTTCATGTAATTGATGATGGAATAATGAATTAGGGATTATTAGTGAGGGTTCCATCGGAACAAAATTCTTCCTAATAATTCGATGATATTTATTTATTGACTTTTTGTTTGTTTTACGGTGCTATATTGGGTGTGGTTCCTTTAGATCGCTATTCTAGGATGTCTTGGTATTGTTAGATTATTCGTGTTGATTATTTCTTGTAATATCCGATTGTGGGTGCGTGGAAATTTGGTTGTGAGTCTAGGAAAGCGACCCCGTGGTCCAAATCCGATAATGGACCTCTTTTTGATGTAAGAGGTAGGAACGATGTAGTTTTCATTGTAAATATGTAATCGTCGGGCCTTAAAACGACGCCAAGGCGAGAATCGTGTTGAGGCCCCGGCATAATGAAAATATGTGATTGTGGGCGTTCGGGGTTATTTTGATGGCTTACATGCCCATTAGGTGTCGTTTTGGCAAAAACAAGAATTTTCTAAACCTTCGTCAAAATAGGAATCGAGATCTATACGTTGCTTTCGTAACTCAAATAATGGGCAACTTCTAGAATCTCTTTAACCCTATGCACAAGGATTTAATAAAACATTATTTATATTTTTTTAAACCATTTTTTGTGATGTTTGAAAACGATTTCTTTCTTTAGCTTTCTCGTTAAAGAGAGATCGACATTCATTAGCACTCCCCACTTTTAGCCTCGTGGTTCTAATAACCTAATTTGATTGATTTTATGAAAATCTTATCGTTTAGCTTTGAAATCAATTTTGTGTCATAAATCAAATCAAAACATTAATATGCGTTGAGGCTATTCATGGGCATGTAAGCCATCAAAATAACCCCGAACGCCCACAATCACATATTTTCACTATGTCGGGGCCTTAAACACGATTCTCGCCTTGGCGTCGTTTTAAGGCCCGACGATTACATATTTACAATGAAAACTACATCGTTCCTACCTCTTACATCAAAAAGAGGTCCATTATCGGATTTGGACCACGGGGTCGCTTTCCTAGGCTCACAACCAAATTTTCACGCACCCACAACCGGATATTACAAGAAATAATCAACACGAATAATCTAACAATACCAAGACATCCTAGAATAGCGATCTAAAGGAACCACGCCCAATATAGCACCGTAAAACAAACAAAAAGTCAATAAATAAATATCATCGGGTTATTAGGAAGAATTTTGTTCCGATGGAACCCTCACTAATAATCCCTAATTCATTATTCCATCATCAATTACATGAAAAACTACATTTAATTCAACCAAAGGATATGATAGAAATTGCAACAATAAGGAGATTTTCACCTTGCAAATGAGATCAAAGTGGATGTAAACTTGTGTATTTTGAATAGAAGAAGAAGTATATATGATACAATCAAATCAAAAGAATATTATTCCTCTCTTTTTCTTCCTTTCTCTCCTATTTTGTTGCAAAAACTATGCTATTTTCTCTTTGAATTTCCGTGCTGCTGTTGCTTATTCTTCTGCTCTCGCCTGATCCAACTCTCTCTACTTCACTGAATGAAGGAATGTGCTGAAGTAGGCTGGCTAAGCCCAGCCGCAGATTGATCTGCGGCTGGCCTTAGCCCGCCATACACTCAGCCCACCATGCACTTTAGTTATTTAATTCTCCTCGGTTTTCGCACCGCACCTCGATTCTCGCGTCGTGCTGTCGGTTTTCGCCGAAAGGCTTGTATTTTGCGGTCCGGGAATTACTTTGAGACGTGACACATTATTCGGGAATGCTCATTCCGGATGGCCTTGTTGTCATTTCGGTTTTGACTGTAAATCGTCGTGGTGGCGTCGAGCGTTCGCACTTGTGCCCATTCTTCGCTCCAGCAGGTCGGTTCAATTGACGATTTTGCCCTCCTGTCACGGTTAGCATAGGGAACGCAAATTTTGGGTGTCTACATCTATTATACCTTTTAAATTATAAATATAATAAACCTAATATAAAGGTAATTTAGTAACTTAAATGTAAAATTTAAATTATATTTTTTTTTGCTTTATAAACTCAGTAATAACATTAATTATAAAAAACATACAAGTTTTCTATTATTTTCTTTTTCATTATAAATTAAATTTTTTATTCTTTTCTTTTCCGTTGCAAACTCAAAAATAAAGTGTTATTGTATGTGTGGTGCGAATTAGCTGATGAACAATTATTTCACTTTTATAAATTCATGTTTGACATATATTGAAACTTGAATTCAAATTAAAGGGACAAAACACCATTCACTATTTACTCAAATACAAATAGATATATTAAGTTCTTTTTTAAAAATGTATTCTTCACATCTTTCAAAAGTTAATTTAAGATAAAAAAAGGAGTGATTTTGAAGCTCTTGAAAATTTAAAGTTAAAGCAATAATTAATTAAATGAAATGAAATGAAAAGATAGGCCCTTACAATCACGGTGGTTCCCAGATTACGCCAACCTACCTTCCCCTGCGTGCAAAAAATGAGATTCAGACATTGTGGGCTTCAGAGTTGAGAGTGGGATACACAAACTAAAAATATCTAAAGTGAGCTCGTAACTCTTCGGTGCCACCCTATTATATTATATACTTTATGTCTTTATTTTTATAATTTTCTTCTTTTTACTATTTCTGGTTCATTATATTATACATGCCCTTCCATAATTTGTACAAAAGGAAAGGAGAGAGAAGAGATGTATATGTTTTTCTAATTGGAAATAACAGTGTAAAGCCTAACGTTTTAATTAATGTTTATTAAATAATTATTTTAATATAATATTACTAAATTTGTTTATTGACATTTTCATCTCTGCACTTATGTAAGAATTTTATTGTTAATTTAGTAGGATTAGGATCCCTTATATTACATTTATCTTCTAATTTTTTTCAATATGCAAAATACAAGTATAATGAAAAGTATTTTAATCCAATTTAGTAACTAGTCCTCCTCCAATTCAGAAAATAATCCTATTCTTTTAGGGAGGTGATATTAACGAAACAAAAAGTACGGGACACAACAATTATTTCATTTGAACAAGGATACCCTTAACCCCACTCCATCTTCCTATCCAAAATAAAATAACCACATTCTCCTATATTGTTTAGGCTTTTATATATATATATATATATATATATATATATATATATTAAATTTTGAAGAAAACACATTTGGATATAATTTTTAATATTAAAAATTAAGAACTAAAGTTGAATATTGAGAAAAACTTAATTTTCTTTACATCTATCTTAATTATGCAAACATTAATATTGTTAGAAAACATCAAAAAAAAAATCGAACTTCTTTTAGGGACCGTGCTGGAAACCGTAAAACTCTTATCTTTCTAGCTCTTGCCTCCACAGTATCAGAAATTAAACTACAATCTTAACTAGTTGTAGAACTCAACAACTTAGAAATAACAAAGAAATAAATAAGTTGTCGTAATAGAGTAAAGAAGATGGACAGAAAAAATGTGATGCCTACCTCTCATGTAGGCCAAAAGCTGCATGCCTCATGCATAAAATTGGTTCTCTCTTTATTAATTTTGTTAGTATATTGTCTCTATCTCTCTCTCTCTATATATATATATATGAGAGAGAGAGACTGACAGTGAGAGAAAGATGAGCAATGGACTACATCGATTTGATTTATATAAAGCGGCTACTGCTTATCATACTTTCCCCAATTTCTAATATTTCAACTGTGGAAAGGGGTCCATGAATACTTATCACTTCGATCATGAAAAAGAATCTTAATTATACTTTCAATGGAAAAATTAGACGGCCCGTAACCTCGACATAAAAAACAATAGTAGCAATATACTGTGTGTGGGTATTACAATTATATAAATAAATAATTGAGAGTAAATTTCAAACTTTCATCTTCACGGGAAAATAAAAGTTCTTCAACTTAATTTTAAAGGAAAAGACTGGTCGTACTTACATAACTTATTTAAATTCATTTCAAATACGAAATTATTTTAATCTTTATTTCAAAATTCAACGGTACAGATGCGAAGAACATATAAAAATAAAAGTACATATAAATTTTTAATAATTTAATGAACGATTTTATGGTACTAAAAAATAATCAAAGAGCCATTAAAAATATACTACTTATTTTACACTATTATTATTTTTATTTAGTTTATGTTTTTTGACATTCTGTATAGGAAGAAAGTGGGAGAAAAGGGTGGAAAATAAATTTCACTTTTTTCTCTAAAATTTTCCATGAGAAAATTTGGATGAAAAGTAATTTTGATCGATTAAAGTTTTTGTACTATCCATATTATACCCTTAACTTTCTCGTCTAATTCAAATTAAAATAGTAGGGGGGGGGGAATTATTATTACTCTCCCTTATCTTATATATCTCGTGTAATCTCTCTATTGTACAATCCAACTTATATTTATAAAATTTTAATAATATACTATTATTTTATGTGATTTCCAAATATAATGAATATGTTTAATTGTAACGCAACAAGAAGAATGAGAATTTGTGGCAAAAAAATTTGTGACAAATAATATTTTGTCAATGAATCAGATTATTAGTGACAAACTAGTGACAATTTATAGTTCGCCATTAAATTTTTAATAAAGTGTTCATGTAATGGCAAAAGGTTAGATTTGACATTAAATTTGTCACCAATTATGTGGCACCAATTTATTATTTGTTCTATCAAATGTTTTTAACAACAAAAGTATACTTCCGTCACCAATACTTAATAATGTATTTCCCAATAATGGTGCCAAAATTTGGGAGCTGTCGTTTAACACTCCTAAATTAACCTCACTTTCTATTCACAAATTCAACAATTAGCACAGTCGTAAGCAAGAATTGATCCCACAGGGAGTACGTGTTTAAAATCTATTTAATGACAAAAGATGAGGGGTTTTGAAAATCAATTATCTAACTAAACAAAATCAAGTAATAAGTTTAACCAATAAATAAACAAGTTCAATTCTTTAGTTCATATTCACCAAATTACAGTAATTAATCAACCAAGTTATTATTATTTGCCTTTCAATAAAACTATTAGCCCTAGATAACAATAAGCTCTGCTATCTGAAATTCTCCTTAGATATTCACTAAATAAAATAAGCTCTTTACCAGATTTTAACTATCATATAACCTAAAACAAATTCTTTAGATTTAATATGAGAGCAGCATTAAGGACTAGAGAATTAGGCTAATTCAAGCAATAAACACACATGCTCGGTTTATTTAACTTCCTTCCTGATAACCTTAGTAATAATCAAAATTTTTGACACAATCAATATTACTAAGTGCTACTGGTGACGAGGAATACTATCAATTACACGTAATATTGCTCTTTAATCTAGTAGATGTTATTGATCAAATTAATTCATTGGCCATATTAAATTAATGAAATCAATTAGTATGCAAACAATTGAAATAGATTATCAGAATAAGTTTCATGTAAAAAGAAATAAAGAATAAAACTTGATTAATCAATTACTTGTAAATAAGGTTTCATCTCCCTTTAGAACTGAATATAGAAAATTAGTCTGACATCCTTCAATCTCACGAAACTAGGGTTTTTCCAATGTAGATGATGATGATCATATTGTTATCTAACTAAAAACATCTATTTATATCCCTAAGATAATATCCTAATATTCTAAGAGAAACAATCCAATTACAATTAGAAATCCTTCACAAATCCGTGCCAGAAAATTACTTCTTTTATTTCTCTTTCGCCATCTTCGCCGGGGCGAAGATTTTGTACTTGGTTTTCTCACTGGGGCGAGCTTGGACAGAGAGGTCTGGGCCGGGACGATTTCAGAAAGCGTTGGGGAGAACTTGGACGGAGAAGTTCTCGCCAGAGCGAAGATCTCTAGGCTAAAATTCTCGTCGGGACGAAGATGCCTGCTTTTTCAATTCTAGACTTTTTCTCGTTTTTTGCTCTGATTTCCAATCTTTCTCCGCTTTTGACTCTGAATCCTCCTGAAATCAATAAACAATCTAATAAGTGCATATACACTATAAAACATGCAATAAATTAAAGATACCGGAATCAATATATATATATATATATATATATATAAATTATGCACTTATCATCTTTATTCTTCAAGGTTCCTCGTAAGATTTGATCTTTGACTTTACTATGTAGTGTGATAAAATATCATATTTCTCATTCATTATAACTCTTTAAGCCATTTTTATGTATGAAATCTCTCAAGAATGACAAACGTAGTAACCTGCTGCCATTGTAAGTTATGGAGACACGTTTTGAAGCATTTATTTAAAATAAAAATTTTCTCATATCTAAGTTGAAGGAAGTCATTTAATGATTCACTTAACATGGTTAAACAAAACTAAAATTAGCTTAGTACGTATATTCCTTTAAAGGAAATCTTATTGAAATGATGAATTAGAATGTTGCAAGTGACACTAATATTGCAGGATAAATCTTGCAAGTACAAAATAGCAACTTGGAAATACCATATTACAAATGAAGCCTTCATTACAGAAGTCCTTTTTGTTATTTACTTGTTTTCTTTTTGTCATTACAGATAAAGGCTTTTTTAAATATACTTTTTCAGGTTTGATTCCTCAAGCAAGCAACTAAAGCGTTTTCTTATCTCCCTTGGAAGATGCTTGAATTTATCAGAATTCAAGGTATTCCATATGTTATACCTTCAGAAATTACAAACTCCCAATATCTAGCTAAATGATTTTTTTTAGTGTGCGATGATTCAATATTCCATAATATAGACAGTGTCAAGTTGATCGATATTTCTTTGTTGCTAGCGATTTTGGTATTCATGTGCTGTGCCTGCAACAATAGTATATTAATTACTAAACTTGCAAGGTTTTATAAATTTTCAATACATATTATATGTATTAACTGACTAAATAAAGTAATATCTCAAAAGTATAAGCTATAACTAATTAGATAGCTTGATTTGAAACCATTTGTATTGCTGAAAGATTATTGAATGTAGTGGTTGTTGGGTGGATTTGAATGAACATAAGCTCAATAACAAGAAGAAGGGAAGTATATGATTTGATGCTTTTGAATACAATAGGTGAAAGCAAGTACAGAAATATTATTTTCTACTTAGTAATCCTCTTATGTTTCCAGATTATCATGTTTATAGTTGTTACTTGTGTCAAGTTTGTTGAATCGTTTGTCCAGTCTATCCATCGGCTTGCCCCTTTTTTATTTATCTCTTAAATGGGTTTTTATATATATTAAGACATGTTCTGACTTGTGTCAATAATTTCCCTTCAAAAGTTAGTGTCCATAATCAAAGTAGAGAAAGTTCATTAATTGCATAATTAGCTCAGTCAAAGCTAATTATGCAATTAAATTTGTTGATTTGTGCTCTTATAGTTTTTTTTTTTTCTCTTTTCTTGAAAATCCAATACTTACACACCAAAGTTATTTCTTAATTAGTTGGTATGTACTATTAGAAGCGACATAACCTATTCATTTTGCTTAATTTCTCTCTATAGTATTGATGACTTCCTCTTGTAGTAACTTATCTTCAATGGTTAAATTTTGTAACGTGTCCATACATGGCTGTACCAAGAGGTCTCCAATTTGAATTGACTAGCTTACTTTACTTTCAAGTAGCCAAGTCTATTCTTATTAAATCTGCACACAACTACATAAGTGCTTAGAACACACTTTTTGCAGTCCCATTTATATGTTTTCTGGTTCTTTTAAGGATATTTGCTTTTACTTGTTTGGTTACTCATGGAAAGATATTGTATGTCTAACACAGATGAAGATTATATTTAGTTTGTAAAATATTTATTTATACTTATTTTTGTTGAGGGAGCGAGTTTTTATTTTTATTTATACGAGTTACTCAATTTTTTTTGTAGGGTCTCATCTAATCTTTTCATTTCAAATATTGCAGGTTGCAATAAGAGAGGAGCAAATATTCAAGTGTATCGAAAGTACTAATGGAACAATTGTCATGCTTAGAAGATATTTTTTTTTCTTTTTTTGTAACTTATAATATTGTTACGGTTTGTTGGAAGTCATTGTACTCTTTATGATTGACTTTGTTAAATGAATGACAATTTTTTTTTTATAGTGTCTCATGATGGATATTAGTGTATGACAATTTTTAAATCTTGTATGGCAAATTTTTCAATTTTACCACTATAATAATTATAAAAATAAATTGACGAATTCTAAAATTTGCCACTAAGACAGTTAATTAATGACAAATAATTCAAAATTCGTCACTAATAAAATTCTTTTTTATGACAAATCTTAAGAATTTTGCTACTAAAATATGACAATTAATGACAAATGTTGAAGATTTGTCACTGAATAGTAGCAATTAGTGACAAATTGGCACCAATGGTGACAATATTCCTATTCTTTGGCAACAAATTATTTGTCAGTAATTGTTTATGATTTGTGACAATGTATAATTGTCAGGAATTACAAATGGATTAGTGGCAAAATAATAAACTTTGTCGCTAAAACAATTGATGACAAGGCTTTTGCGACAACCTGGTGGCAATAAAAATTTCGTCACTAAGACAAAATTGATGCATATAGTGACGAGATTTTTTGTCATTAATACCACTTTTTTTTGCAGTGTAATTAAATGATAATAAAATTATGATGATAAATTTAAAGATTTAATGTCAGTTTATAAGTTATACGAATATCAATAAAAATAGCACTCTTAATTTATGAAGGACAAATAAGATTTTTAAGAGGAAAAAAAAACAGAGGTAGTATTTTGGATATTATTATAGGACGAAAATGACCTTGGATTTAAACTTGTGATTTTTTATTTTTATTTTTGACTTTTGACCATGCGGTGACCGGTGGCTACTATATGCCATGTAATCCGTGAAAACTAAGGAGGTGTTAAGTTTCCAAGAAGCGACTAAATTTGACTACGTAAGGGTAGGGGCCCAAGTTGGATAAAATGCAAGAAAAATATCTCGAGGCAATGAGCGGAAAGTTGGTGGAGTCTAGCTAGCTTGTTAATTGCTTGCTAGTAATTAATATTTGGCTATTAAGATGCTCTGGCATATTCAATCAAATATGTCATCAACTTTGTAATTAAATTAGTGTGTCTAATCTAATGGGATTAATCAAATACTTAGTCATTAACTAACTTAGCTCAATTGGTACCCTAGACCACAAGGCTATATTTATTTGCAAGGATTACACTTGAGATATGACTATTAATTTCAAGTGTCTTGTTTGTTTTTAAATTTAAACTTGGGACTATTAATCTAAAGATTATAAAATAGCTTAGTATGAGGGATTATTTAATACCATAGTATAGCAGGTATTATAATTATAACCATTTGGGACTAAAATTTTCTTGACAAAATTAACCTCAATTTTTTTTCTAAAATGACCATACTATCCCATTCTATCCATTTATCAGCCTAAATATAGTCAATATATGCAACATCATATTATCACAGTGCAAGTATCATGTACATCAACATAATGAAGAATCCAAGAACAAAATTTCAACTTATTGGGAATAAGCTAAAAGTGGTGTACAAGCACACATCAAAAAGCTAGAACGGGCATTTCTCTCAACAACTTATTTTTAAATAAGTTGTTTTAAATAAGCTACGCCAACAAAGATACTCCAGCTTATTAAATAAGCTACTTAAATTAAGCTGATTAAATATGTTATAAATTAAGCTGTGTAAATAAGCTATAAATTAAGCTTATTAAATAAGCTAGTTAAATTAAGCTGATTAAATAAGCTATAAATTAAGCTGTTTTAAATAAGGTACTTAAATTAAGCTGATTAAATAAGCTACAAATTAATCTGTTTAAATAAGCTATAAATTAAGCTGTTTAAATAAGCTACTTAAATTAAGCTGATTAAATAAGCTATAAATTAAGTTGTTTTAAATACGTTACTTAAATTAACCTGATTAAATAAGCTACTCAAATTAAGCTTATTAAATAAGCTACAAATTAATCTGTTTAAATAAGCTTAAATTAAGCTACTTAAATTAAGCTGATTAAATAAGGTATAAATTAAGTTGTTTTAAATAAACTACTTAACTTAAACCGATTAAATAAGCTACTTAAATTAAGCTACTTAAATTAAGCTACTTAAATAATCCATAAATTAAGATGTTTTAAATAAGCTATATTAAGCTTATTAAATACTAGCTACTTAAATTAAACTGATTAAATAAGCTATAAATTAAGCTATTTTAAATAAGCTACGCCAACAAATATACTCCAGCTTATTAAATAAGCTACTTAAAATTAATCTGATTAAATAGCCTAAATTCTGGTTGCAATAAATAGTACTTTATAAAAATCATCATTCTTCATGAGTTCTAAAGCTTAAAATTTTATAAATAGTTTATAATTAATTGTTCATCATTTTTTTGTGTATAAAAAAGTTTAAATTATTTCAACAATATTTAAAATTTTATAATTAATTGTTTATAATTTTTTGATATATAAACAAGTTTAAATTATAGTTTAAAATATGTTATTATTGGTAAGGGTATAATAGTCCAAACGATATTTTTTTATTCAATCATTTAATTAATTCTGAAAAAAACAAACATAACATGGATTATTTTAAGTTATGTCATGAATAATCCCATAAAAATAAACATGTGATTAGGACTATTTAATTTTATGATTAATAATCTTAAAACTATAATCACAAAGATTATAATATCGAGATTATAATCTTTTCAAATAAACATGTCCAAGAGTTTACAAGAGATGGTTCAACCCTCGCTCCCGAATAAGATAGTGGATCGTAAAGTGAAAAGAGGTTAATTATATATGCTTAAACAAATCAAAAAAGTTCCTCCACCATCCAAACTTTTTAATTAATTTAATCTAATATATAATTGGACAAAGTAAGCCAACTAATTGCATTTTGAGAAGAAAAAAAAAGTAATATAAAAGGAGCTAAAATGCTTGAGAAGAATTGAGTTTGCTTAATGAATAAAAATTTGTGTGTGAAGGAAGGTTCTTAGGTCAAGGATTATGTGTTCCTCTCTAATACTTTTGATTAAATTTTAATTAATGATTATCCCACCATTATACACTTGACTAACAATCGTATGGTTAATTAAAATTTAGAGAAATGATAAATACATTTTATATTTTAAATATTGTGTTGCACTTTAAAACAAATTCTATGACATTTCTGCATTACAAATATGAATCGACAATAATTATCACCCGTCCAATTTTATTTTATATTTTTATTTTTTTGAGTTTATGCAATAAAATTTATTTGTATACAAAGTTAAAAAGAAGACCGACAAATGAAAATTCATACAATCCTAACTTAATTAACTAAAACTCAAATTATAATTGAGTATTAAATCAATGTAAGAAAACAATTAATACTCTTTCAATTTAAATTTAAATACAATTCTTTTGCAAAAGGGAACTGTATGTCATAAATATATATATATATATATATATATATATATATATAAAATCAATTAATGACATGAGCTTAAATAGAATTAGTATATTCCAATTTCTAATAAACCCCTAGTATTGTCCAAGAGCAATGGACTTAAATAGTTAAATGGGCAATTAAGTAAACTCCTAATAAAACACGATTTTTGACAGTGTGGACCCAACCGTGTCCCACTATACTTGCTATTCCTATAAAAACAAAGACCGCCCACCTCTACAATTCCCGTCCATGCACTCTGGTTTATTCAGATTTCCTCCGTCTTTATCTATCTCTCCTCGCCCACGGCAGCCGTCAGGCTGTGCCACCCCATAAGCATGGTTCCTAAC
The DNA here is from genome assembly GCA_034770075.1 of Aralia elata. NCBI lineage: Eukaryota > Viridiplantae > Streptophyta > Magnoliopsida > Apiales > Araliaceae > Aralia > Aralia elata. The sequence goes on from CM068384.1 coordinate 10,856,524, forward strand.
ACTCCCCAACCACCACCCTCCACCATCAGAAGAACCACCAGCGGCGGCGGTAGTGGCGGAATCATACTAGAAAAGTACCAATTGGGCCGCCTCTTGGGCCGTGGCAGCTTTGCAAAAGTCTACCACGGGATATCACTATCGGACAATTCCTCCGTGGCAATCAAAGTCATTGAAAAACCCGCCATTACTGACCCCTCCATGGAGCCCAGGCTCGTCCGTGAAGTCGCCGCCATGCGCCGCCTCAACAACCACCCGAATATCCTTAATCTCCACGAAGTCATGGCCACCAAAACCAAGATCTACCTCGTTATGGAGCTCGCCCAGGGCGGCGAGCTCTTCACTAAGCTTGCCCGGCGCGGCCGGATGACCGAAACGGCCGCACGCCGGTACTTCCAGCAGCTGGTCTCCACCCTCCACTTCTGCCATCAAAATGGGGTGGCCCACCGCGACCTAAAACCCCAAAACCTATTACTAGACGAAGTCGGAAACCTTAAGGTTTCCGATTTCGGATTATCAGCCCTCCCGGAGCAGCAGAAAAACGGGATGCTCCACACAGCATGCGGAACTCCGGCATACACGGCGCCGGAGGTTGTCAGACGGAACGGGTACGACGGCGCGAAAGCCGATGCATGGTCATGTGGAGTCATTTTGTTTGTGTTCTTAGCTGGGTACCTTCCTTTTGATGACAGCAATTTGCCAAACATGTATAAGAAAATTCATCACAGGGAATATCAGTTTCCTGATTGGATTTCTAAACCTGCCCGGCATATAATTTCCCGGTTACTTGATCCGAATCCGAATACAAGGATGAGTATGGAAGCTCTGATGGGTATGAGTTGGTTCAAGAAGTCATTAAAACCGGATCCTAGAACGGATGAATTGGAGTTATTATTGGGGAAGGATTGTAAATATGATTCAAGTATGAATGCGTTTGATATAATTTCAATGTCATCCGGGTTGGATTTGTCGGGTCTTTTCGAGGCGAATTTGAATAAGAAAGAGAGGAGATTTACTTCAAGGAGTTCAATGAAGGATGTTGAGGAAAGGGTGACAAAAGTTGGTGGGGAATTGGGGTATAGAGTAGAGAAAGGGAAGGGTAGGGAAATAGGGTTGGTTAAGGGGAAGATGGTTTTTTTAGTTAGGATTTTGGAGTTGGTAACAGATATTGAATTGTTAATGGTGGAACTGAAGGTGGTCAGTGGTGGGGATGATGAGTTTGGTAGGCTTGTGTGGGAGGAGTTGAAGTTGGGATTTGGAGACATTTTTGTTTCATGGCACAATGATGCTTCTTGATGAGAAATATATAGAGACAGACTGTGGGGGTGGTGGAGTGGCGGCAGCAAAGTGATGACTTCCGGTGGGAGGAAATTGTGAGGGTGGTGGAGGTGTACAATGGTGATTAGGGGCTATGCTCTATGTGTGAAGCTAACTTTGATGGAATATGGTTTCTTTTTTTCTTTTTCTTTTTTTGTAACATGATGGAATATGGCTTTTATTTTTGTACATTGGAATTCTCTTTTTAGTGTGTTAGTTTAATAAACTCTTTGATTTCTCCTTTTGTTTGCTTTTTATTTAGCTTGGTCTTATACGAGTAATTCAAATTACATAATTTCATCACATCACAATAGATGAACGAGTAACATAGTTAAAGACAAAAGTTGCAGCAATTTCCTGTCACTGGTTTAGAAATCTGCTAAGATAATTAGTACAAGAATCTGAAATGACTAAATTACAGAAAAATTCAGGATGTGAGCATACATATGATACATGCCTTTAAGATACATTGAAAGAAAGGTATGGGAATATTTTACCAGACCAAGATCTAGAAAGATAATTTCAAACAGACACAAATGGCATCCCAAATCCCTAATTACTTCCCAACTTTCATACAATTGTCACTTCTGAATGCCAAATTTTTCATCTTCTAAAAGTACTTAAAAACAACTGAACTGTTTCAGATGCGGTATTAAGCTCTCTTGACAGCCGAAATTCTATACAAATGAGTGATATTATAGCATCTAAGATGTATTCAAGCCTGCAACTCTCGGAACTTCTTTGAAACTACATACCTGAAAAACTAAGGAATAAGAGTCCGATTCAGAAAGCTCGTCTCACAGCATGTGAGCTAGGCATCATCAGAAATCATCAACATCACATCATCATTGTCGTCAGCTTTTGCATCCATTGAATGGAGAGTTGACATCCATTCCTTTAAACCACTCTGATGATCCTTCTTCCATAATACTTCGAGATCACTGACAGTCAGCTTTGGAACTCCACGTTTCACAAGAACAATTCCGAGGGATCTAAACGTAGAATCATCAGGTTGAACAGCAGATTCTATCATTTCCTTAAACGTTTCCTTTGCCTCTTTGAATCTCCCATCTGATGCGTACAATCCAAGAACATGATTATAACTCAATAAATCAGTCAAAAGTCCTAGCTCTCTCATCTTTTGTGCTATCTGAATGGCTTCTTCAAATCTCTCTAATTTTTTGTACATACACAACATCATAGCATATGAGAACTCATTTGCATGCCCTTGTCTCCTCAAGTTTTCAAAAATTTCTTCTGCTTTTTCAACCATAAATCGCTCACTGTATAGATCAATCATACAGTTTGAGGAATATACATCAGCACCCACATCCAATGATTGAAGCATCTGGTATGCTTCTTGTGCTTCTTCCAGGCACCCAACTTTTGTGTAGAGCTTGATCAAGGAATTATATATGACAGCATTCATTGGTAAGCCCACTTCTCTCATTGAATTTACAAAACCTAAAGCTTCTTTGACACTTCCAACATCAGCAAAAGCATTGATCAATATACCGTAAACAACAACATCAGGCTGCACATTCCACTGAATCATCTCTTTAAATAGATCCACAGCCATTTCGAGTTGATCTAATTTAACAAAGCTTGAAATCACCGCACAATAAGGGATGCAATCACTCATAAATCCAGCCTCTTGCATTTTCCTCACATAAGATTTTGCTGCATGTGATAGCTCGGCGCTAGCTAACATTTGAATGAGTGAATTATAGCTTATTTTATCCGGAACTACTCCATGTTCTTCCTCCATTCTATCAAATAAGTGGCATGCCTCATCATATCTCTTGTTGATCCCATATGCCTTGATCATCACGTTAAACTCCAATACACTCAGATTATTGTTCTCTTCACAACATTTGAAAACCTTCTCAGCTTCCAAAACATGCCCTCGCTCCCCAAACGCATCAATGTTTGCAGAGTAACACTCGGAAGTCATATTCCCCTCAACATGAAACCTGCTGAACCATAACCATGACTTCTCAAGCATACCAGCTTCTATGTACATTCTAGCCAATGCAGACTGAGTGAATTCATCAATCTCAAGACCCCTTTCGTCCATCTCAGAAATGAGTTCTTCTGCTTCATCAACCATATGCCTTATTGAGAATGCATATAAGAGGGTACGGTAACTCACAAGGTCTGGCTCAAGGGCTGCCTCTTTCATCTTCTTGAAGTAGTTAACTGCCAGTTCAATATTATCATGCCTAGTATGGAGGGAAATAAGAATATTATAAGTTCTTGTGTCTGGCAGGCACTGAAGCTGTTCCATTTTCTGAATTAAGGAAGCCACTTCTCCTAACTGGTCATTGCTACCGAAAATATGGATCATTGTATTAAAAGTCACCGTGTTTGGGGAGATCCCTTCTCTAATCATCCATTCAAAAGTCTCAGATGCTTCTTTAAGTTGTCCAGACTTCCCATAAGTATCAATTAGTGTGTTATATGTGTATGAGCTTAAGCAAACATGATCTTGAGAGTTACCATCAGCGGCACCATTTACTGTTGGTCTAGTTCCACCCTTCTGTTCAACATACTTATTGAAGAATTGTTCGGCTTTCCTAAAATCTCCTGCCTTCTTGTACATTTGAACCACAATCCCCATTGTCACTTCATCTGGTTCCATCCCTTGTTTTTGCATCAATTCTAACCAATGGAGTGCCTTTTCCCTACGACCCCCTTTACTATAAACATCAATCAGAGTCCCATAAGTAGAATTTATCGGTATAATACTTATCCTCCCCATCTCATCCCACAACCTCTCAACTTCACTCCACCTCCGTGCTTTCCCAAGAATCCTAAGCATTATATTGTAATGAATTACATTCACCTCATAGCAGCCCTTTTTCTTGAACCACTCGAAAATCTGCAAAGCCCGTTCCCAATCCGTTTGCTCCTTCAAAATTATAGTCCTCTCCTTTTTACTCAAACTCTCCTTCCACGGCCTCAAAGCCTCATCCAAATCACTAACAGTTTCTAAAGCTTCTAATATCGCCCCAATACACCCTCCGTAACGTGCCCATTTCGTCGAACACTTGGTATGCACTTTCTCAGCAGGCCTGAATTTAGCAACATAACCTCTCTTATTCTCAACTTTACTAATGCCTGCACTGTTTCTACCCTGTTTTCTATATGGATTTCTAACCACAGCATTATGGGTCTTGTGAAAAATAGCATCTTTCCTATCATAGGATGGTTTTCCATTAGTCCTGCTACTTTTTTGGCCAGCTCCATTTGAACTTTCAAGAATGAGTTGGTTATGCTGTTTCTTGATGGGTTGTTCAAATGTGTTAGTTTGTGGGGAAATCGAGATTCCTCCATTGGGGATTGGAGCATTTATGGAACATAGTATGTGGAAGGAATTGGTATCTAAATGCTGTAGCTTCACAAACATTTTTTTTTCCTCTTCTCACAAAAAAAGAAATGCTAAAACAACACAGGGGATTCTAGAATTCAAATTTACGAGACATTTTATAGTGTTGAACTCACTTGAACAATCAATCACCGTTCTAGTTACAGCAGCTTGTCTGATTGAAATGGTCAGTTAAATTCGTCGGTTATTAACTAACGAATTTTAAATATAGATAGAACTTTGAAAATCAAGCCGTCTTAGCTCAGCTGGTAGAGCGCGTGGCTTTTAACCACGTGGTCGTGGGTTCGATTCCCACAGACGGCGTATTTTTAAATTATGACGGCAAGCTTCATTCTATATTATCTCACCAATAAGAACTCTTTTTGTGAAACATTTTTTTTTATATAAAAATAAATAAATTTTCCATCAGAATTGCATCCATAGGCAAGCTCCTAGATATAATGTTGAAGTTAACTTGATCCTGCAGTATCATACAATTAAGTGTATGGGGTTCTTAATGATACCAAAAAAAAAATTAAAATAAAATAAGGACAGGGAGTATGAACATTGCTAAACAGTAAACAGCAACTAGCTTTACATGGTAAAACATCTCTTTTGAAGAGATTATGTAATCACCACGGCACATTCATCAGCAAGCTCCTGTCTATTTGATATTATAAATCCTTGGGTACCATATAAACTGATCAATCTATATGCCTTGCTGTGTTCAAGTTTAACATCATGGATTAGAGTTTAACCCATCGCCTCTATATAGATCATAATGGAACTAGTTTTGATATAATTTGTGCCCGGATGATTTACAGTAAAATCTCGATAAATGAATGCTTGATAAAGTAATAACCTCGCCTAGATAATAATTTCTTTCGGTCCCGACTTGAGCATGTGTACTAAAGTAATAACCTCACAGTAAATGCATGAAGTAATAAAAAAATTTGAATCATTAAAGGCCCAACGAAAATATCAATTAATAATTACTAAATTTCATACAAAAATTTATATATATAATCCACATATTCTTGAACTTTTTGTAATAACATCCATACAATAGACTCAAACTTTTCGGTCAATCAACAAAATCCATACAAAAAGTCATTTTTTTCTAAAAACATACATCTAAAGTTACATTAACTTAAAACCTTTTATTTTCCAAGACATTATAAGTTTCACCAATTCTTTTTAATTTATCTATACCCAAATTAATACATTAATTGTTGTCTCTTGATTTTTCTGATCACATACATAAATTGAAAAACTCCCTCAAAAATAATAAATATTAATTTATCGATAAATGAATAAAGTATTCATTTATCGATAAATAAATAATCTCACTAAAGTAATAAAAAAAAATTTGATCCTAAGAGTGTGCATTTATCGAGATTTTTACTGTATATTGAAGACAAACAAGATGTTTCATTCGCTAAACATCACCAGATCAGTGTGGTGAACATGGAATTTAATGGCCTTTTTACTTGCAGTACATCTTGAACCACACTCCAATATTAAGAAAGCTTTCAAAGTCGGACTGTGGCCTGGTAAATAAAAGCATGCATCATATTCCATCCAATATGAAAAGAAACTTGGACCGAGACTTGTTCAAGACAAAATACAATGTAAGAAACAGAAGGAAGTAGGTTTACCTATTGATTGCGTGCACGTCATTAGGAAACACAATTACTTTAACCTCAACTCCTTTTTCTTTTAATGCTCGCGCATACTGCATCATTGCCAAATAATAAAAGCATTCACATTATTGTATAAAACATTTATTTAATAAATAAACTACATTTGTTTAGCGCTGCTGTTATTGTGGACTAGGAAGAATTAAATTAAGCCCAGCTACAGACGCCTAACAATTTCCATGTTTTCTGGTAAGCATTTTGATACAAGTGACCTATCAGATGAATGAATGAAAGTGTAAAGCATTGAAATAACTTAAATTGTGTAGAAATCACAAGCATTTTCCAACATGATACATATTCTCCATCCTTATGTAACCATTGCCTATTTGCATTCGGAAAAACCATACGCATATGACACAAAAGGCAACAATTTTTTGCTGCTGATAGAGCTGGGTGGTGAGGAGAATTGGTGATACTGGCTATCAGGTCAGACAGAGGCCTGGCCCGTAAGCTGGGTGCCTTAAGAATTTGTTACTTGTATGCAAATCATAGATATAAAAGGAGGTTATAAATTACTTGGAATCCATCAGAAACTGGAACACGAACATCCAAAGCACCTAAAAGGAATAACGTAGGAGCTTTCACCTGCAAACATAATAACATAGACTCTGATATTATTTAATAAATTTAAATGTCCATAGAAGTACAGTTTACTCTTCAGATGGTTAATACAGCATAAGGTTACTGTCTGAAAATGGTTAATATAAGAGTTTATCATGCTAATTTAAAGGAAAAGGAAAGTATTCTATAACAACCCTAGGTAGTTGTCAGACAACTAAAACACTAGTGCTCGGAGAAGGGCTGAAGCAGTCAATGCTCAGATAAACTGACTCAAAAGCACCCGATGAGCAACATTACTGTCTGCATGTTAGAAGTTCCTCTTTCTCACTCTGGTTTTCTAAATCACACAGCGAACAAGCATGTTAACCACCTCATACTCCTCTCCAACCCCCCACTCCCGACCCAAAAAAAAGTATAAAGATCAAATTATGAGAGAAAACCATGCTTGTGAATGAATGCCTAGCCTAGAAGAACATGAGTGTCATCAAAATACTTAATTAACTAATCATGCAAGTAAAGAATCATAAGATTGAAATGCTTTTCTTCAAATTTTCCATAGTGTGTTTCTGATTCAGCCGCATATAAAATATCTAAAGTCTTAAGCTAATAAAGCTACCTTTGAAACGTGTGAAATAGGAGACTTGCTGTAAAAGAGTGAGAGGTGTTCCGCTGAAGGAGCTTCTGTAAAGCTAGACAGTCCTTCACTTCCACATGCCCCAACATAACACCAATCAGGGATATCAGTTGTCCCAACCATCAAAGCAAGGTTACAAACAGGATTTCTTACAGCTGCTGCAACAAACTTATCTGGTACCTGAAGAATTCACACTTCAAAGAACGATCCAGTTCAAAGTGAGAGCCAAATACAAGCAACAGAAAATTGCAGTCTGTGCAAAAATTACTGCACCTGACCAATTAAGTGTGTCGTTAGAAAGCCACCATGGGAATTTCCAAGCAGAGTTATTTTGGATGGGTCTGCAAGTCCAATGTCAATGACATGATCAATAGCCGTAAGTACATCTTTAACATCCTGTGTTGATTTAGAACAAAAACTAGGATCAGCAAGGACTCTAAATTTCTTTACTTTACAAGCAGAAATATGCTTAGGTACTAGTGAAACAATTCTATAGCAAGAATAATAACCATATTGGAGTGAACAATAAGCACCTGGGACCCAACTTTCCCTGGGAGAGATTGAATTGCTTCTTCGCCAAAGCCCAATGAACCTCTGGAATGAAGTTAAAAATTAATAATATAAAAGGAAGCTAAATTAGAGATATACAAATTGCATGTATCAGACAAACTGCCAAACAACTATTTCCTGTCCAGAATTTTTTCAATGCATGTAAAATGCATTTTCAGGCAGATCAAAGCTGCACTCCAACCCAAAGAGAAGAACACACCAAACAAATTTATACATGCATAATATGCATAAATTTTATTTTCTTTAATGTGTGCCGTGTGCCGTGTGCCGTGTGCCGTGTGCCGTGTGCCGTGTGCCGTGTGCCGTGTGCCGTGTGAACTGCTATAAAATAATCTAATTATTTCCTCAAACACTTGAGGGACATGTAGTATGTAAAACTTCATGCCTTTCTATATATATATATATATATATATATATATATATATATATATATATATATATCCGTATCTCATTGAAACTCTCCCTTGTGCAATCTCATTAACTGATGCTTATGCTGAAGGTGAATTATGGGTGAAGGGTTCGTTGGATGTTGAAAGTGTCATGTTTCCACTAGACTTCTCTAAAAAAATGTGGACTAAGCAAAATCAAAAATCGATTTCTATACTACATCTGTTTTGATAACATGCATCATCCTCCCCCCCCCCCCCTCCCTTTTCCTTAACACTCCTTTAAGGAAAAGACACTTCATGACTGTTAACAAACATATTAAATATAACTCAACTCAAATAAAGTCAAGTTACAGTTCTTATATGCATTATGTATTCATTTTTCATCTCAGATAAAGTCAATTTTCACAGGACTTTAGAATCTTTTGATAATAATACACGCACGCGCTCGCACACACACTGACACACATATATAATTATATATTGGGAAAAAATCAAGAAAAATCCCCAACTTACCTATAATTTACGATCAGCAAGCTGAAACCAATCGAAGCGAGGAATGCCAAAGACTTCGAAAAGCTTGATAAAGAGACATCATGAGGTCCTCCGTGAAGGCTTACAATCAGCGGATCACACACATCGTGCTTCTTAGAATTAGAGGACACAAATATAGCTTCAAATGGTCTTTGAGCACCTAATATAAAGTAAATACGTACAAGATTTAGAGCTGAAGCAACTTAACAAAAAGTTCTTGGATTTAGATTCTGTGCATTCGTTAACAACCACTAAAAATCCATTAATAATTAAGCAAGAATATTGTGTGCTGGAACCCAAGTCTAGCAAAGCACAAAGTGGTTATTCAAAAATATGTCATTTTGAAAAGAAAAAAATACATTATGCTAGATTAAACATGCGTGCAGATAAATAGCAAAAATATGTTTATAGGGTGCGAATGGCACTAAAAAACCTTCTGTTAGGTTCTCATTATCAGGTATATCCTTGACAGGAATCTTCAGTATACTAAATTGTAGAGCTGACAACGAGGATGTAACCTGTGAAAGGATCGGAATAAAATAACACTTTCAGACAAATTCAAGGATTAGACCATTCCTTAGTTACGAATTTTCATATTATACAAAACAAAAAGAAAAATAACCTTCTCAGAGCATCTTGATATGGGGCTTGAAACATCTACCCAACTCCATGCAATACCAGAAGAAACTTCCCCAACAAGACAACCGTACTTGATTTGAGGAACATGTATTGGACTGCTACATACTTCAGAAAGGAAACAGAACAAATATATTTTGGCACTTTAAGTCAGTGAAGAATAAAAAGGCTCAACAACATTTTACAATACGATCTATTAGTAAAGGGAAAAACATCAACATTAATTGTTACCAGCAATAATATTATCCCCATCTAGTGTAAGAACATTCCAAGAAAAATTTGAGTTGCAAGGGGTGATGCGTGATACATTTCCGCTTCAAACAGAAAATCATATCATCAACTATAAAAGCACAATAACAAGCTCTACATAAATGAGAGTATGAGACAGTAAAAGTATAGCTCTGATGAGTTACCTCAACACATTTACTGAAAGTATTGCTTGGGTGCTACCCCATGTGGAAGATAAAACCATAGCGTATCCACCAGAAACCCAAGGTTTGCTAGGGATATATGAAAAGTAAAGCCCAGGAAAGCAGCCTTCTTCAGCACACATCACAGCAGGTACCTAGAAAAATTACATAGAACAGGTCAGGTATAACTCAATGAAACAGAATAAGCAACAACCACCATTATTTAAAATCTCATTGTTCTCTATACATGCTTCAGCAGTTCCACATTATTGCAAACATTATCTATACAAAGCAAGGTTGTGAAACCTGGACCGGGGTTGGACCTCTTAGAACCGGAACCGGTCAGTATTCCGATCCGGTTTGGACCATTTATTCGTTTTTTATCAAAGCTCAAACCCAGTCAACCGTCGGTTCAACCGTTCATCCCAGAGAACCGGTGGACGGTTCACAGATTTGACCAGTTCCCTTCCTACTATATTTTCCCAAAAAAAAATAAAAAAAATAGGTCTAACTTTATTATTCCTTAAGCTCAGCGCCGTTTATTCGCTAGTCGTTCTGGTGAGCAAATCTTCTAGTATTATTCAGGTAGGTAATATTCCTTCACAAGCATGTCGTGAATTTGGTAATAACATTGGAGTTTCAGTTGGTAGAGTTCTCTGGTGCAATTTTTGAAGGGAGATAAAAAGTTTTTGAGTCTTTTTTTTAGGGAGAAGATGTGTTTGTCAAGGGGCTGTTTGGTGTAATTTTTGAGGTGCGTGAGTGTTAGTGGACTAATCCCTATCCTGGTGGACCCACCACTACTAAAGGACTAAGGACTTTTATCACTTAGGAGTTTATTTTGTTGTTGTTTTTTTATTATTAAGTTTTATTTCAACTATAAAGGGTGAATATTGTACAAATAAATTTAGTTTATTTTGTACATAAATTATTTTTCATATGAATAAATATTATATACAAAATGTAATAATAATTAATATATTTATTATTTATTATGTACTAATAACGTCACCGGTTCAACAACGGTTCGACCACTACTTGAACCAGTGATCCATCCACTCAATAACTTTTCCGGTTCGATGACCGGTCCGAGTATGAAAACATTGGTACAAAGTATGTCGAATGGAGTTGCATCTGGGATTCATCTGGAATTGATGCCTGTGTTTATTGTCTTTGTGATGCAAACATACATTTGAGGAAAGTCTTACTAATTTATACTTCAAGACTCTGCAAATCTAATTCTACCAGTCTCAAACGCAAAACTGCTAACTGAGGCATCATGAAGCCTTCCAGGCTAGGTTAACTGCTATGGGATCTAAAAGGGTAACACTTGATTAAATTACTTCAGGTCTGTAACACTTGATTACTTACTGTACGATGTCTAAGATGTAGGATTAAGTTATCAAAGGCTCTTTTTAGTTTCAAGTTTTCCAGCAATTATCAACCATTAAGCCACCAAAAGAAGCGCAACAGCCAACAGGATAAAAAGAGTTCCCACATTGACTATTCAGTCACATGCATCATATTAATGTTTACCAGATATCATATGAAGACCTCACCACATCAATAATATTCATGGAAGGACACGGGTTCCCATTAGTTGGCCACTTAATTCTATGAAGAGATTCTGTAGCGTTATGTGCCCCAGAATCTACAGCACTCTTTGCAGATAAAAATACAAGGAACTTGCCATCTGGGCTGCATATAGAAGAATTCAAAAATTAGTGATTCCAAGGTTTTTCCCATTTATTTTCTTTAGAAACAGACTAATATATCTTCTATAACTAGTTACCAGAAGAATTATGCTGCACATTTATGCTAGGTGATCCTACAGACCTGTCTGCAAAGTAAAGCAGATGACTCGATAACCCTATCTCTCATTAAAGAACAAGGTTTTTTTTTTTTTTTTTTTTTGCTTTTTTGGTCGTCCTTACACAACAAGTTTGACACACCTAATAAACTTGCCCTTATACATCAGAACCAAATTACTAGACCATAGCAACTTTATGTCCATAATTATTTCCAGAATTTGGATATGGACAACAAATATATATGATCAATTAGTCAAGAAACAAGGACAACTGTAAAACATTTTCAAGAACCCAACATAAAGAATACATGGATTACTGGTTTACAGTTCAGTCTGAACATGTGGAAATTACTTTCGAGGGGAGGGAAGGCGATAAAGTACCTTAATTGTGAAGGAACAAGGTTGAAAATCACATGTACGAGGAAATATACCTGAAACGTGGACAAAAAGCACTACTTATGCCTTGAGTTAGATCAACCATGGATGTATCATCCTTTGCATCACCTCTGAAACATGCAAATTCTTTTATAAGGAATTCAAATCGTAATATAATGTGAATCCTGCCTATATAATCTTAGAATGAAATGAGCAGTGTGTGAATTGATGACTGAAAATATAAAAAACTTTAATAGAACAACTTACATGGGTTGAAGTGAATTGGCTTCTGATTCATCAAATGGTGCCCTGACTGCATATAAGGCACAAGGCCTATTGGAGCAGTATTTCATACCAAGTTTTCTAGAGTCCGATGGCCATCCAACAAAAACCAGATATTGATGCAAATCTTGAGTTGATGGAGCCCATACAACTTGTCCAACACTCAATGACTTCTGGATTCCTTCAACAGCACATACATTTCCACTGCATAAACTCAAAGTACAGACATTCCATTTTGAAAAGACAATTCTTCACCCAATCAAAACATAAAGTGTAATCAGATAGCAGCTAGGTTGGACCTGTTAATATTGATGACAAAGAGTGCAGGCTGCCTTTTTCCAGCATAGGTTTCCCCCCAGTCTTCCTCCCAAATCCCTTGACCTTTCCAGCTACTACCATCCATATCCGTGTATCCACCTTTCTTGTAGCCCATGCCACCAAACGTGGGCCTGGAGGGAGCCGGTTCCTCAGCTATGTAAGCAATGTAATTTTCATCAGAATTCCATGAAATTCCCTCAAACCTGTGCCATCAGAAGACTTCTAAAAATATAAAGACACCAGCGAAGAGATGACAAAACAAATTTATATGTTAAAGAATAGCAAGTAACAGAGTTGAATGTTAAAAGATCATCAGGAGTAATTGATTGATACCAGAACTTACCAACCGTCTGAATATACTGAGCCATGGATAGATTGAGGAACATGTAACTCCTTTTCCAGCTGAGACGGATCCCAAATTTCAAACTGAGTTGGAGACTGATTTTCAGGATTTCGTACTACAAGAAGTTTTGAACCTGAAGGTGATGGAACCATTATAGATGCCCCTGTAATCTCAAAAGGAAATGGCGCCCACTGAAAGCTTACAGAGCTACTGCTTTCTCTCAAAATATTACTGGCTAAAATATGTTTTCTCCTCTTGTTGGCCAAAAGATTTGGTTGGCTAATTGAAAACATTGCCTGTGAGCCTGAACCTGCTGCAAAGGTTTCTATATGTAAATGTTGTAATATATAAAGGTATCAGGTTGTAAGAGAGAAGAAACAAAGTAGATTAAGAAATAAATTAATAAATAGGAAAAAATATAAGCTCCAACCTATAAAGCACATAAAAATAAATGAATAAGCAACCAGCAAGCATACCACTGGTTGACTTAAAGGTCCATGCCTTGTCAATGGTGGAGATATTTGTGAATTCTTGAAGCAATATGCATTGAGAAGCATATTCTTCCTCAGTAACAGCATCGACACCTGCTGGTGATTTGATTGTGGGGCTGACACCAGAGCCATCCATTGTTAAGCAGACTGACTCGCTTGTGCTATAAATTAAAAGAAAAAGAAAATCAATAGGCCAAACGGCCAAGCGTTATGAAACCAACACACATGATATGTTTCTTGAAGACCTGGCACTGTAACATTTATCTACTCATGGAGCATAACCCAAAATAAAATTAATAAAAATAAATAAATACTAATAAAAATGCAAAGACGAAAAGCTTAGAACTTTGAAAATAGTTTAAGTCGTTGACCAAAAGAGTTTCACCAGAAAATAAAGAAGAAAAAAAAATCTTGTAGTTTTCTAGGTTGTACAGACTTTTACATTGCATGAAACAGTAAATGAAATCCTTATATTTATGAGTTTTAAGAAGAAAAGATAAAAAAAGGTGTGGGGGGGGGAGAATTGGTGGGATAAACTAATTGTGAGTTTTCTAAGGAGAGAAAATTGAAGCAAATTTCCTCCCAAAAATTTACACAAAAGGTCATGACTGTAAGTACTATTGATAGTAGTTTAAAACCTTATATAAATACAAATCTTACCCACATGTTCCGATATGGAACTAGGGTATTATATCAATCCACAAGGGGACATCCAAATACTTGTTTTCTCAATATCAGGGGTCAGTCCTTGGCATTCCTGTCCCTGTAATTGTAGAAATACAACTTATATTCTACTTACATCATAAGGGGAAAAAAATTAACTACTATATATAGATGTATCAAAAGGCAAAAAATAAGTAGCTTATTTTCATAATATTTCCATAGTATACTGCCATAACCCCATGAGCTTTCCACTTATGGTGAGAAGTGGACTGGATGTAGACCTAACCTTAGACATTCTCACTCAGCGTGGATTATTTCAGCAAAACCTAGTAACCACCATTATTTAAAGAGTGGTAAAAACTAACTCATCAGTATTTAACTATTTATGCAATAATTTGGACTTGAGTGCTTCACATATTAGATGCAGAATTGCAGATCATAGATTTAAATATTTAACATAACAATTTCTCATTTTTCTTATTGGCATGCCCAAGCAAAGTGTCCATAACTAATTTACCATGATGTTGTTATCGAAGAGAAAAAAAAAATTATACAATAAAAAGATAAGGAATGAAGTCATGATAGTGATAAAATTAACAGAGGTTACCTTGGGAGAGAAAAGGGTCTGTCAGACAGTGAGAAGAGAGAGAATCGCGGGAGAGGAATTGACGAGGAAGTAAAGTTGAAGCAGCTGCACTGTGGACTGGGAATTGCAAAGAGAAATGTTAATCCAACCAACCAACAAATCAAATGGGTGTTTGGTAAACTAACTTATAAGTCATTTACGCTCAGTTTGTGAGTTTTAAAATGATCAGAAAAGAAAATAAATGGACGAAAAATTTAAGTTTTCTTTCCAACTCCTATGTTTCTGAGTTTTTTAATAAACGGAAAAGAAAAGAAATGGATAGAAAACTTGGTTACTTTTCCTGCCAAAGTTTTCCGTCCAAAATTGGCATGATTTGGATGGAAAAGAAATTGGAATAAGTAATATTTTTATTATTCCCATATTATCCTCAACTTTTAATATAATGAATTTTAAATTACAACACATGTCCCCAATTTGTTTTTATCTACTAAACCTAACTTCTTTATTTCTTTCTTTCTTTCTCTCTCTCCCCTATAGAAGCAAATCAGATTCATTAGTGGATCAATTACCTTTATCTTTTCTAGTAAAGAACTAAGTACTTTACATGCAACTATGTAAGAGTTCTTCACAGCAGTAGAATATAGATTTTAATTTTTTTCATTAGTGAATCTTCGTTAAAAGTTTTTTATAGAAGTACTACTATGAAAATAAATGAGATTTTATTGAAATTTTTTTCCTTAGTAAATGAGATTCTTCAGAAAATATTATTTTAGGCCCTGTTACATACTAATTCTAAAATAGTAAACTCTTTTTATTTTATTTTATTTGTTAATTGTCAAATAAGATACTAAAGAATCATTTCTTTCAGATTTTTCCAATAAAATAGCTGCAATTTATTCCTTGCTAGCATGAAGACTTTAAAGTCTTGTTCAATCAACTCAAATATTTTCTTCGACCTCTAGACTCCAAAATTTATTAGTCAAATTTCAAATTGTAAATTGTTATTGATCGATGTTTAAACAAGTAAAGCACATGTTTTCTCTTTTAGTTTTAGTTAATAGTATCTCTTCCATTTTTTTATATAAAAAAGTCTTATTTTCATAATTTAGAAAATTTAATAATATATATTTTTAATTTTATGTTCGTTGATAAACGTGAATAAATTGTTATTTTATATTTCTATAAAAATAAATAAAACTCTTTTTCTCTCGAAACAAAGAAAAAGAAATTAAATTAAATTCTCTTTATGGAACAAAGGTGGTATCTTCTTTTCCCATTTAATACATATTATGTTTGATGACTTTTGGATATGGTATGACAATGACTTTATAGAAGTAGTTTTTGTTTAACATTTATTTAGATATTTGTGTTTGATTATGAAATTTTTTTCTTTGGTTAAATTTATCTTGCATATTTTTATTCATGATTCAATGGTTATAATTGATAGAAGGGTAAATTTATAAAAGTGATATTTTTCTTTTTTTTCATTGGAACTCAAAAACGCAAGAAAATAAAATTTTTAAATTTTCTATTCTTTTTTATTAAAAACTCATAAACAACACAAAGGAAAACTTCAAGTTTTCTATTCTTTTCTTTTCTGTTCTAATTTAAGTTTTCTATTCTTTTATTTTCCGTCTAAAACTCAGAAACAGAGTGTTTAGTACCATTCGAGCGTTCATAAGTTGAATTTTAAGTCAAAAAAATAAGTATTTAATTGTGACTTATTTTAAAATGACTTATAAGTTATTTTAAAATAAGTTAGTTTGACCAAATGTAATGTCTATTTTGCCTCTCTTCTATTTTGCCCCTTTTTTTATTAATGTCTTTTTTAGTAATGTTTATATTATTTTAACTTATAAGTCATTATGAGACGAACACTTTCATAACTTGTTTTAACTTAATTTTTGACTTATAAGTCAAATTGATGTTGAACATTTTTACTTATAAGTCACAACTTAAAACAACTTATAAGTCAACTTATATTTTAACTTAAAGTCATTTAATTTAAAATAAAGAGTTCCCGAACATGTTACTTTCTTTGTTTTCATGGAGGGATTTAGAGTGCAGTTCAAAGAAAAAAAAATCCTGGAAATAAATCTGTGGCAGCTATTGGCAAGGCTGGTGGAGATAAATGGAGGTCAATGTCAGATGCTGATAAGGCTCCCTTTGTTGCCAAGGCAGAGCAAAGGAAGAAGGATTATGAAAAGAACATGCAAATCTATAACAAGAAATTGGCTGGAGGTAATGATGATGAGGAATCTGACAAGTCCAAGTCTGAGGTCAATGACGAGGAAGACGAAGAGGGCAGTGAAGAGGAAGAAGATGATGATTGAACAAGTGGTTCGTTGTGTGTGGAAGGTGTGCTCTACTTCATCGTCCGGTGTTAGATTACCTTTTAGATGTCTCGCAGTTCTTAGTATATTTTAATCACTTTGCAATGTAGTGGCTACGTTACCCTATTAAATTTTAGGATTAAATACACTTCTCTCCCTCTAAGTATCACTCATTTTACATAAGTAATCCTAATTTAAAAAAATTTATAATAACATCCTCCAAGTACATTTAAGTAAGTAAAAATGACCCTAAATTCATTTCCGGCCAAAAAATGGCCCGGGTGCTGACGTGTCACCAGAAATCAATGTATTTCATTGTATTTTGTAATTTAGAACGTATTTCAATGTATTTTGCCATTAAAATAAATTAAATCCATGTATATACTCATTTACTTCTAACCTCACCCATATGTTTGCAACTAAAAATACTGTTTATTTCCCTTCATCCATTTCAGTCTAACACAACAGTATTGACCATCCCCTATATATCAGGGTTCTATGAGATGGTGGAAAGAGAAAGAGAATGAGTAGAAGAACAGAAGAAAAAGAAGGTGCAAAGAAAACGAATGTGTAGAGAAAGACATACCTGAAAGTTCTTTGGCTGCAGTTTTGTATCACTGTCATTTTCTGGGTGTACTCAGGACATCTTGGACTGATAAAAATTTAGGTAGGAGATTTTTTGCTTACCAAACTATTGGAGTTCAAGGATGTGGTTTCTTTTATGATCCTCCAATACAAACAAGAGCAATCCGAATTATTCCTGGCCTCCTAAAAAGGATTTCTGTAACTGAGCAAGAACTCACAAAGATGTATAAAAGAGAGAAAATTTATAGAGGAATAATAGTGTTTTTGCCTATTGTAATGTTTATAAAATTTATGAGAAATGATATTTCTAGTATGCAGTGTATATAATTTGAATCCATGTTGTTATGAATGAAAAACAAAGTTCAAAAGAACAGAGCACACAAAACAGCTTTCAAAAGCAGAGTACACATGTAGTTCATTCACCATTCACAGAGTACACCATTCACCATTGACCATTCACAACACTATATAACACACACACCCAAATTCAAATATTACTGTAACACCCCCTGTCCCACATCGAAAGATAAGGAAAAAATTTATCTGTATATAAGGAATTGAGTTGCAAACTATAGACATGTGGTTTCTAAGTTTGCAAAGTTTCACATCAAAATATATGCAGTAGCAGCCCCAAAAAATATATGAAGTAACAACCCCAATAAATATATTATATCCCTAAAATATGTAAAGTATTAGTCTCAGTCATAACTCCCTAATGTCCCTTTATATGATGATTGTGATTGAGCCAGCTCCTATTAGGTACATTATTCTTCACTCTGTGATCCTCATTCAAGTTGAACACTATAATAGACAAAAATGACAAAAATGACAATATAAGTGAACCAAATGAATACTTATACTAATATTGCCAGCATTTGTTCCTTGCTCACCTCTTGAGCTACTCATGAACTAAAATAAAATACAAAAAAGGTTGAATATGTTACCAAAAATAACCAATTTAAAGAGCATAGTGTTATATTACTTATTGAAATTTTTGATCTTGTCTAAGACTGCTGAGTTATAATTGGTGGTGTTAAATTTATTTCCTCTTGGCTGACTGCAGCTTCATTGCTTTCTTCTCTAACTGCAGCTTCATTAGTTGGTTGGTTCCCTTGCTGCTTCTTGTGAAACCTTGAATTATGTCTATACTACCAACAAACTCTGCATTTAAGAGAATTTTAAAAAAAAATTCCCCAAATTTCCATGACTGTTATCTCCTCCCGGCTAAGGTTCATCTCTATTCCTTTTCCTTAACTTCTTTGGCCTACCAGGAAGTTTGTTGTATGTTGGAGTACCTTGAACCTCAGCTCCCCGCATATCTGAACTCTCCATTAGAGCAATGACTGGTGCATAAACTAATTAGTAGGTGTTGATCTTGTAGAGATCATTAACAAATATACTAGGATCTAGGTTCTTGAAAGACATACATATAATGGCATGACTACATGGTATACCAGTTATATCCCACCGCCTACAACTACAGCCCTTTGTCTCTAAATCAACTGAGTACTGATCTCCATACATTGTCCTCACTTGGTATCTAAATTCACTAACAGCTGTAGGGATTAATTATCCTGCAAATTTTTTACCAGTTTCTAACCTTTCTAGTGCATCAGGACAAAGGTTCCCATACCATTTCTTGCATATATCTCGATTAAAGGCTATCATTTTCATCAATAAATCCCTAATATCCTCAAGCACACTGAGGATATGCTTCTCCCTTGCCAACTTGATCATCCCATTAAAGCTCTCACATAGATTGTTAGTCAAAATATCACATTTTAGTTTTGGATATGGACTAAAATGTGATTTTGACCATTGCTAGGGTGGCTTGTCAGCTAGCCACTCAATTGTCTTAGGATCAACCTTTTTCGGTTCCTCCATTGATACATTAAACTTCATCATATTATTGGCCCTTGCACAATTCCACAACAATTTCCTTAGTTGCATACCTCTATGCTCAACATTAGCAAAGTTCTGGTGCAAGTGCTGGAAACAAAACCTTCTATCAGCATTAGGGACTATATCATCATATGCTGCAATTAACATTTTCTGTTTGTCAGACATAAATGTCCACCCATATTCATTCTCAATCCCTACATCATCCTTTAAAATTTTTAAAAATCATGTCCATGTAGCCTTTATCTCATTTTTCACAACTGCATATGCTAAAGAAAACATATTGTTATTAGGATCAATACCTACTGCAGTTAAAAAGACTTCTCCATTTGTACTCTTTAGGTGGGTACCATCAACCCCAATGACATGTCTACAATGATTGAAGCCTTCCTTTAGTCCTCCCAAATAGATATAAATCCTTTTAAAAACTGATTTTTCTGTTGCTAGTGTACCCTCTTTAGTAACCAATTTAACTGTACTACCTGGATTTAGCCTTTTCAACTCTTCAACATATCACTAGAGCTTCACATATTGTTCATTAATGATGTCCTGGATCATCTTCACTACTTTGATCATTGTTCTATAAGCTTGAGCCTCTGATATCTTCACAATATCTTCATTCCAAATAGTTTCTACAAAGGTGGCAACATTTATCTTTGGATTTTTTTTAATTCATTTATATACTTCTCTACAAGCCACCTAGAGTTAACATGCTTATTTCTAGCATCTCTCGAACAAGTATGGGGGCCATATAACTTCTTTACTTGCAGTGTATTCTTCCTCTGTAACTTATTAGCATATATCTTCCACGGACAAAGAGGATTGCATTTATAACCAACCTTAAAAGCTTTATTCTTGTATATTACTAGATTTCTTCCATGCTTAACTAAGTGAGCTCTAACTGCCTTCTTGAATTGTTTATTGTCCTTGAACAACATGCCCTTTTCAAATTTAGGATCATCCATCATAGTTTCAAAAATCAAACTCTCGCCATTTTGGTCCATCTTCATCTTCATTTACAGTTATTTTAGGAATTTTTTTCTTGTATAAGATCTTCCTTATCATCAAATTCAGTGACCTTCTCCTTGGCTTTTGCAGTCACATTTTCTTTCCCTTTTGCAATCACCTTCTCTTTCTTTCTTCTTGAGACCCCTACTTCTTCTTGCTCTCTCTCATCTCTACCATTTATGCCTTCTATGCCACTGTCCACATTGGCCTTAAAAGCAATGTCATATTCCTTATATGAACTATCATAAAATTGTTCGTTACATGAGGGATCTTCACTGTCATCATTATTAAAGTGGATGTCTTCCTCATGACCACCAGACTGGATGTCTTGCTCATTAATATCATAGTGGATGTCTTCTTCATTATCAAGAAACTGGTTGTCTTCCTCATCATCATCAAATATCTTCAATGAAGATGACATTTGTAAGAGCTAGTGAGTTATAACTACTATATCCACTTCTCTGGACTTCGGAATAAAATGTTTCAAGTTCTTAATATCATTAACTGATATTAGTTCCTTGTATCCCTTAACTGGATCAAAGTAGTAGAATGATAATAACCATGGTTTTAAAAATCGGATCGGTCCGTCGGTTCAACTGCCGGTCCGTCGGTTCAACTGGTAAAAATTGAAACCGGTCAGCACTCCGGTCCGATTTGAACAAAAAAAATATTTTTGATCAAAAATCGGTTGACCCACCAATTCGAACCGGTGGTTCAACTGGTAAAACCAGTTAATTGACCCAGTGACCCAGTTTTTAAATTTTTTTTTGTACCAAATTTTTTTTAATATTAAAATTATCCACTTTTAGTAATATTGTAACTCAACTTTATTATAGTTTAGTTCATCAAAAATGAGATTTTTTTAAAATTTTATTAATTACTAATAATATATATTAATGACGACAATGAGTCAATAACGGTTCGACCATTGGTTGGACGAGTGACCTATCCACCTAGTACATTTTTCGATTCGATGACCAGTTCAGGTTTGAAAACCTTGACAATAACCCACAAAGTCCAACCTCCATTGCCATACTATTCAACTCCCTTGGGGTTAACTGACTAAGCTTATAATAGTCAAAATACTGACATTGACCCCCTCATACCCCCCCAAATCTATAAATTCACTAGCATAGTGCAATCTTCTACTAAATAAGATATCATCATGCAAATCTGCAGTCAACAAAAGCATAAAAAATACACCTACAACAAAAAAGACTATTATTTCATTACTTTCAAGCATAATAAGTTAAAAACAAAGGACAAAGAATATTTTGAAACCCAAAGAAGGGACCACACAGTTGTTAAAAAATGAAGATTCGAAGAGAGAAATTGCACCATCACTTTCTCAACTACCATTACTAACTAATATTTATATACACACACACACATGTATCATAACTTTCTCAACTACCATAAAGGTGAAAGTAATCATGTCAAAAAAATTATTTTAACTCCATATTTTAGAGTTCGATTGTCTTCCAAATCTCGAATTCTCACCGCCCACACCATTGCAGCTTGATTTTAAACCTCGATTAGCTAGTTTTTTTTTTACCGAAATTAGCCAGAAATCCACAAATTTTCTCCAATTTTATACACTATCGAGCTCGATCGTTCTTCTATATACATAGCCTTAACTTTTTACCGAACTCAGTTTTTCAAATTTTACTTCAGTAAATGCTTTATTGGAGTTATATTGTATTGGAAATGTATTTAGTAAATAAATCGTATATTATAATGGTCATGTACAGTCAAATCGTATTCTACAGGTTTTCTAGTGACACATCAGCACTCAGGCCATTTTTTTTTGTTGGAAATAGAATTAAGGTCACTTTTACTTACTTAAGTGTATTTGGAGGATGCTAATATAATTATTTTTAGATTAGGGCCACTTGTGTAAAAATGGTGATATTTCGAGGGATAAAAGTGTATTTAACCCTAAATTTTAATTATTAATTGGTGGAAATGTTCACATGGGATTAAGATTTCCTTTTTTTTTTCCAGTTATACATGTTAGATGTTTGATAAAACTGAATATAAAGTTCTGAAAGAAAATCTGAATGAGCTGAATGAAGTAGAAACTCTAAATATAGAATGAAATAATGTGTTTGATAACTGTCTGTCTAAAATATCTGAATACATGTATTTTCCTATTTTAATCTTCTGGACTATTATAAACAAATTTATTATGTAATTTTAAATAAACAATATTATCTAAGAAAAATTAAATATAAACTTGTAAACAATCTTTGATGGAGTATATTATTAGTAATATAATTTTAGGAATAAATACTAATTTTTTTTAATAACATGTTATTGGTCCATAAAACCCAAACAAAACTACAACAACATTCATTAAATTGGTTATTGACTAATTTGTTAAAGAAAAAAAATCAAAAAACAATTTGTAAGCAACAAAATTTGTTTACAATAGTAAAAATAAAGATAGCTATTAAATGTAATTTTTAATTATCTATGAGGGTAGGTAGGTAAAAATATCATTCAACACTACTTCTTATTGATTCAGCCACAATTTTCTGGATGAATCGTTAAGACGCATTCAAACACATTCAGTGTTTAAAAATTATAAAACAAACAGTCGGAATGATTTATTCAGTTAGATTCAGACTTATTCAGATATAAACAAACAACCCCTTAGTCGATAAAAGATTATTGTATAAAACATTTATTTAATAAATAAACTACATTTGTTTAGGGCGTATAGAACATTTATTTAATAAATAAACTACATTTGTTTAGCGCTGTTATTGTGGACTAGGAAGGATTAAATTAAGCCCAGCTGGAGACTCCTAACAATTTCCATGTTTTCTGGCAAGCATTTTGATACAAGTGACCTATCAGATGAATGAATGAAAGTGTAAAGCATTGAAATAACTTAAATTGTGTAGAAATCACAAGCATTTTCCAACACGATACATATTCTCCATCGTTATGTAACCATTGCTTATTTGCATTCGGAAAAACCATACGCATATGACACAAAAGGCAAGAATATTTTGCTGCTGATAGGGCTGGGTGTGAAGGAGAATTGGTGATACTGGCTATCAGGTCAGACAGAGGCCTGGCCCGTAAGCTGGGTGCCTTAAGAATTTGTTACTTGTATGCAAATCATAGATATAAAAGGAGGTTATAAATTACTTGGAATCCATCAGAAACTGGAACACGAACATCCAAAGCACCTAAAAGGAAAAACATAGGAGCTTTCACCTGCAAATATTAACAATTTAATTACATAATAACATTGACCCTGATATTATTTAATAAATTTAAATGTCCATAGAAGTACAGTTTACTCTTCAGATGGTTAATACAGCATAAGGTGTTAGCCACGTTAGTAATAATCTTTTTGCAGAAGCAGAAATACAATAAAATTCAGGAAAGAATTCTATATTGATATTAAAGTAAAACCCAAAATAAAACAAATTTAACCTTAATACAATGGACGCTGAACAGACTAGATTGTAGCTTTGAGGACTGTAAGAACAGTTTCCTTAAGACAATATTTGGTCGTGGCAGGACAAATTGTCTCCCAGGATACAACAATGCTCTGAAGCGAACTCTACCATGTGTAGAAAGATTATCACCGAGTAGGAAGGAAGAACAAAGAAGAAAGCCTAAACTATTTTTTTTTCCAAAAAGAAAATCCACACACTCTACATCATGGGAGAATACTCTTATAACAAGAGTTGAGCGAGTAACTCCCAAATAACCAATTAATTCCATCATTGATGCCCACTAAGCCTTCATAAAATAGACCATCAATTTCTCATTCATTATCATCCCCACTAAGCCTTCATAAAGTAGGCTCATTCATTATCATCCGTTTCTCAACAATCCCCCACATGAATGAAAATTGAAAACAAAGGAATTCGATGTGGTGATAACTCTCTACAGTTGATATTAGCATAGGATAGGTAGGCATCAACCCTTGAACCTTCCCTTGTGAAGTATATTTACTTTACTGGCTGACTAGTAGACGTGATGTCCTTGAACTATTCTGCCGTTTGTGTAAACGATGATATACCTCACACAAATACCAACATAACACTATTTTGGTTCTCATGGTTATGTTCATTATAGTCGTGAACATCTCCTGGTTCTGCAAGAATTGAAGAAAACTAAACTCATTAGTTTTCCTTGAAGCGACCCCACTTCATTCTCACATAGGTGATTTTATCTTTTTGTTCAGATTACTGACACACAAGAATCATTAAAAGCATAGCTTAACCTTATTCGATTTCATATCACTGTTTACAGATAAGGGTTAGACCCCTACAATGATAATACATTGTCTATGCAATTAGGTTGTCCCATTGAACCTAGATTCTGGGATCTCCAGTCAACAAGGTTGAGTTTTCCTTCACATAGAATCTTTAAATATTTATGGCCATTAATCCCATTCTTCTTGATGTCGTTTCAACTTGATCTCGGTTTAAACCTTTGGTTAGCGGATTCGCAATGTTATCCTTTGATTTTACATAAACAATAGAGATAACCCCCATTGTGATCAGTTGCCTAACGGTATTATGACGACGACGCATGTGTCTCGACTTACCGTTATACATCACGTTCTGTGCTCTTTTAATCGATGCTTGATTATCACAATATAAACAAATTGTGTGCACAGGCTTTGGCCATTCAGGAATATCCTCCAAGAAGTTTCGTAACCATTCGGCTTCTTCTCCAGTTTTATCCAGAGCTACAAACTCAGACTCCATTGTGGATCTGGTTATGATCGTTTGCCTTGAGGATTTCCAAGACACTGCTCCTCCTCCCAGAGTGAACACGTATCCACTTGTACCTTTGGAATTCTTTATATCAGAAATCCAACTAGCATCAGAGAATCCTTCTAATACTGCAGGTTCTCTCGTATAGTGCAGTCCATAATTACGAGTGTATCTTAGATAACGAAGTATCCTAACGATAGCTTTCCAGTGGTTATCCCCTGGATTACTCGTGTATTTGCTTAAACTATTTACAGTGAAAGCAATATCAGGTCTTGTACAAGTCATGAGATACATCAGACTGCCTATAATCCTTGCATATTCTACTTGGTCAATGCTTTCACCTTTGTTTTTACAGAGGTGCTGGCTGATGTCTAGAGGAGTTCTAGCTTCACTAGAATCATTCTTGCTGAACTTCCCAAGTATCTTATCCACGTAATGTGACTGGGTTAAAATGAAACCATTAGGTGAACGCTTGATTTGGAGTCCCAAAATCACATCAGCCAGTCCCATATCTTTCATATCAAACTTAGAGTTTAACATGTCCTTAGTATTCCTCACCATATTTTCATTACTACCCACAATCAGTATGTCGTCAACATATAAACACAGAATAACATATCCTTTGTTTGTGATTTTGACATAAATACATTTATCACATTCGTTTATATTATAGCCATTAGCCATCATGACATCATCAAATTTCTTATGCCATTGTTTTGGTGCTTGCTTTAGTCCATATAAGGACTTCACCAATTTACAAACTTTTCTTTCCTGACCTAGAACTACACAACCTTCAGGTTGTTCCATGTAGATCTCTTCATCAAGATTTCCATTCAAAAAGGCTGTCTTAACATCCATTTGATGTACTTCGAGATTCCGTAAAGTGGCAATAGCAAGTATCATCCTAATAGAGGTTATTCTCGACACTGGAGAATAAGTATCAAAGTAATCAAGGCCTTCCTTTTGTCTATATCCTTTTATAACCAATCTGGCCTTGTACTTATCAATTGTTCCATCTGCTTTCATTTTCCGTGTGAAAATCCATTTAGAACTTAGTGGTTTCGTTCTCAGAGGAAGGTCCACTAATTCCCATGTATGATTTTGCATAATGGAATCAATTTCACTTCTTATAGCCTCTTTCCATAAAGGACTATCTGTTGAATTTACAGCCTGACTGTAATTCTGAGGTTCAACCTCTAGCATATAGGTTAGAAAGTCTGGTCCAAAATTTTTTTCAACCCTTGCCCTTTTACTTCTTCTAGGCTCTATCTCTTCATTTCCTTTTACTTCAACTTCATGTTGAATGTCTTGACTGTCTTCATTAACAGTCTCAAGAGATCGTTTAGAACCCGATTCAATCTCTTCACGTTTGCATGGGAAAATGTGTTCAAGGAATGAAGCATTCTTTGATTCCATGAATGTGTTCTTGTGTATATCAGGATTCTTAGAATCATGAACAAGAAACCGATATGCGTTACTGTGAAGCACATAACCAATGAAAATACAATCCACCGTCTTTGGACCTATTTTCATTTTCTTTGGCAACGGAGCCAAAACTTTTGCAAGACACCCCCACACTTTTAAGTAGTTATAGGAAGGTCTTCTTCCTTTCCATAACTCATGTGGTGTCTTGTCTAATTTCTTATGAGGCACCTTATTTAAAAGGTAATTAGCTGATAAGACAGCTTCCCCCCACATGTTTTGTGGCAATCCAGAACTATTTAGCATCGCATTCATCATCTCTTTCAGAGTATGATTTTTGCGTTCCGCTACCCCATTAGATTGAGGGGAGTAAGGTGGAGTAACCTCATGAATAATACTATGTTGGGAGCAGAACTTACCAAATGGTTCAACGTATTCACCACCACGATCACTCCTTACCACCTTAATTTTCTTATTAAGTTGGTTTTCAACTTCCTGCTTATAAAGAACAAATTTCTCTAAAGCTTCATCTTTGCTTTTAAGCAAATATACATAGCAATATTTTGTACTATCATCAATAAAAGTGATAAAAAATTTATTACCCCCTTGTTTGGATAAATTTTAAATCACATACATCACTATGTATCAGATCAGGTGGTTCTGTATTTCTTTCAACTGTATGAAATGAAGATCTTGTTAATTTTGATTCAACACAAATTTCACATTTATGTTTATGATCAATTTGGAATGTTGGAATATGTTGTAAATTAATTAACCTACGTAGGGTATTATAATTTACATGTCCAAGTCTACCATGCCATAAATTAAATGACTCAATGATATAAGCAGAAGAAGTATTATTCTTATTATTGATCATTGCATTGGACTTGCTAGAGATGGCATTAATTTTCCACATGTCATTACACACATACCCCTTTCCCACATGCATTCCCCCTTTTGACAAAACAAACTTGTCCGATTCAAATACCATCCTAAAACCATGAATGCTTAGGAGGCTACCAGATACAAGATTCTTCCTAATTTCAGGAACATACAAAACATTCTTCAAAGTCACTTCTTTTCCTGAAGTCATCTTCAGAATTACAGTACCACTTCCCTTGATCTTGGAAGTTGCAGCATTGCCCATGTAGAGCTTCTCCCCATTCTTGCTAGGAACCAGTTCAACAAAGGAATCTTTGTCACAACAGACATGACGCGTGGCACCGGTATCCAGCCACCATTCCCTTGGATTTGAGTCAACGAGGTTGACTTTAGAAATCACAGCACATAAGTTGATGTTAGACACTTCTCTAGCAATTTCTTCCACAACATGTGCTTCATTAGGCTTCAACTTTCTAGGCAGCCTACATTCAGAGGACTTGTGCCCAGCCTTGTTGCAATTGTAGCATTTTCCATTAAATTTTGGTTTCTTAGAAATGCCACCCTTAGGACCCAATTTGGACACAGATTGAGGTTTTTTTTTCCTTTCTTGGAGTCTTTCTTTACCTCCACCACATTCACCTTAGCCTCAGATTGGTGGACAACGTTGGAAAATTTCTTCTCCAAGCCTTTGTTGTCTTCCTCAATTCGAAGTCTAACAATTAGTTCTTCAACTGTCATCTCCTTTCGCTTATGCTTAAGATGATTTTTGAAGTCTTTCCAACCAGGTGGTAACTTTTCAATAATACAAGCCACTTGAAAAGATTCACTAATTACCATACGTTCAGCATGAATCCCATGAATAATCAACTGGAGTTCTTGAACTTGATTCACAACAGTTTTGGAATCAACCATTTGGAAATTCAGAAATTGGCTCACTAAAAATTTCTTAGCGCCAGCATCTTCTGATCTATATTTCCGGTCCAAGGATTCCCAAAGTTCCTTTGCCGTTGTCTTAATACTGTATACACTATAAAGTGCATCAGTTAGACCGTTCAAAATATAATTACGGCAAAGGAAATCAGATTGTTTCCATGCCTCAATTGCATTGTAGGCGGTGACATTATCCACCTCATCATCTCTGATAACAGGAGGATCATCCTTCAAGCAATTAGCCAAATTCAACATAGTAAGGTAAAACAGCATCTTCTGTTGCCAAGTCTTAAAATTCACACCAGTGAATTTTTCTGGTTTTTCGCTGTGATTGACAGGTATAGTTTGGCGGGGAGCCGCAATCTGGAAACCAGACCCGTATATAGGACCAGAACCAATGTTCTGTGAACCAAATACGTTCTGTCCATCGGTGCCATTCTGTGAACCAGAACCTAGATTGTTCTGTGGACCAGTTGGAACAATTTCATTCTCAGGAATATTCATTCTGAAAATACAAACAGACCAAGTTAGTCTAAAAAATAACAAACTGTTTTGAATAGGAAACAAACTATTATTTAATTATTCCAGAACGGTCCAAGTGAGTATTAACTCAAAACAGTCCAAATAAGAAAACCAAGTCAAGGTATTCCAAAGCAAAGGTATAACCTGCAACTTAATAAAAGATTAACCAAAACCCAAATATTGTCTTAAGATTGTTAGCCACGTTAGTAATAATCTTTTTGCAGAAGCAGAAATACAATAAAATTCAGGAAAGAATTCTATATTGATATTAAAGTAAAACCCAAAATAAAACAAATTTAACCTTAATACAATGGACGTTGAACAGACTAGATTGTAGCTTTGAGAACTGTAAGAATAGTTTCCTTAAGACAATATTTGGCCGTGGCAGGACAAATTGTCTCCCAGAATACAACAATGCTCTGAAGCGAACTCTACCATGTGTAGAAAGATTATCACCGAGTAGGAAGGAAGAACAAAGAAGAAAGCCTAAACTATTTTTTTTCCAAAAAGAAAATCCACACACTCTACATCATGGGAGAATACTCTTATAACAAGAGTTGAGGGAGTAACTCCCAAATAACCAATTAATTCCATCATTGATGCCCACTAAGCCTTCATAAAATAGATCATCAATTTCTCATTCATTATCATCCCCACTAAGCCTTCATAAAGTAGGCTCATTCATTATCATCCGTTTCTCAACATAAGGTTACTGTCTGAAAAAGGTTAATATAAGAGTTTATCATGCTAATTTAAAGGAAAAGGAAAGTATTCTGTAACAAACCTAGGTAGTTATCAGACAACTAAAACACTAGTGCTCGGAGAAGGGCTGAAGGAGTCAATGCTCAGACCAATTAAGTGTGTCGTTAGAAAGCCACCATGGGAATTTCCAAGCAGAGTTATTTTGGATGGGTCTGCAAGTCCAATGTCAATGACACGATCAATAGCCGTAAGTACATCTTTAACATCCTGTGTTGATTTAGAACAAAAAATTAGGATCAGCAAGGGCTCTAAAGTTCATTACTTTACTAGCAGAAATATGCTTAGGTACTAGTGGAATAATTCTATAGCAAGAATAATAACCATTTTGGAGTGAACAATAAGCACCTGGGACCCAACTTTCCCCGGGAGAGATTGAATTGCTTCTTCACCAAAGCCCAATGAACCTCTGGAATGAAGTTAAAAATTAATAATATACTCCTTTCGTCCCAAATTAATTGTTCAGTTTTGACTTTTTTAAGTTAAATTGACTATTTTTAGAATTAATAATTAAGCATATATAAATATATTTCTAAAATTATAAAAATTGGGGTTAATAATAAATTGTATATACTTTCTTTTGGTTATAATCTCTTCACCTATATTTTAGCAAAAATAGTAAAAAGATTAATTAAAAAATGGTCAATTTGACTTTAAAAAGTCAAAACTGAGTAATTAATTTGGGACGGAGAGACTAAAAGGAAGCTAAATTAGAGATATAGTAATTGCGTGTGTCTGACAAACTACCAAACAACTATTTCCTGTCCAGAATTTTTTCAATGCATGTAAAATGCATTTTCAGGCAGATCAAAGCTGCACTCCAACCCAAAAGAGAAGAATACACCAAACAAATTTATACATGCATAATATGCATAAATTTTATTTTCTTTAATGTGTGTCGTGTGCTAGTATCATGACTTGTAAACTGCTATAGAATAATCTAATTAGTTCCTCAAACACTTGAGGGACATGTAGTATGTAAAACTCCATGCCTTTATATATATATATATATCCGCATCTCCTTGAAACTCTCCCTTGTGCAATCTCATTAACTGATGCTGATGCTGAAGGCGAATTATGGGTGAAGGGTTCGATGTATGTTGAAAGTGTCATGTTCGTTGGATGATGACAAAGAGAGCATGCTGCCTTTTTCCAGCATAGGTTTCCCCCCAGTCTTCCTCCCAAATCCCTTGACCTTTCCTGCTACTACCATCCATATCTGTGTATCCACCTTTCTTGTAGCCCATGCCACCAAACGTGGGCCTGGAGGGAGCCGGTTCCTCAGCTATGTAAGCAATGTAATTTTCATCAAAATCCCATGAAATTCCCTCAAACCTGTGCCATCAGAAGACTTCTAAAAATATAAAGACACCAACGAAGGGATGACAAAACAAATTTATATGTTAAAGAATAGCAAGTAACAGAGTCGAATGTTAAAAGATCATCAGGAGTATTTGATTGATACCAGAACTTACCAACCGTCTGAATATACTGAGCCATGGATAGATTGAGGAACATGTAACTCCTTTTCCAGCTGAGACGGACCCCAGATTTCAAACTGAGTTGGAGACTGATTTTCAGGATTTCGTACTACAAGAAGTTTTGAACCTGAAGGTGATGGAACCATTATAGATGCCCCTGTAATCTCAAAAGGAAATGGCGCCCACTGAAAGCTTACAGAGCTACTACTTTCTCTCAAAATATTACTGGCTAAAATATGTTTTCTCCTCTTGTTGGCCAAAAGATTTGGTTGGCTAATTGAAAACATTGCCTGTGAGCCTGAACCTGCTACAAAAGTTTCTATATGTAAATGTTGTAATATATAAAGGGGGTTAAATACACTTTTTCCCATTGTACTCGACCTCGGTTTACAAATGCATCATTGAACTGAATTTTTTTATGGTCAACTCATTGAACTACACATTATTTACAAAAAATGATAGAACCGTTTGTGTCCGTTAACCATTTAACAGAAAATTGACGTGGCAATATATTACATTACTTACTTGGATTAAATATAAAAATAAAAATAAAAAGAAGCCAAATCAGATAAATTAATTATTTTATAAATGAAAAACAAATCACTAAAAAACAAAAACAAATACAGAAACAGAAACAAAAACAAAAATCCATGATTCAGGGTGGGAAGCAGTGGGACGATATTTACAGAAAAAGAAAACACAACCTTGACTTCAGGGTGGAGGAGAAACAGAGCGATTGAGATTATAATCAACCGACAAAGCCTCTTCTCTATCATTATCACCCATTATTCTTGGCCTCAAATCCAAACGCGTCCCAACATCTTTTCCTGAAACAACATCCTCTGTTTCTTCACTCTTTCTTAAAATTTCAGTTCCAAAAGAATGAGCCAAAGGAGATTGATGAGCTGAAGAAGATGAAATTACATAACTCCAAGAATCAACAGCTGATCGAATTTCTTCTTTTCATATGTTGGGTAGTGATGTTAATTTATAATTTTTTTGTATGTTTGGTTTTGATATAAGTTCTACAAATTGGGGATCTGATTGGGTTATTGTTGATTGCGAAGTGAATTCGATTTTTGAAAATTAGGTTAGCAAATAAGGTTTTGAAAGTGGAAAACTTATTTCATTGTAATGGGTCTAGTTTCAATCATTGATTTTGCTTCAAAATATATGTCATCGTGAAGATGGGTGGAGAAGAAGATTGATTTTCTTTTTAGGGGTATTATTTTTGCTTCTCTTCCATGTTGGTGTTGTGGTTCTAATACATTTATATATCTTGAATTATATGATTCTAAGAGCAGAGGTTCTCATTAAAATTTTACCCATTGATCCATTCTGATTTGAAGTGGTGGCGGCAATGGTGGAGGGTTGTGGCGGCAGCGGTTTAGGTGGATGATGAAAAAGAAATTGAAGGTTCTTTTTCTCTAATTTCGTTTTAGAGTGAGAAGCAATGAATTTATCTCTAATTTGGGGGTGAAAATGGGTTTCTCTCACTAATTTAGGTAGTGATGGATCTTAAGAATAATGATGGTGTTCTCTCACTAAACAGATAAAGGAAGAAGATGAAGTAAGAATGAGGAGAGAGAAAGTTATTTTTTTGTTTGATTATGCTATTTGGTATTAGAAATCTAAAACTTTTATTTTGGTTTAACCAAAATTTAGTTAATTTTAGTATTAAAATATTATTAGTTTTCCACCTTAGCAAATTATATAGACAAATGTTTAAAAAAATTAATTTCTCTCTCACATGTGCAAGTCACATGCAAGGCTTCTGTTAAAAGTCAACTCATTTAACGGATTTTGTAACGATTTGACAAATTTTTGTAGTTCACTGACTCGATTGTAAAAAAAATTAGTCCGGTGATGTATTTGTAAACCGACCCCTAGTAGAGTGGGGAAAACTGTATTTAACCCTATATAAAGGTACCAGGTTGTAAGAGAGAAGAAACAAAGTAGATTAAGAAATAAATTAATAAATAGGAAAAAATATAAGCTCCAACCTATAAAGTACGATAAAAATAAGGAAAACGTTAAATTCACGCTAAATTTTGTTATTTTCGCACACATAACTCATATATTAGCTATGGTTGAGTCACTTAATAATAATACAAAATTTGTATTCCAAAATTACCCTCACTTCGATCCCTCAGCTCCACCATTTTTTCTCTCCTCTTTCTCTCTCCACCATGCAAGCTCTTCAATCTTCTCCGCTTCGAGCTTCCCCGCTCGACCCACTTCGCAAAAACTCCGCCACGACCATTTCCAATGTCAAGCCACCCAAAAGGGTCTCGTTCATCACAGCTTCATCCACCAATTCCGCCCCCAAGCGAGAGAAAGATCCGAAGAAGCGAGTGGTAATCACCGGAATGGGATTAGTCTCCGTTTTTGGGAATGAAGTTGATGCTTATTATGATAAGCTTCTCTCCGGCGAATCTGGGATTGGACCCATCGACAGATTTGATGCCTCCAAGTTCCCAACTCGATTTGGTGGCCAGATTCGTGGGTTTTCGTCCGAAGGGTATATTGATGGAAAGAATGACCGGCGGCTCGACGATTGCCTTCGTTATTGCATTGTTGCTGGGAAAAAGGCACTCGAAGATGCTGATCTTGGCGGAGATAAGCGCTCAAAGGTTGTACTTTTATTGAATTTGTTTGTTTTTGTTGTTTAATTCAGTGAATTAGGTTTGTGAGTTATGCATTTTCTGCTCAAATTTTAGATCTAAAGGTTGTTTCTTTACTCATTAGTGGTGGAATTGGACATGCAGGACTCCATTAATATAATTCGGGGGTTGAAAGTTTGATTTGAGTATCTTTTGCAAAAGGACAATTTTGGAATATAAATTTTGTATTATTATTAAGTGACTCAACCATAGTTAATGTATGAGTCATGTGTGCGAAAATAACAAAATTTAGTGTGGACTTAATATTTCCCAAAAATAAATGAATAAGCAACCAACAAGCATACCACTGGTTGACTTAAAGGTCCATGCCTTGTCAATGGTGGATATATTTGTGAATTCTTGAAGCAATATGGATTGAGAAGCATATTCTTCCTCAGCAACAGCATCGACACCTGCTGGTGATTTGATTGTGGGGCTGACACCAGAGCCATCCATTGTTAAGCAGACTGACTCGCTTGTGCTATAAATTAAAAGAAAAAGAAAATCAATAGGCCAAACGGCCAAGCGTTACGAAACCAACACACATGAATATGCTTCTTGAAGACCTGGCACTGTAACATTCATCTACTCATGGAGCATAACCCAAAATAAAATTAATAAAAATAAATAAATACTAATAAAAATGGAAAGACGGAAAGCTTAGAACTTTGAAAATAGTTTTAGTCGTTGACCAAAAGAGTTTCACCAGAAAATAAAAAAGATAAAAAATCTTGTAGTTTTCTAGGTTGTACAGACTTTTACATTGCATGAAACAGTATTCATCCTTATATTTATGAGTTTTAAGAACAAAAGATAAAAAAGGTGTGGTGTGGGGGGGGGGCAATTGGAGGGAGAAACTAATTGTGAGTTTTCTGGGAGAAAATTGGAGCAAATTTCCTCCAAAAAATTTACACAAAAGGTTATGACCGTAAGCATGGTAGCTTAAGACCTTATATAAATACAAATCTTACGTATCCACATGTTCCGATATGGAACTAGGGTATTATATCAATCCACAAGGGAACATCCAAATACTTGTTTTCTCAATATCAGGGGTCAGTCCTTGGCATTCCTGTCCCTGTAATTGTAGAAATACAACTTATATTCTACTTACATCATAAGGGGAAAAAATTAACTACTATATATAGATATATCAAAAGGCAAAAAATAAGTAGCGTATTTTCATAATATTTCCATAGTATACTGCCATAACCTCATGAGCTTAATTTCCACTTATGGTGAGAAGTGGACGGGATGTAGACCTAACCTTAGATATTCTCCCTCAGCGTGGATTATTTCAGCAAATCCTAGTAACCACCATTATTTAAAGAGTGGTAAAAACTAACTCACCGGTATTTAATTATTTATGCAATAATTTGGACTTGAGTGCTTCACATATTAGATGCAGAATTGCAGATCACAGATTTAAATATTTAACATAACAATTTCTCATTTTTCTTATTGGCATGCCCAAGCAAAGTGTCCATAACTAATTTACAATGATGTTGTTATCGAAGAGAAAAAAAATTATACAATAAAAAGATAAGGAATGAAGTCACGATAGTGATAACCTTGGAAGAGAAAAGGGTCTGTCAGACTTAGAGGAGAGAGAATTGCGGGAGAGTAATTGATGAGGAAATAAAGTTGAAGCATAATATAAAAAACCAGAATATATATATATATATGAAGACAGAAATTAAAACAAATCTTTTATTTCTATGTGCTCAATTACTTTTCTACAATATGCAGCTCTTTGTATAGAGTTACTGACTAACCGATGATACTAGAAAATAAGACCACTAACTACGTTTCTACAATATGCAGCTCTTTATATAGAGGTACTGACGAACAGATAATACTAGAAAATAAGACCACTAAACATTCCAACGTGCCTAAGCTATAGACTAGGTAAATGACTATAACAACTTCCTAATGAAGTCGTAAACATTCTGACTGCTACTACACTAATAACAAATCCCTATTGACAACAACTAATACTTAGTGTAATAGTTCACGTCCCTCCCTTAGACTGATGTGATGTTCTAAACATTCAATTTAAAATTCTCTCAAATAAAATTATCCATAATGCATACTCCAAGCTTCTATCTTAGTTTTTGAAAGAATCAATTTGAGAGAAGTATCATTATGTGAAGTATATCTAAATATCTCTAACAAATCTAAACAGGCGTAAAATAAAATAAAAAACTAAAAAAGAATTAAAAAAAGAAAATCAATGAGGATCTCCTTTTTGGGATAGTGTTATATTTTGAAAACTGATATTTTCACTATATTTTTTAATATTTTTATATGAAAAGTAAAGATGTTTAGTGACGGGGTAAACCGTTGTTATATGATTTATAGCGACATTTTTCATGTGAAAATATCATTTTCCTATATTTTACTTCCAATATCTTAACTTCTAAGTTATCAAAATTACATAATATAATTAATTTGAACAGGGAGGTGACTGAAAAGTATATAAGAGGCCCAACTTTAATCACTTCTAGTTCTAGGAAAAACTTTTGGGCTGAATCTTTATTAAATTATCTTGGCCTTTTTTTAAAAAAAAACAAAAACCCTACATTATCTGTCTTTGTAGAAATCGAACAGTTGGGTGATCAAATTCCCAGAATTGAATGAGAAGTGTCTTTGTGGAAATCGAACAGTTGGAAGGTTATACAAAAATGATCAAATTCTCAAAATTGAATGAGAAGAGTCTAAACGATGCTTTGAGAATTGAGATATTATGAGACTGATCAACGTTTTTTCCTAGCCCAAAAACAACTCCAAGCGTCATAAATTCATACTCTATAGTCATTTACCTAGTCTATAATTTATGCACGTTGAAATGTTAGTGATCTCATTTTCTAGTATTATCTGTTGGCCAGTACCTCTATATAAAAGAGACAGATTGTAGAAAAGACTTGTTTTAATTTCTCTTCTTCTTCTTATTTTATATTTCAATGGCGAGTTCTAGTCAGGGAGCGGGAACGGACCAGACGTTCAGAAAGGTTGATAGCATCTTTGCCGGGGCTCAAGACTTTGATGGCGCGGTTTTTCCAAAGCCGTACAATGCCGTAACAATTCCTGAAGTGGGACTCTTCTCCAAACTTTCGTACTTCTCATTCAGGAATGGCGTGCCAGAGCAGGCAACGTCACTCTTGGTCAAGGCGACTATCCCAAGCGCGTATCATTGGAGGCCTGTTGAGGGCCTCCCTACACAGAGGGCCAAAGAATACGTGGGAGTCTTCATCAAGACTGCTTACCTTGGCATCAAGGCAAGCCAGCCCACCGGGCTCCCAGACAACAAGGTCATCAAAGCGGCAGTGTTGATCGGTGTGGCAAGGGCAGTTGTCACTGTTGGATTTTACAGCAGTATTAACATGCGCAACAGAAGAATAAAATTGGAAGAACTTAGCTGGAAGATGAATGAAAACCGAGGCGTAGCAAAGCTACTGTCCTAAAAAGTGATTCCGCCCCCACAGGTAATAACCTCCGGTACAAATGGGCTGTCGGCGTTCACCCTCCAGGATTCAACGGCGAAACCTCCAATTGTGTGTACTCACAGAAAGAGATTTTGGACTTGTCTTTGTGGATTGCCCGACTGACGAACAGAGTTTACAGAGGAGGAGGAACATTTCTGAATAGTATGTTTTTTTAGGATAATTAAGCATGAAGAAATGATCCATATTCATAGGAGAAATGAGATCTCAGATCTCAGATCTGAAATACATAAAACGTGGGAAAGAACAGAAGAACCCGCGAGGCCAAATCATCCGGATTTGCACCCCCCCCCTGCGCGGGCGTAACGCGCGCCCACACGCATTAAGGTTTTCTGGCCGAAAGTCCAAGATCCAAGCTTGGCCCAACCCAATTCCTTAGCCAACCTCATGTGCGCGAGCCCATCCCTTTTTCCTCAACCATGTTATCAAGTCCAACACTAGGATATACTAATATACTCAAGAATAGTTTCCAAAGTGAGCAATGTGGGACTTTGGTAAACACTAGAATTTGAAGCATAACTAACAGTCACCACGTATTATGAGATCACTGCGGAGGATCTGATTCCTGAGGAGGCTGCACCTGCCATCTTCAAGGCCTCACAAGTCGGGAATGGGGCCTATGAGTTCACCCCCGTAAATCTGGACGCGAAGATAGTGGAAGCTATGAAGGATGCAATCAACATGGACTAGGCTATCTACGACGCCATCCACATGAGCTCTATCGGGCTCCCGGCGCTTCAGGGGTGGTCACTCATTATGACAGGTCACCACTATCTGAGGGACGTGGAGTCCAGGAAGGCCTATGCGGTGGTGGAGAGACAATTCTGGCGAGCGAAAAATGTTGCCTCGTGGTGGAACGATGACATCGACCTGTGTACCGACGCCTTGTGGCACAAGGCATGCCATCCCATAAGCCTGACGTTAAAGCTTCAATTCGCTACTAGTGACGCAGTAAAAAAGATGATAGTGGTAGCAGGAGCAGGATCAGCAGCGGCAAGATTGCCAGCGACAGAGACTGAGTTGAGAGCGGCGAACAGTCGTTTAGTTTTGATGCGGACCGTGAAAAGTATGTTTGAGGAATACGGAGGGAAGTTGGACTACTCTGTGTTGTCATATGCAGTTGACCTTGCCAAGAGCTACCCTATCGATCCCATTGCGCCGCAGATGCCCTTTCACAGGGTTGGTGGGACCCCAGCATGGGTCGTTGACAGGACCACTGCCCTGCGCTTCGTGGCCGAGGTAATGAACGCCAATGCTGACGTCATTGCGCATGCCTTCGGCTTCTACATGGCCATGACGGAGCAAAGTGAGCTTATGGGGAATGCCGCGAAGAACGATCCTCTCAAGACGTCTTTCTCCTTGACCAAACTAAAGAATCAGAGCACTGCTGCGTACATTGCAGGCTACCAGGGTTATGCTGACTACACTGCATTCAAGGCGAAACAAAGACGACAGTCAATTTGAGAGGCTCAGTCAATATGTCAATTAGGCCCGACAAAATATGAATTTATATAGTTTTCACAATATGAGTTATTAGTTCATTAAAAACAAAAATCATATTATCTATTTTAAATATATTTTAAATATAAATAATATAATTTTGGTTCATATGGTTATGATTCTAATCGAAGTCAACTCATATTTTTATTTTATAATTTAGTGTTATTATGATAATCAATTGAAAACTGCACATAGATTAAAGGCAATTGAATCCAAAATAATTACAAATGAGTTATTTGAAATATCAATTAGATCCTTTTTAGCAAAATCTAATTATCAATTTTTTGACATAATTTGCTCTGTTCTAATCCGAAATATATATTCATTTATTTAGATTTCGCTAAAATTTTATTAACTAAATCTACTAAAACGTTTTCCTCTAGGAGTTTTGGAGATTTTTTTTTAATATGAAAACTTTTAATTATGCATATTATGAACAATTCATACCAGTTAGTTTTTCAGAGAGAGAGAGAGAGACTTTGGTAATTGGGAGGAAGAAAATTTTCTAGAGATCGAGAGAAAATATTTTAGAAAGAGAATTAATATTTTTAGATAAGAGAGTATGAAATTTTTTATAAAAGGAGAGTGAAATTTGCAAGAATAAATTAT
The DNA here is from genome assembly GCA_034770075.1 of Aralia elata. Taxonomy (NCBI): domain Eukaryota; kingdom Viridiplantae; phylum Streptophyta; class Magnoliopsida; order Apiales; family Araliaceae; genus Aralia; species Aralia elata. Next base: position 10,896,345 of record CM068384.1, read on the forward strand.
TGCTTAATTTTATATTTTAAGACGTCTTAAAATTAATTATGAATTATTTGAAGTTAATTTAAAATTTTAAGATAATGAAATAAGCATGCTCCTAATTTAGAAAAAAAAATATGTCCTACACATTTATTTGCGTTCCATTCCACCATCATCACGCCATTGTATGTGGTCCTTCCAACTTGATTTTTTTTTTCAATTTCAAAATATAAGTTAATATTAATCTTTTAAAAGTTAATTTGCGACTTTTAAATTTAAAATTAACACATGATTCATTTAACTTTAAAAATGACGCATGATTCAGTTAAATTTAAAATTGGCACATGATTTATTTAAAATTACAATTTTTAAGCAGTTATAATATATTGAGATAATTATTTTCACAAGAAGATTTTAATATTTTCACAATGTCTCATTCACAAAATAACGTGAGTCATTTATTATTTATGTAAGGAGATTTGTAAAATTATCAATTTCATGTATTGAATCGGATGAAATAAATTTATATTAATTTAAAATTTAAAAATGTTCATGACTATTAAAAAAGCAATAGTAATTTTATATTCGAAAAAAATAAAATTTTAGCAAAAATAAAAAAAGAAAATTAAAAAGGATATATAAAATTCATTACATTCTTTTGTACATCAATGTGATGGACAAAAAATCTTCATGAAAATTGGCAACTTTCTTTGAGATGTCATCAATAATGAAAATTAATAATTGAAAGGTAGTGACTAGGAACGAAACTTAAAATTTTAAAATAACTGAATTAGGAGCATGTTTTCAATTATGCGAGGGAGAACCGACCAATTTGGGGGGGGGGCTAAAAAATGTCGATCAAAACTTTAACTAACCCAAATAATTTAAAGTAGTTAACCAATATAAATGGTTCTAGTTAATTTGGTTTGACCCACCAGTTTGTAATCCAAATTGCCAGGTCTAATATCAGTCACTCGGTCTTTACTTCTGCAGTAAATGACATTAATAACTCCTTACATCGTGCACTTCCTTAAATAATGATACTTCACATCTATGTGTTTGCTTCTACCATGAATAATAGGATTTTTAGAGAGTTTAATTGCAAAGTTGTTATCACAATAGATTATAGTGGCTCCCTCTTGCTTGAAATGCAGCTCTTCAAGAATCTTCCTCAACCAAATAGCTTGACATGCACTTGCTGCTACAAACTCAGCTTCTGTTGTTGACAAAGTAACTAGCTATTAGTTGCCTCTATGATGACCATGAAACAACTGTTGAACCCCAACATAAAGACATAAATATCCTGATGTGCTTCTTCCATCATCCAACTCTCCTGCATAATCGCTATCAGTAAAGTTAATCAAGTCTGACTTTTCTCTTTCTTGTAAAATAGCCCACAATTAGTAGTGTCACGCAAGTATCGAAGAATCTTCTTGGCAGCAAGAAGATGAATCTCTTTCGGTTGCTCCATATACTTGCTGAGTAGACTTACAACATGCATTAAATCAGGCCGTGTTAATGTCAAATACATTAAACTTCCAACCATTTGCTTGTAAAGAGTGTTGTCAACCCTTTTTTCTGTTGAATCCTTCACAAGCTTCAATCCTGTCTCAACCGGAGTGGTGACTGGGTTGCAATACTGCATATGAAACCTATCCAAAATTCTTAGGCATATTTCTTTTGAGACACAAAAATTCCAACATCAGATTGCACTACTTTTATGCCAAGAAAGTTATGCATCACACCAAAATCAGACATATCAAATTCAATCATCATAGATTTTTTTAAATTTGTCAAACAAAACAGCAACACTGTGAACTGGGAGTTGCAAAAAGAAATGTTAATCTAACCAATCAACAAATCAAATCTCAACAAATGTTGTACTTATTGAATTTTAATTATTAGTTGGTGGAAATATTCACATGTGATTAAGATTTCCTTTTCAGTTATATACATGTTAGTCGATTTAGTAAAAAATTATGATGCTCGAAAATTCGCATTCGCATTCGAATTGTTTGAAAGTTCAAAATTGTAATGTATTTTTGAACGATCTCGGTTCAACTTTTTGGGTTTCATCTAGCAATAGTGTAAAAATGTCACAATTGATTTGTAAAAATAACTAAGTTAAGAGTTAAATGCATTTTGCATCCCCCACGTATATCTAATTTTGCACATTACATCATATACTTCAAAACATGACACTTTGTATATCGCACTTTTAGCGAACCGACATATAACACCATTTAACCCAAAATTAGTCGCTAAAAGTGACAGAAAAGTGTTGGATTTTGCACTTTTATCGACGATTTTTGGGTCAAAAGATGTTATGTGTTGGTTCGCTAAAAGTGTTGGAAGCAAAGTGTCATGTTTTGAAGTATAAGATACAATATGTAAAATAAGATAAACTTGGGGGATGAAAAGTACATTTAACTCATAAAGTTTATTTTATAGCACCTAATATAAATAAAAATACACTTATAAATGTTAGGAATTGGGCTGGAGGCCCAAACTTTAAGCCAAAAAATCTGAAACCCATGATTTGAAATCTATGGTTCACTAGAAGCACGAGGAGCGAACCACCATTACGTGAAACTCGAGTCGCAAATGCTCTCAGGGGATAAGTTGTTGGAAGGATAGTCTTGGGCCCATTGGCCTTAGACAGTTTCTACCGCTTGATAAAATTAGGGACTATCCTGCTCATATAGACCGATCTCCTCATCATTATCATCAATTGATGGAACGTGTCAAAAAAGACATATTCCGCAACTAAAAACTTATAAAAGGGCTCCTTATGCAACATTAAAGAGGTTAGACACTCATCAATATTCATACTCACACCTTGTACTCACACGCACTCATTCTATTATGTTTGATATTTTGCCTTTCACTGTCCGTTACTAATACTCACATCAAAAGCATTTCACAATGACACAATCCCATTATTAACTCTGAGAATGTATTATGCATGATAGGTGGGACCAATAAAACATCGAAGACTTTTGCCCAAAAGATAGAAAATCATCAATAATCTATAACATTTAGAAATATGTTGTAAAATGATAGATAAAACAAAATGTATAATCAATAAAATGTATATTGATAATCTCTTGTATTTGAGTGGTCATCCACAATTCTTTTGATATCTCTCACAGTCTTTCGGATGGGTGTATTTTACAACCTATCACATGGATGATGGGTGTGTCTCTCTCTTATTTCCACTATTTCTATTCTTCTATATCATTGTTGGGAGGATTGCTAGGAGTATATATAGGCATGGAGAGAGAGAAATATAACCTTTTCATTTCTCAACCCTTTCATATTCTAATACTTTATTTCTAACACTCCCCCTTTGATGACCACTTTCTAAGAATATGCCTCGTTAAAAACCTTACCAAATAAAAACCATGTGGAAAAAAATTTCGGCTAAGGAAAAGAGTACAATATTCTTGTATATCTTCTAGTGCCTTAGGATTGCCTCATTAAAACCTTGCAAAGGAAAACCCAGTGGGAAAAAACCTTAGCGAAGGAAAAAGAGTACAATCAGCACATATCCTTCAGAAAATTTACTCCCCCTCATGAGTACCACTGTTCATGGTAAAAATATCATTAAGTCGACGCGTGCCAATGTTGTACACCATCTTCTTAAAAGTCGCAGTTGGTAGTGACTTAGTGAATATATCAGCCAAATTATCACATGATCATATCTGCTTGACATCAATATCACCACTCTTATAGAGCTCATGTGTATAAAAACTTTTTGGTGCAATATGCTTGGTTCTATCACCCTTGATATAGCCTCCCCTAATTTGAGTGATACAAGCAGCATTATCTTCGTATAATATCGTTGGACTATTTATGATTGATGATAATCCGCAGTTCTCACGAATGTGTTGAATTACCGATCTCAACCAAACAAATTCACGACTCGCTTCATGAATTGCGATAATCTCTGCATGATTTGATGAAGTAGCAGAAATTGTTTGCTTAACAGATCTCCATGAAATAACAGTATTTTTATAAGTAAATAAATATCCTGTTTGTGATCTGTCTTTGTGTGGATTGGAAAGATAACCTCCATCAGCATATCCAACTAACTGTGGTTTTGATCCATTTGGATAAAATAATCCCAAATCAGTAGTCCCACGAAGATATCGCAAAATATGCTTAATTTCATTCCAGTGTCTTCGAGTTGGTGTAGAACTGTACCTTGCTAGTAAGTTAACTGCAAATGCTATATTAGGTCGTGTGAAATTTGCAAGATACATCAAAGTACCAATTTCATTAAGATATGGTACTTCAGGACCAAGAGTTTCTTCATCATTTTCTTGTGGTCAAAATGGATTTTTCTTGATATCAAGTGACCGACCTATCATTGGAGTGCTCAAAAGATGAGCTTTATCCATGTAAAAGTGCTTTAGGACTTTTTCTATGTATATTGATTGATGAACAAAAATTCCATTTGGAAGATGTTCAATTTGTAGGCTAAGACAAAATTTTGTCTTACCAAGATCTTTCATCTCAAATTTATTCTTTAAATAATTTGTTGTTTTTATTAACTCTTCTAGAGTCCTTACAAGATTTAAATCATCAACATATACTGCAACAATAGCAAATTCGGATTCTGATTTTTTTTGATAAAAATACATGGACAAATTGGATTATTCTCAAATCCTTCTTTCAAAAGATATTCACTGAGGCGATTATACCACATGCGTCCGGATTGCTTTAACCCATATAAGGATCTTTGTAGCTTGATATAATACATACTTTGAGATGTAGAATTATATGCTTCAGGCATTTTATATCCTTCATGAATTTTCATGTAGATATCATTATCTAAAGATCCATACAGATATGTTGTAACAACATCCATTAATCGCATATCTAAATTTTCTTTTGCTACCAAGCTAATTAAAAATCTAAATGTAATTGCGCCCATTACAGGAGCATATGTTTCTTCATAATCAATACCAGGTCTCTGCGAGAAACCTTGTGCTACAAGTCGCGCTTTGTACCTTATAATTTTATTTTTCTCATTTCGTTTACGTACAAATACCCATTTGTATCCAACAGGCATTACACCTTCAGGTGTTCGGACTACAGGTCCAAAAACTTCACGTTTGTTTAGTGAATTTAATTTTGCTTGAATCGTCTTTTTCCACATTGGCCAATCATTTCTACGTTGACATTCATCAACAGTTTGTGGTTCATTATCATTACTTCTGGTAATGTCAAGAGCATTATATAAAAATATGTTGTCGACGACAATTTTATTTCTATCCAATACTTCTCCTGTATATACATAATGTATCGAGATCTCGTTATTTTCAGGTACCTGATCCTCTTCAGGGGATAACTCTTTAAGAGTTTTATTTTTAGGAGATTTTTGCTCATAAGTTTTGGATAAATCAATTATTTATGTGGCCTGTTTTATGGGTATAGCCTCTTTATAGGCTGCAACTTGTTTTTCTTGTACTTTCCTCTTCCGAAAATTTTTATCTTTTAACACCGATCGGTCTTCCACGCTTCAGGTGTGGTTTTGATTCATTTGTTGCTGTATTAATTGATTGTCCAACAGGGACTTCAATCCGTGCTGGAGTATTAGCAACTGGAATGTGAGATTTCACTATTTTCTTATTATCAGCGAATACATTCGATAATTGATTTGCAATTCCTTGCAAATGAATAATCCTTTGAACTTCCAGTTCACATTGATTTGTACGAGAATCAAGATGAGATAACGTCGAAGTATTTCATGTAATCTCTCGTCCTGCTTCAGGCAATCATCTTGCTTCAGGCAACGACATTTCTCCCCCTAATGGTGGGAAGACTATTTCATTAAAATGACAATCCTCAAAACGTGCTTTAAAAAATCACTAGTTAGAGGTTCAAGATATCTAATGATAGATTGGGAATCAAAACCGTATAAATTTCAAGTCTACATTGATGACCCATTTTAGTGCGTTGTAGGAGTGCAATCGGTACATATACAGCACAACAAAATGTGTGCAAGTGAAAAATATTTGGTTGTTGGCCAAGTACAAGTTACAATGGTGATAATTTATGATAAACAGATTGTCTAATATGAACTAATGATGCAGCATGTAAAATGACCCCAAGTATAAACTGGTAATTTTGATTTCATAAGCAAAGGTCGAGCAATAATTTGAAGTCTCTTGATAAGTGATTCAGCTAAACCATTTTGAGTATGTGTATGTGCAACAGGATGTTCAACATCAATTCCAATAGACATGCAATAGTCATCAAAAGCTTGAGATGTGAATTCACCAGCATTATCTAAACGAATTTTCCTAATTGGATAATCAGGAAATTGCGCTCTCAACCTAATTATTTGAGCAAGGAGCCTAGCAAATGCCACATTTCTAGTAGAAAGTAAACATATATGTGACCATTTGGTTGATGCATCAATTAAAATAATAAAATACTTAAATGGACCATAAGATGGGTGTATTGGTCCACATATATCACCCTTAATTCTTTCTAAGAAAGATGGGCACTCAACAACAATCGTTGAATGTGATGGTTTGGTAATTAATTTACCTTGAGAACAAGCACCACATGGATAATCAGTAGGTAAAAGAATCTTCTGGTTCTTTAAGGGATGTCCATGAGAGTTTTCAATAATTCGACGCATTATTATTGATCCTGGATGACTAAGACGATCATGCCAAAGCATAAAAACCTTTGGGTCTGAACACTTCTGGTGTATTGCAACATTTGTTTCAACTGTTCTCATTGTAGTATAATATAACCCAGGAGAGAAAATAGACAGTTTTTTTAGTATGAGCTTCTGGCCCGATACTATTGAAGTAATATAAAGATATTCTTCACTACCTTCGTTATTAGTTTCAACATGATAACATTATAACGTATATCCTTAAAATTGAGTAAATTTCTGCTTGACTCAGTAGAATACAAAGCATCATTAATACAAAGTTTTGTGCCTGTTAGCAACATTATAATCGCTCTTCCAGAGCTTTGATTAAGTTCAATGAACTTGATATAGTATTGACATTGGTTTTGCATAATTTTAAAAATCACTCTATATGGTAATCGCTCTTCCGGAGCCTTTAATTACCAATAGGACCCATGTGTCTTCATATATGTAAAACATAAATTAAACTTTATTACTTGAAACATAAATCAAACATATCAAAATAAAAATGCTTATTATAATGCCATAATATAATGAAAGAAAAATAAATAATTGATATGGCCATTTCCATTTGGAAACTCAAGATAATTCATGAGATCTTCAAGATCATTATGATCATTCATGGGATCTTCAAGATCCTTATGATCAACAAATTTTCGTTTCAATTCCTTTTCTCTTTTCTTTTATGGAAACTTGGTACAAATCTACCAAATGATAGGTACGTGACCAATGACCTTCCACGCCACACCTATGACCACAACCATAATTTTCTCTATGTTTATCAAATGAGGTTCCATTCACTTCAAGGAATGAAGTATAACGGGTCAGGCGAGATTAGTGAAATTTTAGTAAAAGCTCATTATTTTGTTTAGCCACTAGAAGACACGATATCACTTCAGGGAACATAGTTTCCTCTATCTCTTCACGAAATATTTTGTAAACTTATGCTCTCGATATTGCTACTGCAGGAGCATATTTGAGGCATTAAATGTAGTCAATGTTTTCTCTAACATGTTTTCATAAGTGAGATGATGGCGAATAAAAATCATTGATTTTTGCATGATCCTGCAGGGATGCATGATTTCCAACCTTAATTGTATCTTCAAGATTCTTTGCCTCTAGATGAATCTCAGCATCAAGAGTCCATGACAAATTATTCTTGCTTAAGATATCAAGGGGTAGCAAATTCAAGTTTTATAATGTTCAACATTTATATAAATACATAGCTTGATTTCTAGCACAGTATGAGTCATTCCTTGTCACTGCTTTAACATACTAAAACAATTAAATATACACGATCAAATTTAATTGTAATGAAATAATACTTACAGTGAGTTGAAAGAACTTCCCTTTTAAAATCGGGTAGAAACTCGTGCTGATAACGTGTTGTAAAATGATAGATAAAATAAAATGTATAATCAATAAAATGTATATTGATAATCTCTTGTATTTGAGTGGTCATCCACAATTCTTTTGATATCTCTCACAATCTTTCGGATGAGTGTATTTTACAACCTATCACATGGATGATGGGTGTGTCTCTCTCTTATTTCTACTATTTCTATTCTTCTATATCATTGTTGGGAGGATTGCTAGGAGTATATATAGGCATGGAGAGAGAGAAATATAACCTTTTCATTTCTCAACCCTTTCATATTCCAATACTTTATTTCTAACAAAATAACATTTAAATTTATGTCAAAAATTTAAATTTTCAATTTACAATAATAAGGAAAATTATATTGACAGTGTGACACTCTAGGAACTTCTCTTATACGATTTTTTTCATTAATTAAACAAAAATTACCCCTTATAATTACATAAATTGAACAAATTGTGAGGTGTGAAGTTTAAAACTCAAGGCTAGCAATATATATCGTCACCGGTCAGATATTTGTGCAGAAATCAGAAAATTTAGGCCGAAGTGGATAAGCTGCAAAGGAGCTCTTCATCATTCATTCATTTTCCCAATTGAAGCTGTAATAACTAAATCACAAACCAATCACAAATGTCAGCGAACACGTGATGCAAAATAACTGGACTGTCATCTACTTACTTTCAAACATACATTCACTCAGACATACCCTTGCCGTTATGAACAAAAGAGACTCAGACACCCGCGACAATAACTGAATCAATGGCGGCTTCCCTCTCTGTTCTCTCTCTCAATTCGGTCCCCAAAATGGGGTCCAATCCAGACCCATCTGTAAGTAGGGTTAGGGTTTTGATTCAGAGAAATTTCGGATCAATTCCTTCCAGATTTGGGTCAAATTATGGGAAGCTTAGTTCAAGGAGATTAAATGCAGCAGGGTTATCTGAAATTGAACCTGACCTTAGTGAAGATCCTAAAGATCGTTGGGCCACTAATGGCATTAGCCAAGTACGTTTTTCACTTCAATTATAACCCATTATATGTCTGTAACTGTATGCATGACATATTATGTCTGTAACTCTGTATGCATGAACTCCTTCCAAAATTAGAGATGTATTTTGACATTTTAGAGTCCATATACAAAATTCTAAAATTCAAAATTGATTCTTTAGTTATTTTACACAAATTATAGTTGTTTGTACTAAAATCAAATAAACTTGTATTGATTTTGAATTTTCTGATTTCGTAAATTGATTTCAAAAAGTGCACTAAAATATGTGATTAATTTGAGTTGGTGGTACAGGATGATTTTGTATATGGAGAGTATGATGACCACCACACATACCATGAAAGTCATGAGAAAGGTAATTGCATCTACTTTGGAGTAAAGGAACATTTGTTATCCACATTTGCACATGTTTGGTTTTGACTATGTCCAACAAAATTGGCATGAATAACATGTTTAGGAGGTTTAAAATAATTAGCACTAATGAAGCTTCCATTATGCTTTTGAAGATGAAAGTTGATGCTTATTGGCTTTGGCTAGCTATTGGTAGATAATTTATATCTGCCCAAGCTTTTAGTCCACAGTTGAAGCTTCTCTGAAGCATTAGGTTGATGCTACATGGACTCTTTATTTTACCCTAACGTATTGTGTCAGATACTCGACACTAGGATAAGAGTGTGGGTGTTGGACATTTCATTATAGTGTTAAATTTTGGTAAAATTGAGGAGTGCCTGTGTTAGACTCTTCAATGCACCCGTGTCCGATCGGACACTCCATCCGAGTCCGGTATGTGAGTGTCATACATGGAAATTTATCAGGGGTTTAAAATTTGAGCTAAATTCTTGTGAGGCTGCAACAATACCACAAGTAGGCATCACATTGCTCATATTCATGGTCTTAATGAAGTAAAGTTATTATTATTATTATTTTATTTATTTATTTTTATTTTTTGGGGGGTGGGGGAGGGGGGTAATAGAAGTAATGGTTGGTGATTACTAGAAGCAATTTCGGAAGCAGATAATGTTGGTTTGTATTAATATGGCAATGATCTGATGATACAAAGACAAAGTTGTTTTATATCATTGCAACACACTCCCTCTGTCCAGAATAAAAAGTCCTAATTAATATTCTCAAAATTAAAAGTCAACAACAAAATATGACTCTCTTTATCAGATGGAGGGTAGTAAAAATTTCAATCAAAACATGAGATAGAGCTTCAATTGATTTATTAAAGGTGTAAACCCTTCTTCAAATTGAATTCTGATCTCTCCAGCTGTAGTAAACTGATTCTAAATTTCCTTTCTAACTCAAAAGTCCCCATTTTCCAGCATCATTTTGGGAATCAATTGCAGAAGATTACGCAGCAATTGGACCTCCTACGGGTTTCCAGGGTACCATCATCACTTTGACCTTTGATAATTTTTCTGACCCTACATTATTGACAGTGCTAAACTTTTCTAAATATTTTTCTCCTTTATTCTGGACCAGGGCTTATCTCATGGTTATTCCTTCCAGCAGTTGCTGCTGGGATGTATTTCAATGTTCCGGTAATATTATACTAGATTCTACATATTCCAGTGAAATGATCTAACACAACATTAGTTTGTATGTCTAACTAATGTTTCTTTTGTCACTTCTCTTCCAGGGAGAGTACTTGTACATTGGAGCAGCCGTGTTTACAGTGATATTTTGCATTATTGAAATGGATAAACCAAGCGAACCACACAACTTTGAACCCCAGATATACAATATGGAGAGGGGGTCTCGCGACAAGCTAATAGCTGATTACAATACCATGGACATTTGGGATTTCAATGAGAAATATGGAGACCTCTGGGATTTCACGGTGAAGAAAGATGACATCATGAAGAGATAAATTTCATCAGGCAGAAGCATTATACTTGATTTACACAAACAACCTGGACAGTGTATTGTATCATTTTGTCATCTCTCTATCTCTCGTCTCTTGTAAAGATAAACTTGGCTTCATCTAGAAGAAATCAATACATGTTCTTATTTTAGTCGGTCATCGTTTCTAGTTCTTTGTCTGTTAACTATACTTAGGCTCTGAAAATATGAATGGTGATGCAATTTATGTAGGTTACTTTTATGTGTTTGTCCATGAACTCTAGACTTCTTTGTCTGTTAACTATTCTTGGGCTCTGAAAATATGAATGGTCATTCAATTTATGGAGGTTGCTTTTATGTCTTTGCCCATGAACTCTAGACTAAATTCTTTCTCTAGACTATTCTTTCGTTAGAAGATTATTAGTCCCAACTAGTGTAGTTTTCACATATGGCAAGGTCCCAGTTGGCCTCATATTTCCACCTTAGTGCAAGAAAATCATGTGTCAGTTGGTAATACTGAATTAAAGTCGCCAAAAAATTCAAAGTAGACCATAGAGATTAAGTCCAAAATTTTTTCGTAAAAAATACACCGCCTAACAAAAGAGGGTGGCTAATTTGAATTGATAACGACTCAGAACTGCGTATGAAACACTTTAAAGAAAATAAAGCAGAATTTAGAAAATTCAAAATCTTACATTAGTTTAACACAGTAAATAAAACAGAATTTAGAAAATTCAAAATCTTACATTAGTTTAACACATCAGAAAAGGACGTCTCTTATGTGGTGGGAGTATTGGAAAAATTGTCCACCCACGTAAAGCATTCAATTTAATGCATTCATATTATATAGACAAGAAAACAAAGTTGTAAAGTATCTATGGACTGGAAATGGATGTCTATCTTTTGTTAATATGGTTGACTCTTGAGTACTCATAGCTTTACCCTTCATTGAATAGGTTCCATGTTTCAAACCTCATTATCTCATCAGTTAAGAATAAAATATACTCAATTTTTAGTTAAATTATGTTATCTGTTTAATTGTCTTGAATATTTCAAGTGAAATATAAGTCTTAAAAGAAAATGAGATAAGACATGAATTGATAATTGGAACTTTCCAAAGTAGCCCTTAAGGTCCAAAGGACGGGCATCTCACAAGAATCTTGATATGCTGGGTTCCTTCTCAAATCTTTCGATCTTATAAACTGCTCTTGGAAAAAAGTTTCAAGTAACAGAGCAAAAATGAAAAACAGAGTCGCTTGCAGCCTCCCTCCCCTGCTATTCTTCTTCCTCTGCTACCATTCACAAGCCCAGAAGGAGGCAAACACCTCAGGCTACACCTGCACACCAAACCAGACGATCAATTCTTGCCAAACCTATGCCTTTTACCGAGCCACGGCTCCTGATTTTCTTGACCTTGCTTCCATAGCTGACCTATTCTCCGTGAGCCGTCTCATGATCTCGAATCCAAGTAACATATCCTCCCCATCTTCCCCTCTACTCCCAAATCAATCCCTTTTTGTACCAATAAAATGTTCATGTAACACAATTAACAGAACCATGTCTATTTCTTATGCCGGTCTCAATTATACCATCAAGAAATCTGACACCTATTACACTCTTTCGACCCACCATTTCCAAAACCTCACCACCTACCAATCTGTTGAAGTGGTGAACCCAACTCTGATCCCAACCAATCTAACTATTGGTGTTAATGTGATTTTCCCAATCTTTTGCAAATGTCCAAACACAGCCCAATTGGGAAACCAAACTAATTTTCTCATCAGCTATGTTTTCCAGCCTTCTGACAACTTATCTTTAGTTGCTGAAACGTTTGGATCAACCACACAGTCTATAATTGATGTTAATGGGAATAATATTCAGACTTTCGACACCGTTTTTATTCCGGTATCGCGACTCCCAAACCTTACACAGCCTGTTGTTGCTCCTGTTTCTGTCGACAGAAATGAAAGAAAAGGGCAGGTTATAGGATTGGCAATTGGGCTGGGAATTTGTGGTTTATTGCTGATTTTGGTTGGTGGGTTGTGGGGTTATAGAGAGGCTTTGGGGAAGAAAAGGAGAGGAAAGAAGAAAGATGAAGAGAAGCAGCAAGTGGGTACAAAAGGGAAGGGGATGGTTAAAGATGTGCAGGTGAATTTAATGGCTGATGTTTCAGATTGTTTGGATAAGTACAGAGTTTTTGGGATTGAAGAATTGGTAGAAGCAACTGATGGATTTGATGACAAATCGGTGATTCATGGATCTGTGTATAAAGGTTGTATCAATGGGGAGCTCTGCGCCATCAAGAAGATGAAGTGGAATGCCTATGAAGAACTCAAGATTTTACAGAAGGTAAATATCACATTGCTAGTATCTATATCTATCTTTTTTTCGGATTTGAATATATTGAATTTGTCACACTGATGATCATATCGCTCTTATTGCATTTGTTGCGTCTTTTTTGTGAGTCAGTACTAATACAGTAAGTATTTGCTATAATAACTACAACAAAAATTATAAACATATAGTCAAGGTGTGTGATAACTTCATGTAATCCAGATCCTTTTTTCTATGATTGCCTTGAATGTTTAACTGTCTTTTATGTCTGATCTTATCCTCTGACAAAGTCAGTAACTTTTTTTTTTTCTTACTATTAGTCTTGAGGATTTGTAGATTGCACTCCATCGTAAAAAAAAATGACAACTATGTGTTATTTAGTGTTTTGACACGGAGGGCCATGAGGCCATGAACAATGTTTTGAGGACACAGAAATAATAGTAATTTAGTTGGACTTCTGATAAAGAATTTATAGCACTTGTACTAGATGACACTAGAAGAACATCATTAAATATTGACATGTTGCAAACATTAATATAATTAATTTCCAATAAAACAATGGTTAGGTAAAGTGATACGTCTCATTCTTAGGTAAAAAGATTCACATTTAATTTATTTGGTCAATAAACTATCAATTTGTTAGCATGGGACATGGGTGGTGTCAGCTGCCCACCTTGATGTGGATTTTGTATTTTTCTGCTTTGTTTAACCCATATACTATTCAACTATTGGCGGCTTGAATATTTTATAATATTTTTGTTGCACAGCTTATCATCAATGTATAATGCACTGAAAAAGAAACACTATTATAATTGGGTTCAAAATTTTGAAATTTGCATAAACAATCATTATTAAACAAAAAAATGTCATATTTTTTTTAGAAAATTGAAGAATATTTTCCGAAAGCTCAAAGAATATTATTTTTTTCCTTACAAGTTTATAGTGTTATTAGGTGGAAGCTTTTCATTTGAATCTTCACTTGTTAATTATCTTAAACTATGTGTAGCCACTAAATTATATTCACTTGGCCCAACAACTATGACAGCCTGAAATGCTCATGCGAGGGAATAAAATGCATCCCCTTTGCCACAATTTTCTTGGAAAAAGGGTTACTAACTAAGGATGGTTTATGAGCTTTATATACATAGAACAATAAAATGACCATTTTTTTGGGTTTGATTTTGAAGGTAAATCATGGCAATTTGGTAAAGCTAGAGGGATTCTGCATAGACCCTGAAGATGCAAATTGCTACTTGATCTACGAGTATGTCGAAAATGGATCTCTCCATTCATGGTTACACAGCAACCACAGCCGACAATTAAGCTGGAAAACAAGGCTACGAGTGGCCATCGACGTAGCCAACGGTCTCCAATACATACACGAGCACACGAGGCCACGAGTCGTCCATAAAGACATCAAAAGCAGCAATATTCTACTAGATGGAAACATGAGAGCCAAGATTGCCAATTTTGGACTAGCAAAATCAGGCTGCAATGCCATAACAATGCACATTGTAGGCACTCAAGGCTACATTGCACCCGAGTACCTAACAGATGGCGTTGTCTCGACTAAAATGGACGTTTTTTCTTTCGGGGTTGTGTTACTTGAGCTTGTGTCGGGCAGAGAGGCGATAAATGAAGAAGGGAAAGTTTTGTGGTCAACGATTGATGGAATCTTGGAAGGAAAAAATAGATTGAGGGATTGGATGGATGAAACTCTTGTAGAGGAATCGTGTTCGATGGACAGTGTGGTGAATGTTGTGTCTGTGGCTGTTGCTTGTTTACATAGAGATCCTACCAGGAGGCCTAGTATGGTGGACATTGTGTATGCATTGTGCAAGAGTGATGAGTTATTTTCTGATCTCTCACAAGATGGATCGTCACCCCGCCAAATAGTTGCTAGATAGGTTACTTATTTATTTTTATGTTAATTCGAAGGAAGGTTGGCTTGTTTGCTTGTTTGTTTGTTTAGTTAGTTAAAGGAGGCATAGTTTGTAAAATCAATTAGTTTAGGAATGAAATCAAAATATTATGAGTGTATATTATAGTCCATATGTACTCTTTTTTACAAGTGTGGTTAATGTCCTGTTCTTGTTTATTTATATTAAATAAGGTCCTCTTAACATGTGCCCTAAGGGCACATGCTAAGCACACATTTTAAGAGTATATTTTCTTGAACTGTGTGCATATTCTCTTGAACTTGGTGCAAATACAGAAATCAAGGGAATATGCACACAATTCAAGATAATATACCATTGAACTATGTGTTTAACATGTGCTCTTAGGACACATGTTAAGAAATTCCATTAAATAAATGGCTTTTTCAAATTTCTGACATGATATACTGACTACACCAGTCCATAACATGTACTAAATAGGCTTTATAACGTTATAGAAATGCTTTGCCCCATTAAACTGATTACAATGTGCAGGTATGCAGCATTGCTTTGCCACAGTTAACTGATTACAGTAGGGCTGTCAAAATTTTCGGTTCAACCGGTTTTTTTGGGATACCGGATTGGTTCGGTACAAAAATGATCGGTTCGGTATACCGGTTCAACCGGTTCCAGTTCGCGAATTTGGAGTTCGGTATATAACGGTTCCTTATTTTCTTTTTTAAATTATTAATAATAAAAACAATACTAATAATAATAAAAAGTATTAAAAATAATAATAATAATAATAATAATAATAATAATAATATTCATTATAACCGGTACCAAACGGGTACCGAACAGGTGCAACCGGTACCGGTTTCGGTACGGAGTTTTGCCTTCTTTCAGTACCGATTCGGTACGGTACCGATTCGGTCCGGTCCAATTTTTACTGGTTGAACATCCCTAGATTACAGTGTAAACGATATGCCAAAGGTGTCCTGAAGATTTATGGGAGTTTTAATAAATTACTTTGATGATGAGAGAATAAATATTAAAAGTCAATATAAAATGACATAGAATGATGCGTGTGATTAGTTATTGGTCTAATTGTATCTAATGAATCATCAAATACATTACTATAATCTAACACAACAAAATCACTTTGTGTAATTTTTTATTTAGTTTTTTATTTTATATATGTAACACTAGTCTTTAGATGAGATAAATATTTGAAAAAACTTGGGGGAGGATTTTTTCTTTAGTATAGATTAGAGACCCTCCCAATATATGAAAATATGAAGGTTAGAGTTTTTGTTAGAGAGAAAAGAGAGTTTTATGGAGTTTCTTTACTCTTTTAAGGGGGGAATTTGTTCTTATTTTGTCTTTTTTATGGGATTTCTTCACCCTTTTATTGGGGTTTTCTTTGCTCTCTTAAGGGGAGTTTGTTCTTATTTTTCCTTTTTTATGGGATTTCTTTACCCTTTTATGGGGTTTTGTTTATTTATTTAAATCTATGGAGTCTTTTTCTTTTAGTTTGGGATTTTATCATTCTATTGAATTTTTTGAGGTTTATGATCTTTCCATAGAAGATATTTGATTTGCTGTGAAGACAAATCTATTCAGATATAGGTGTTGGTTATTACGTCGACCTTTTTTTTCATTGTTTATATTGATGGACTGCCCAAATATATATGTTTTTGTCAAAATTTTTAAATATATATATATATATATATACGTTCTCGAGTTTCATTTTGAAATTAGAGAAAGTATCACCTCAATTATAATATTTTTGTAATTTAATTCAATTATGAGTGAGATTTACTCTTTGTTCTTATTATGAACTTTGTCAAAAATTATTTTTGTATGTTAGTACGGTTGAATATATATATATTTTTTTAAAAAATTCTAAAAATAAACGTATTAACCTTGTGGGGTATAGCAGTTAGATACTCTTTTTTACAATATTTTAAAATAAAATTTATTATATATTACGATAAATTTATAATAAATTATAATTACAAAATTTATTAATACATAAAATTATAAAAAATTATAAAAAAAATTCACTTATTATCTCTCATAATACTTATTTAGATAATTGAGAATTAAAAATTCGACATATTATTCCCCTTTTAAAATACTTGGAAAAAAGTCCTGCACAACGATAAAAAAATGACTGCAGTATTTCTGTCGTCACATTTTCAGCTCCCAATCAAATCATCATAGTGTTGAAAAATACACTCTTTTCAAAAGCACGCCTGAAACGAGAAAGACAATAATACTTCCCCTTCCCCTCTGAGCCTCTGCCCATATCATAAAAATCCCAACCCCCAAAACCCCTTTTCCGATTCTTCAAAAACCCTCTCTCGGGCGACTCATCTATCACCTGTTTCTCCGACAACTCACCACCGGAAAAATCTAACCTCCGGCATGGCGAATAACCCGCCGGAGGGTTACCCAGACGACTTCCTTGAACAAATTCTTGCAATTCCCTCTTACACCGGCTTGACAGGAGCTGATGGGAGTTCATCCGAAACGACGCCGTTGACAGCAGCCGCTCAGCTTAACTCCGGCGGCGGAATTCAGCAGCCGTTTTTCCCCTTGGGTTTGAGCTTGGATAACGGCCAGCGCGTGAGTTTCTTCTGAACTTATCCTTTTTGTTCTTTGAGTTTTTCTAGAATTAGCGTATATTTGTTGGTTATTTTGGTTATTTTTTACTTTCTGAGTAAATTTGGAGAAGAATGGGGTTGATTTAGTCTTTTTTGTTGCTAAGCAGGAGAGGGGGTCCATGAACATGGGGAGTTTGTTTCCAGTGTTTGAACATTTACAGCCTCACTCTGTCCGCCACACTGTTCCTCAGATTCATCAGGTTTGATCAAAAACCCATAGGAATCTCTCAGAATTATTATTTTTCTCTCTTATATTAATATTTAAATTTGGTAGAAGATATAAAAGTTACCCGTGACACATATAATGCTTGCATGTGATCTAATTATGCATGCGAGGATGGGCCTCATTTTGGTAATATTGTTGTCATATTTGATCTTACCAATCTCAGTTTATCTCAATGTTTGTCCACTTCTTGTATTCTTGTAGTGAATCCTAAGTAATATTGATCCTTTGTTTAAACAAAATATTTTTTTTACCCTTTATTTTTATTCTCACAATTCACTAACTCGTGGTATGTTAGTAATTAGCATCTCTCTTGTTGTGCTACCACACCATTTTCATGATTGAAACAACTCCTGGATTTTGGCATAATATCCATAATCCCCAAAAGTATCAACCTTTATGGAATATTGGCTACTCTTCCCTTTTGGCTGTGCCCACATTAAACCTTTCAATCTTTCAAATGGCTAGGAAAAGATTAATAGTCAGTGGAAGCATATACACCATGGTTCAAAATATCGACCGATACGGATACCTATAAAGGTATAGAATGATATGTAATGGTATTATCTGATATTTTGCAAAATATAAAAGAATTTACAATTTTGCATCAAGAAAACGTTAACAAGTCCAATACTCATGTATCATATAACTTATATTTATTAAATGACAACTTTATTTGTATTTAGTTCATTATTTTATATATTCTTTTTTGTTTGGGTATATTTTTCAATTTTTTAGGCAATATATAGCTTTTTGTTGCATATTGGCCGCTATCGATCTCGATACCGATACCGATACCGCATCCAGAATTTACTTTCCTATACCTCGACTTTGAAGCCTGATATAGACACTCACCCACCCTTATCTCCATGAAGCTTAAATTTTTTTACATGCACCTTAGAATCATATTTAAAGCTATTCAATAAACTTCAATTAGCTATTTTAATGCTAGAGAACCTAAACGGAGGGCAGATGCATAGGGATCAAATGTGTATTTAAAGAATCTGATAGTTCGACTTTTAAGACAAGTCAGCGGTATGTATTTGGAGCATGTTTGTCATTGGAAAGAACATCTAAATACTGAAGGTATCAATAACTAAAACATTAGGAAGTACAATTCAATGTGGAACTTTGTGTTCATTTGGTTGCCATTTTGGATCAAACATTTATGGGCTTTGTGATCTTGGTGGAAATTTAGTGCCTTTTGAAATTCGATTACTTTGTAGTGTGCTCATGTTGGCAAATGAACTTATAAATTGTTGATGTACACATTCCAGGCCATGGTTTACCTTTTATCTAAGAGTACCTGTAGTTTTAATAGTTTATTTCAAGTTTTCAATCTAGCTTTGTCTCTTATTTGTTTTGACTTTCATCCTTTCACAGACTTTTCAAGGCCAAACAACTACAAGCACAACAGTCACTGTGCCTCACCCCCCTAACATGCGTCCAAGGGTACGGGCTCGGCGAGGACAAGCCACAGATCCCCATAGTATTGCTGAGCGGGTAATCTGAATAAATATAACCAAGCAGATCTATATCGTTCTTTTTAGGGTTCTTTTTGGCTTTAATTATGACAGACAACAGTCCTTGTTCAATTTACTCTGTTATAGTGACTTTGACTGAATACATCTTTTTTCCAGTTGCGTAGAGAAAGAATTGCTGAACGAATGAGGGCCTTGCAGGAACTTGTTCCCAGTTGCAACAAGGTGTATGCTATTTCATTGTTGCCATAACATTATTGTCGCAATTCTTTTGCTATTATTTAAGTTGATACGCTTTTCGGTGCTGACGTATTGTATATTTTTTTAGACGGATAAGGCTGCTATGCTCGATGAAATTCTGGATTATGTGAAGTTCTTGAGACTTCAAGTGAAGGTAAGACACTAGTCCCCGGATTGTTCAAATTGGTAACTATTTTGGCAAATGTGATTGTAGTCGTCACAGGTTCCAAACGGACTTGAGTTCTTTGGTAATCTTCTTAGTTTTGCATATGCAAGTGTATTGCCTTCTTGATAATGTTAACAGTAACATTATTGTCGTCTCGTAGACATATGCATATCTGATGTATGTTGTTTATTCCTACATGACTTTATAACCATGTCTCATTCTTTTTGCTCTATATGTTAAAGATTCCGTGATAAATATCATTGCTACGCAGAAATCTACCAACCGATAACATTTAAAAACGTGTTCATAGTAGCGCTGGGAAAATGTGTGATAAGTATTCATAGTCTTAATACAGTAATCATCTATTGATATGGGATCATTCATCACACCAGCTTGAGTGGCCTTTTTCAAAGACCTTTAGGCAGTTCTACTTAGTATGTTAAATCAACCAAATAAGTCGGGAGACCGTTTGTCTTAGCATGTGCATGTGTGAATGGTCCTCTTTAATGATCTTGTTGAAGATCTGAGGATTCTGAACATGCTTTCCTAATTGCAGGTTCTGAGCATGAGTAGGCTGGGCGGAGCTGGTGCTGTAGCACAGCTTGTAGCTGACATTCCACTGCAATCAGTAGAGGTAGCATAGACGCGATATTCTTTAGATCCATTATCAGCAAGGCAAAGAAATTGTGCTAAACATTTAACATGCCCAATTTCAAGTATTTTAATTTAATTTCCCTCTCCATGATTATTTCTTTCCTATTAACATTTACAAGGGGGGCATGAGTGAAAATGGAAACAACCAGCCTATCTGGGAGAACTGGTCGAACGATGACACAGAACGAGAAGTAGCTAAGCTCATGGAAGAAGATGTTGGGGCTGCCATGCAATTCCTCCAATCCAAAGCACTTTGTATCATGCCAATATCACTTGCTGCACTAATATATCCTACAAGCCAGCCAGACATCTCAACACTGGTGAAGCCTGAGCCTCCTGCACCGTCATAGGCGTCTAGTAAGTTGCACGTGCCTATGACAACTCCCTCCATCATATTGAATCCTATCGTTAAGTAGTACTTTCTTTTTTTGTGACAATGCAATCTAAGTCAGATGCCACAACTTTTGCTTTTCTGTCCCTTTTACCTTTCTGATGTTTACTTAAATTTCTATCAAACATTGTTGTGATGTCATGATTTGAAGAAAACCAAGAAATCCTCTCATTTATAAGCACTGCTACTCTGAATAGCAGAAAATTTCAAGATTATCTTGTATGACACTGCCTCCTTCTGTTATAGGATTGTGGGGACTTGGTTTTCCTATGGTGGCCATTGGGATAGTGTAAACGAGATGGATAAATTTATGTTAAAGTATAAGGTATTGTTATGAATGCTTTAAATGATAAAGAAGCGTCTCTTTTTAAAAAAGTACCTGAAAGATGATTTGTGCTTGTAGTAGGAGTTAGTGGGATATGTTCCTTGAAAGCAACTTGTGCTTTTCGTTTGAGTAATGATGAATTATTTGAGAGGCCATGGCCCATATCTCTGTGTCTAGAAGTTGGAAATATAGTGTTTAGAAGTGATTGCAAAATTTTTCTTCATTACAACTAAATTACTATCTTAAATCAGCTAATGAGGTTTTAGCTTATTAGTCGGTCTTGTGACCTTTAGGTCTTAGTTTTGATTTAGCTGGATTATCTCTCTTTTTATGCAAAGTACTCCCTCCGTCCTTTTTCATTTGTCTTTTTAAAGAGAGATTTTTGTTCTTTTTTATTTTTCGTTTGTAAATTTTAAGAAAGTATTAAATGTTTAATTTTTCATATTATCTTTTATGATTGAAGGCTAATTTGTTTCTCTCTTATCTTTTTAATAAATTTTAGAAGGTTAATATTGAAATTTTATACTCAATTTAGTTAATCAGACAAATTATTAGTTGTATTTCTTAATTTATGTACATAATCTTAAAATGTCAATTACAAAGGGACGGAGGAAGTATTATAATAGTAATGATGTATTTGATTAAGATGAGATTAAGGTGGTGTTTGTTTATTTCTTAATATCCTTTAACAGTTTCAAATCTGATTCAGTAAGAGGGTAAAGTTATTTGATAAAATTTTATTTGTTTATTATCATCTCTTAATCGATAAGAGACGATAAAAGAAAGATATAAATTTAAATCATTAAGAGTTGCCTCTTAATAAAAAATTTAAATATATGGAGCTTTTATAAATATTATATTCCCTTCATTTCAAATTTTATGATAATTATTGATTTTTGAAAAGTCAATTTGAGATATTTTTAAATTTAAAATTGATATTTTTAAATTTAAAAGTCATTTAGATATTTTATATTTTTTAATTATCAAACAGCTTTTTAAGTTCAGACGCTATTTCAATCAGATGATTTAATTTATTAAGATGTATTAACCCTTCAAATCTTAATTACTCAGTTTTATCAAACATTACCTAAATTGTATTCTCCAAAAGAATGTATAAAAAAAACATCTTGAATTAGGATATCCAATTGCAACATTTGTGCGCAGAGGTGATTTAGAGTAGGATTTTTGGGTATTCATAATTTAACTCTGATTAGATAGAACTTATCTGTCACAAGTATAAGTCTTTAAAATAATTTCACATTTGACCTTATTCTATTTTTACTTGTTTTAAAAAAATTAAGAAGGGCTCAACAGAGTACAGGCCCACTGGGCTTTCATGTCTCATCATGAGCCGGGTGTCCATTGGGCAAGTCGAATGAACCAAGACATTGAATGCACATAAATCCGAGCACCTGAGTGGGATGAGTTAGATTCACCAAGGAAATTTAATTATTTAAATAAATAAAAAGAATAGTCATTTTCATACCGAATAAAATCTAGTCACAATCTTATTTTCGTACGAGTAATAAAAATAGTTTTCTAGATTCATGTCATATAGGAAATTGTGAAAGTGACAATTTTTCGGGTTGGGGGCAGTCCGGTGCACTAATGACCGGTACCGTCTGGTGCATTAGTGTTAAGTTTTTTTTTTTTTTTAAACCATAATTATCAGAAAAAAAAATAAAAAATAATAGAGTAAGTTTGAAAAAAAAACTGTAAAAAAAAGTATTTTTTGTATTGAAAAAACACTGTAAACTGTTTACGGTGTTTTTTCAATACAAAAAATACATTTTTTACAGTTTTTTTTCAAACTTGCTCTATTTTTTTTTATTTTTTTTTTCTGATAATTGTGGTTTAAAAAAAATTAAAAAAAAAACAAAAAACTTAACACTATGCACCGGACTGTACCAGTCATTAGTGCACCGGACCGCCCCCCCCCCCCCATTGCAATTTTTCACAGTATGTTTGGAACTTGAAGAAAATAAAAAGATTTGTTTTTTCTATTTATTACGGTTGATTATTACTAAAGAAAGAAAATATATGACATAGATAAATTTTTCTTTAAATGAATGCACTCATTAATTACATCTTTTATTTTTTCATCATTTTTAATAATAGTATTACAAGTATGATCTATAGCCAAATTTAGACGTGACAAGCCACATTTTCTCTTTTATATATATATATAAACACATTCATTTTGTTTCTTTTTTCTTTTTCCCCCCCTTAAACCTTTTTAATTTCCAAATATAATATAAAAATACATAGGTTACATTTTTATCCGCACTTTTTTTAGAGTAAACACAATAAAAAAAAGCCTATAAAAATATATATAATCTTTACCGCAATACTATGTATAAATTAAATCATGTTAAATATAAAAAATGTACGCTCAAAATAGTGATCCCCTTAAATTATATTCAGTTTATTTATAAAAAAAAATTTCATTTGTAATTCTTTTATTTAATCGGGAGAGTCCATCTTTTAATTATATTTATTATTATAAAATGACATAATATCCTCACATTCACTGTTATAATTTTATCATTATCTGCAACTAAAATAACAACTTATTTTTTTTTAAGAAACATATAAAACAAAAATACACATTTAATATTTACAAATTTTATAAGTAAGATACATTCTCAATGTGCAATAATGGCAATCATGGATTCTTTGACTATAGTCTATATATAGATGTGGGGGCCAAAAAAAGGCTCAACAAACAACAGGAGTCCTAAAATTATGAGTCAGCAGAATCAGTTCATAAAGCTCTGTTCCTCCTCTCGCCATCATTTCTCTTTCTCTCCTAATTGACTATTGAAATGACAAAATATCATTCATTCCTTCGCTATTATTAACATAATACTACTACTAGAAAATAAACAACTCTTCGACCTCTCTGTCAGCACATTTTAGAGGAGAGAGAGAGAGAAAAATGCTTCAGCTGCGTGCCTCGCGGCCATGGATTTCGTCACGAAGTCCAAGATTCAATCCAATTTGTCATTCCAATAGGTATTGAGTTTCTGCAACTCTAATTTCTGTTCATGTTAGAGTTCAATTTTATGTTTAAAACCAGGAACTAGAGTGCATTTGACATGTTTATCAATGTATTTGCAAGTTTGTTATGATTTTACAGTTCATGAAAATGACAGTGGTTATTCGTTTTCAAGTATTGCAAGCTGGATTTGTTAAGGCTTCGTGTTTGTAGTGGTGGAGCATTGTTAAATATGAGGTCATTTGGTTTTGGGTCTGTTTAGGTGTTTGAGGTTAATGGAAATAATTGATTCAATTAGATGGAAAATCTTAATGACTGATATCAGATCAAGACCAATTTTTGTTAGGACTTTGGCATCCTCTTCTCATTTTTTTTTACTTTAAAATTTTGGGAGTTGGAAAAGATGAAGCATTAGCTTAGTTGATTACCAGTTTTTTTTTTGAAATTTACATGTTAATACATTGGCATACTATATATGTCTTGTGGTGCGAAAGAGTTCTAGTTGATGAGCATTCTTTGAAAAAATTTGGTTATTGCATTTCCAAATACTTGCTACATACACACACAGTTCACACTGTGCTATGCCATCACTAACTCTTGTTTTGCAATCGGAATTATCGGCATGACTCTATAACAAAATAGGCAAATCTTCATATTTTCCATCAGTGAGTTAACTTAACTAAACAACCCATTCTTCTACGGGGGTGGGTGGGTTGGAATATCCATCTTAATATTTCAGGAAACATTCTATAGAATGTGTGGTGCTATTTTGAACTTCAACTACAGCATCATTGTGTATCTTTGCATTTTACTTCAATACTATAACAACTATATTTCACCTCTTTCATGCTATAGCCTATATGGATTTAATTCTAACACTATTAATTTTTCAGGAAGTCTATGTCATGCCTGTGTTGGTGGAACCAGCCTTCAGCTTTATCTGCGAGTATGTCAGAAAAATTGATGATATTTCTCTCTTTCTTATGAAATAATGTCTTATGATCTGAAAGCATGCATTTTCAGTTTATTGGAAATATGTTCCTTTTCTAAAATATAAAATGTAAAACACTTGTGAAGAAAACATGGGAAGGAGAGTTTGGGCTTCCTTTATAGTACTGATCTAGACAAGCCATCTTGGCAGGTGGAGCCAGTATTACACAAGCGGTCAAATGTTAGTTGCAATAAAGTAAAGTAAAATAAAATAAAAATCTGTTTCTTTTAAGTCCAAAGGTAAGGGACTTAAGTTCGTCATAGACAAGGGGATCAAATTCTATATAAAAGGTTAATGTCTTTTTAGAATTCAAGGGGTTCAAAATATAAGTTCATTATACCTTCTATTAAATAATGTTTTATTTTAACATTTTTAGTGATTTTTCAAGAGCTAAGGTGGGAAATTTCCCATCATATGCTAAGGATGGATTCACCCTTGCATCTTGTACGAGGTCAACCCAACTTAACCCCCGAAACATTTGCCTTTGGCTTATAGTTGAGTTACCTAACTTTTTTCACACTTACCTAACAGTTTTTTTGTGAACAATCTTCAACCAATCCAATATGCCACTGGTTGAAGTTTGTATGCAAATTGGTTTCCAGGTTAGTGATCATTATCCTGCTAGGAGATTGCTCTGTTTTATTTGCCTTCTGCGACATAGCTTATACTAACCTTACTTCTTTTATTCCTCCACTATATACATGTCATGGTAACTGATACAGATGATTGTACTTGTACAGTTTTTTAATGTGTACATATGTTGTATAAAAGCATTTTGGACCCACATGTGGTTATCCTTTAACCATCTTTTTTTTTTTTGCTGATGTTAATTAGTACCCATTCTATTTCTTTTTAAGACCTATATTTTGCCCTTGTGATGATTCCGTTCATTATTTGCCAGGGAAATGGGAAGTCAATTCTCAAATGACAAGGGCCAAAATGGATTACGCTACTAATTTGAGTATTTCAGAGAATTTGAATGATAAGATCTTGAAGATGGACCTCAAAAACCATTCTCAGGTGTGCTTTAATTAAGTAGGAGCTGAAGCACAAAATTGCTGAGAATGTTAAAAAAATTTAAGTTAGTAATTGAGATAGGTCTATTAATTTTTGATTTATTGCATATTGTTGGAAAGTATTCTAGCCTATATTTTTTAATTCGTCCAATCTGAATTATATATAATTCACATGGTCCGGTTTTTAGAGGTCAGTTTTTATCCAACTTTTTAATTTGGTGCATTCCCTTCCAGATTATTTATGTAGTTTTAAGCAAAAAATAGTACCATTCCTCTTCTTCATTTTTCTCTTTGTAGAGAAACCTTCTATTAATGAATTGCTAAGAGTTGGTACCAAAGAGAATGAGAGTCATAAAAATTTTCTCTGGAATACTTTGTTTGATATTTTTGAGATATTTCGGATTTGACTTATGGCATTGAAAATTTTCTTCTTTTCAAGTTTAAGGATTTGGTGGTGGCAAGGATGGCAGGATCTTTTGGATATTAGTTATTGTTTGTGGTTCTTTGGGGTATTTGGTTGGAGAGAAATCCAAGTGTCTTTTAGTGTCAAGTTCGTCCTTTCTTCTAATCTAAGAGAGAATATAACTTACTCACTTTGTAATGGGTTTTTACTAGAGGGTCATATCAAGGTGATAGAGATTATGATATCCAGAGGGATTGGAACGCTGTACTATATAATTAACTTTTACTTATTTAGTCTTTTAAGAGGGCTCCTGGTCCGCTTCTACTGTAACTTCTTCCTTTTCTTAATCTCTTTTAACAAGTCATTCTTTTATATAAAAAGAGTAAGACATATTTGCTCATAACCAATTATTTATAGGTTGATATGCACATCATGCTTGTAGTAACCACTAACCACAAATATTTAAACTGATATATATTTGTATTACAGCATGTGCAGGGTCCACAAACTAAACTCATGATAGCCTATCTGTCATCTTATTTCCTGGACACGTTGATACAACAAAATTCCGGCAATACAGTGTTTAATATGGTCCAAGACTTATTCTTTCATGTCATTCGAACATCTGTGACTACAAGCTTTCCTTTTGCTTGTATATCCAATTCCTTGAATAAGCCCACACCTCTTCAGTTGGATGTATCTTTTCCTTCATTACAAGATATCAGATGGAACTTTTCACGATTACTTTATTTATTCAACATACAACTTGAGAAAAATGTTGCCACGTAAGTAAAGTGAATTTCCCCCTTGGTGTAATTCTTTCCTCTTAATTGTGACAATATATAATTTTAACTTTCTATGCGAGATCTCTAGCCTTATATAATATCTTTAGTAATTATGATGCCCAAAACTAAGGGGCTGTTACATCAGTTGCAGGGCTGTTATATCGGTTATAGAAAAATACAAAATAAAGTCTACATTTTACAATCAAGCCCCAGCTGGTGGGGGCTGTTATGGTGGGTTGTTATATTCTATTACATTTGCATATAGTTGACTATCAAGCCACAACCAAATTATAATAGTTGCCATATATAGGTGCTAATTAACAACAATTATTGTTAGATTCAGTATAACTAACTACAATTATGTGTAATCAACATGTTTGAGCCATCAGAAATGAGAAGCTCTTATTTAGTAATAGAGAAAGGAATGGGTTTGGGTCAACACGTGTATACTTAAAATAGGTTAAAAAATCACGCAAGGGAGGTTTAGTATTGCTGAACTCTGCCAATCTGTTGTTTCATACATTTCTTTTGACAGAACTCCTAAAGTGTGTCTACTTGACAATGTCAATCTATTACATACTTGATAGGATGAATCTTAAATTGGGGATGTTATGCAGGTTTTTGGTGGTACTCCTTGCAGCGTGCTTCTCATTTGTTATGATTGGTGGTTTTCTCTTCTATAAATTCAGGTAACCTACTATCTTTATCTTCTTGGAAAACGGTATTGCTGCATTAATTCAGTAATTGTGTAACCTTTGCATTTTTCTTCCTCTTCTTTGTATTTTTTTAAACATTCTTAATAGAATACATAAGACCGTATCTTATAGAAGAATGTTGGTTCATTACTTGAACAGAATGAGGTTGTGCTACGAAGACCTCTGCCAAGTAGTGACAATTCAAGACGGCAAAAATTGGTTATATGTAACAAATTAGCTTCATCTTTATCAGTTGACTGATAAATTCACCTCGTCTATTTCCTTACAGCAACTGTTACAACTTTAACTGATTTATTGTGTTTAAATGTCTCTAAGACAGTTTGTTGCAATCATTTCTTTTCTTTGTCTTCATCAAACTTTTCTTCTTACATACAATGAGGACTAAAATAATTTTTTCTATTAAATGTCATATGAGAATAAAAGCATGGATGTGTTTCACTCGTGCTTCACCTTTGACAATGACAAAATCAGTGTGATCACATTCCAAAGAACTGAAAAGGATGCAGACTTCCAAAGCATCTTAGCATGTTTCGTTCCTAAAAGGCCAAAGCCTCTGGTTCGAGTAAGCAGAAAATTGTCCACCAAAGTGGGCCATACCCGCTCCTCCCCTACACAAGAAAAATAGAATTCCAAAAGCCCTAAGCTACGGACAATCCAACATAAACAAGAGTGTATCTCAGCATTCTGCTTACACTGTTACACAAACTCAACTCAACTCAACAAAGCCTTGAAAAACAGAATAATTTTTATAGGATTGTTTTGCAAGATTGGAAGTGGACATTAGAGAGTCTAAGTTGGCTCTTTCTATTAGCCCTCCTCTAATCTGTTATTGGACATATTGTTTCATATCTTCTTCCAACTTTTGCTATCAGTTCTATTTGCACCTCTCTCTCTCTCTCCTTCCCTCCCTCCCCTAATGTAATACTCAACTGGCTGTGTGGTTCTCATCTTAAGTTACTCTTGTTCTGATTCTCATGTTTGTTTGCTAATTCGGAGATGTCCATTGTGGAGTAACGCAGGGGAAGTACACAATCTCTGGAGGATTGCTTTTGGGAGGCTTGGGCATGCCTGTGTTCATCATCTACTCATCTACGAGTGTGATTTTGCTCCACTTATCCACTATTTTTCACTAGATATAATTTGTTAATCTTCTAAGTAATGATGTAGTAACTGTTTACAAAGCATTTGTTTTGTTGAACTGCAGCAAAGAACACGGGTTGAACGTGTTATTGGCTTTGTTCTTGCTATATGGGGCATACTATTTTATTCTCGCCTACTGAGCACGATGACAGAACAGTTTAGGGTATGCTCTTGGAATCTACTGCATTAACAAAAGCTTAATATCTCCATGGTATCTTTCTAATCAGTATTTGAACAGAATAATATGCAAAAGCTCAGGGAAGGAGCACAAATGCAAGTTCTGGAGACTGATCATATTGTTATATGTGGAGTTAATAGTCATCTAACCTTCATATTGAAGCAGCTAAATAAGTATCAAGAATTTGCTGTTCGGTTAGGTACTGCTACAGCTAGGTAATAGCCCATATGTTGTTTGCATATTATTATGTGCAAGTAAACCATGGCATCTATTACATCCTACATGTGTACACACAGGAGGCAGAGAGTTCTTCTCTTGTCCGATCTCCCAAGGAAACATATGGACAAAATTGCCGACAATATTGCAAAAGATCTCATTCACCTTGATGTCCTTACAAAGAGGTATCGATGTTCAGTGATTCCTTCCTTAGATTCATGATGAAGCTTGCAGGAGTGACCATTTCTTTAAATAGCCTAAATGTTACTTCATGGTTGACTGTTATATCTTTTGTTTGGATTAACTAAGTAGTATGGATACTTGCACTGGAGCTACCTTGTTTGTTGGATACCCTTAAGTAGAATGTAGCTTTTATAGAGTACCACCACAGTTGGGCATTGCATTTTCTTCAGCACGCTCAGACCTACTTGCGTACCTGTGATTATGAACAGGTCTATGATTTTTAACTACATACATTTACAAATTCATGACTTGGCTGGAAAACTCAATGCTACCCAATATTCGACAAGCTCAACTCAGGACTAACATCTGGCTTCTTCCTAGTTCTCACAAAAAAGCAAATTATGTGATGATTTTGTAGAAGGAAAAGCTTTATTCGAAGATAGAGGGGGTTTGGACTAAGGAGAAGAATCATCATTGTTTTGTTGTAGATACGCTTTCGCGTAAACGTACTCATTTATGAATACATTTGAACTCTGTGTTGAAAAGTGACTCTGGTCCCACAGGACTAAGTGGCTGGAAGGGGAGGATTGTTATAACCTGTTAGAAAGAGACACTTGAACTTACATTTCATATATTTTGATTACTTAGAAAGCTTACAAGGTTACCTACTTATACAATTGGAAGAAATAATTAAGACAAAACATGTTCCTTAATATAAGGAAACATGCAAGCTAATACAAGGAAGAAAACATGGAGTGGGAAACATGGAATAAAACATAAGGAAGAATATAGGGAAAAGGTGGAGGAATATTGGAATAAAGTGAAGAAAAATATTCTCCATTATTATTTCCAACACTCCCCCTCAAGCTGATAAATAGAAATCTCCTATTTCTCAGCTTGGAAAACGATCGGCAATTGGACAAAACTCCGTTTGTGAATAGCAATTCCGGCAGTTAACAGTACTCCGTCTATGAATAGCAATTCCGACAGTGAACAGTACTCCGTCTATGAATAGCAATTCTGGTAGTGACTAGTAACTCCGTCTATGAATAGCAATTCCGGCAGTTTGGACAATACCTGTAAAAACCTCCATCTCCTTACCAGCACCAATCGTCATCTTCGTGAGACGATCCTTTACTGTAATAAACTTGGGATGGTTGTGGTGTGTTTGAGTTTACCCCAATTGCAAAAGGGATTTCTTGTTGAAAAATCATCACTGGAGTAGAATCTGAAGTTTCTAATTTTTCGGCCATTTTTTTTTTTTTTTTAAAGAACTGTGGGTAAGTTTCAGAAAAAACAGGTTGTGGGGTACAAACTGTAATAGGCAGTTTCAGAAAACTGCATAGATGGTGCCGGAAAAGTTGCCGGAAAAGTCGCCGGAAATATGCAGTTTAAAAAACTGCACAAGTGACTGTTGGAAAAAGTCGTCGAAAAAAGTTGCCGGAAAAAGTTGTCGGAAAAGTCGCCGGAAAAAGTCGCCGGAAAAGGTCGCCGGAAAAGGTCGCCGGAAAAGATCAGGCTCTGATACCATGTTAGAAAGAGACACTTGAACTTACATTTCATATATTTTGATTACTTAGAAAGCTTACAAGGTTACCTACTTATACAATTGGAAGAAATAATTAAGACAAAACATGTTCCTTAATATAAGGAAACATGCAAGTTAATACAAGGAAGAAAACATGGAGTGAGAAACATGGAATAAAACATAAGGAAGAATATAGGGAAAAGGTGGAGGAATATTGGAATAAAGTGAAGAAAAATATTCTCCATTATTATTTCCAACATAACCTGAATCTTCAAATTTACTGCATGAAGTGGATGCTTCAGACTCAAAAGTCAAACCCACGGTCCATGCCTAACAACCTAACTTTCTGGTGTTGCACCAAACCACATGAACTGGTTTGTAGAATGTACATCATAAAAGATATATAAAAAAGAAAAGGTCGAACCCAAAGCATAAGGCCGCAAATAGTAGGGTCTTGGGATGGTCAGATTTGTCACATTTACGCAGCCTTACCTCTATTTACAGGAAGGCTGTTTCCAGGACTTGAATTCAACAAGTGACCACTTGATCATTGTGCCAAGCACGGCCTTCCATTGTAGAATGTAGATCATATGACCAAAAAAATAAATAAAATTGATCTCATTGCTTCTGTGCAAACTGCAAAGTTTCTTCTAGTATTTACAACCATGTTTATGGCTAAATGGGGTTTTACAAAATTTTAAGACTTTCCTTTTTGATATGATATACTAGGTTGTTTTAGGTAAGTCGTATCTTTTTGCCTTTTTGGTCTTTCAAATACCTAGTCCTAGTAATAGTAGAATTAAATTTTTTGATTGCCTATTATTGTTGATGCTGTTTCATGAAAAATAATCCCTTGTACTTTTTGTCTAAGGGTATTTTCTAAACATAGTGAGAGTAAGGAAATCTTGCTTGCAAGATAGCTAATCACTTGCTTGGGTCTATTTATCAAGTTATCAATTGCTTTAAGAGCTTAGGTTGTTAAAACTAGCCAATTGGTTTTAGTTGGATGCTTCAACATTATTCTCTTTTTCCTGGAGCTCACACCCTTCCACAACCATCCCCCCCTCCCCCCCAAAAAAAAATAAAAAATTAAAATGTAGTTGGAGTACTCATTATCCTTCTAAACTAAACATCCCTTTCTTCTCTAAAGATCACAAAGAGATTAGATTAGCTGAGAGATTTTCACGTGTCAGTCTCGTTCTATTTTTATATGATATCCAAGCAATCGAACATGTTACTTTTATTTTTAGAAGATAATTTAATCGGCTTGTTTTCATATTTTATATTTTGAGATTTTTTTTTGGTACAGCTGCAGTCTAAGCTTGACGAAATCTTTTGAAAGAGCAGCAGCCAATAAGGCACGCGCCATTATTATATTGCCAACGAAGGGAGATAGGTAATAGTTTACTCCATTGAAGAATATAAATATAGATTTACTTTATATTTTCATTCTTCTCTTCTGCACTGCTCTTTTCTTTTGGGCTTAGTTGGGGTGTGTTTCTCCTGGGTTGCCTGTTGCCT
Organism: Aralia elata; assembly: GCA_034770075.1. NCBI lineage: Eukaryota > Viridiplantae > Streptophyta > Magnoliopsida > Apiales > Araliaceae > Aralia > Aralia elata. The sequence continues at coordinate 10,929,255 of CM068384.1, forward strand.
TCTGGCTATGGAAATTACTACTAGAACAGGATGATGTTATACTGAGATTGTTTGTAATTTACAACATACCTTTGACACCAGGCTACTCAAAGATGCTTTAAGTACTAATGATGAATAAACCATAGGATTAGCAGTGAGCTGAACCAAGGTTCCATGATGAAGTTAATGGAAAAAGGAAATATCAATTGCTTAAGTCATACACATATTTTGATTTCTTGAATCCTTTCTCCTGCGGTATTACTTTGTTTTACCTTCATAAATTTTGTCACTTGTATTCTACTCACTAGATAACAATTGATTATAATATAGCAGTTCTGCTTAAATATATCTGGCATAAATTTGTTTTGTGGATTGGATATTTTGCAAAACAAATAGAACTGAAAGAGGATTTTGGTGCTATATACCTACGAAAGTATTCATCGAAAATCATAAGGCATGGCATCTGACTTTTATGCACTATCAATATGTTAGGCCTGAAGATAAAAGAGTGTTCATCATTGCTTGAAACTTAGCTTAACTGCCTAGGTTGGCTGCTTGAAATGCAACTATTTCATTAATCTAATACCACCCATTGTTTTTTGCTAGTTGTCTAGTTGCCTTTGACGATTTTTAGAATGGTTTGCTAAATTTTGTTCCTCGAGTCTTAATCAGAACTTTCTACACTGCGGCTGCACCATTTCAATCTTCTTCTTTAGGCTTTTCATCCACATCAATATGCCCATTCGTGCAACCATGTGTTGCACTGTCCTTTTCTCTTTCTTGATATTCATATTTATAAATTAAAATTGATTTAAGCCTAAAATCATGATCTTAATTTTAGTCTCAGCAGTAGCCATCAAGGCAAGCAGGTCATAAGAGGGTAGGGTATTAAAGATATTAGAACAGTGAGTATCATGCTTTAACACCCCCCAACCCCCCCCCCCCCACCAAAAAAAAAAAAAACCAATGTACTCACCTGGGCAGAGATAAATCATTGTGTCATACAAAGCCAAAGAGTGATACTGCACTAATAACATAACGGGGGGATGCAAATGGGAAATACATAAAGAAATCAGAGCTCTGATACCATTCTAGTTTTACAGAACTTTTGATGTCTCCAGGTGTCAAACAAGTTCCCAAATGGTATCTTAATTTTCTTTTTGATGCTCTGGACAAATTGTATTTGCTTATAGTCAAATGTTTTGGCAGAATTTTAAAGTTACAAGTTTCTTTAGACTTTTTCTGTAAAACAGTTTTTACCTGTCATATTCTAAAATTTTCAGGTACGGAGTTGATACAGATGCATTTTTATCCGTGCTTGCCCTTCAACCCCTTCCAAAAATGGAGTCTGTCCCTGCCATTGTTGAGGTATGCTACTAATTAATAACTCTCTTACTATCATTGTATTGAATGATTTATTGTGTATGTTGTAGCTTAACTTGTTCTCTTACTTGCATGCAGGTCTCAAGCTCCAATACATGTGAGCTCTTAAAAACAATCTCAGGATTGAAGGTTGAGCCTGTGGAAAATGTTTCTTCCAAATTATTTGTTCAGTGCTCTCGGCAAAAGGGACTCATAAAAATTTACAGACACTTGCTTAATTATCGAAGTACAGTTAGTACTGTTTATACTCTTATTTAAATTATTTTTCTATAGAGGGCCCCAGAAAGAGTACTTTGACAAAAATTATTACATGCATATTTTCGTAATTATCAAGCGCTTAAAGTTGAAAATGTTCAAGTGTTCTTTGCCAATATCTATGATCTTCCATTCATATGATTTCATTTTTCCAAGAAAGGTCTGTTGAATTGTGTAATTTTCTTATTTTTGTTTCTTAGTTCATTGCATTGTTTCTCTTTGTACTTTATTTTCTTTCAAATTCTTCATTTGACTAGCACATGTAAATGTATTCTGTAAAGTGGAGAGTTTATTCCATAATCATATCTTAAGTACAAATAAGAGCTAAGCCTTTTATAGACTAAGACTCATGCTATATAAGGAAAGTAAAGCAATCCATAAATGACTAGCACATATCATTCCACACATTACTCCTAAAATTATGCTCCTACAATCATGCTCCTAGAATCTTCTAGAATCCCTAACACTCCTCCTCAAGCTGGAGCATGGATATCAATCATGCCCAACTTGTTACAAATATAAGTGATTCGAGCTGACCCTAAAGTTTTAGTAAACACGTTAGCAAGCTAATCGCTAGTCTTCACATGATTAGTGGATATAATCCCTTCTTGTATCTTTTCACGAATAAAATGACAGTTAACTTCTATGTGTTTGGTTCTCTCATGAAATACTAGATTAGATGCAATGTAAAGAGCTGCTTGATTATTACACAAAGTTGCATAGGTACTAGCTTGTTAAACCCCAATTCGCTCAACAAGTATTTCAACCATATTAGTTCACATTACGTGAGCCATTGCCCTATACTTTGACTCAGCACTGGATCTGGACACAACAGTCTGTTTCTTACTCTTCCATAACACCAAGTTACCTCCAATGAACACACAATACCCTGTAGGAGACCTCTTATTTGTTGGAGATCCAACCCAATCAGCATCGGAGAATCCTTCAACTCTCATATGACCATGATCACGAAAGACCAATCCATGCTCTGGTGCTCCCTTAAGATACTTCAATATCCTCACAACTGCATCCCAATGTGAAGAGATAAGAACTGGCTAACAACACTAACAAGAAACGCAATGTCGGGATGAGTGACGATGAGATAGTTAAGTTTTCCCATAAGTCTCCTATACTTCTCTGGATTTTCTAAAAGACCTCCCCCTGTTGTTATTAACTTTTGACTTGAATCCATGGGCGTGTCAATTGGCCTTGATCCAAGAAGACCTGTTTCCTCCAGCAAGTCTAAGACATACTTCCTCTGATATAGGAAAATACCTTTACTAGATTGAGCCACCTCAATACCCAAAAAATATTTCAACTTTCCCAAATCTTTGGTTTCAAATTTTTGCATCAAAAAAGATTTCAAATTCATTATTCCCTACTTATCATCGCTTGTAATAACAATATCATCAACTTACACGACCAACAAAATTCTTCCAGCACTACTCTCACGATGAAACATAGAGTGATCACTGTCACATCTAAGTACTCCAAACTGAAGAACAACCTGTATAAGTTTCCCAAACCATGCCCGTGGTGATTATTTCAGCTCGTACAATGACTTCTTGAGTTTACATACTAGACCTGATTCTCCTTGAGCAACGAAGCCATGTGGTTACTTCATATATACAACTTCGTTTAAATCACCGTGAAGAAAAGCATTTTTAACATCCAACTTATGTAAAGATATGAGAAGCTGCCAGGGAAATTAATAATCTAACAGAGGTCATTTTAGCAACAGGAGAGAAAGTCTCGGAATAATCAATACCATGAACTCGAGCATATCCTTTTGCAACTAATCGAGTCTTAAGGTGAACAAAAGAATCTTCATGATTTACCTTCACTGTGTAAACCCACTTACAACCAACAATCGATGTATTTGGAGGAGGCATCACCAACTCCAAGTACCATTTTTCTCTAAAACCATCATTTCCTCTTCCATAACTATCCTCCAGCCAGATAGTGCTTCCTTAACAGTTTTAGGAATAGGATGAGCAGAAATGGTAGATAGACAAGTATTATGGGCAGAAGAAATACCATAATAGGAGAGATAAGCAGAAAAAGGATGTTGGGTACAACTTTGTTTACCTTTTCCGAGGATAATCGGTTTATCTAAAGCAGACATGTCAGGATCAGAAAGAGATTTACCAGGATCATCGGACGAAGATGTTGACGAAGAAACCGAAACATCATTAGGCGTTATATCTGTTCTGGAACTGGTTGAGATAGAGGTATAGGAGCTATAAACCGAATGATGTAAGTAGGTATCTCTTCATCTAAATCAGAGACGGAATGAGGCTGTGAAGAAAAAGGGGTAGACTCAAAAAAGGTCACATCAGAACTAACAAAATATCGTTTAAGATCAAGAGAATAACAACGGTAACATTTTTGGGAGTGAGAATAGCCAACAAATAAACACTTAATGGCTTTAGGATCCAACTTTGTCATATTAGGATGATGATCACGAATAAAGCAAACACACCCGAACACTTTTGGGGGCAAAGAAAATAAAACCTGAGAAGGAAACAACAAAGAAATAGATATAGTCCCATGTAACACAGATGAAGGCATGCGGTTAATAAGATGACACGTGGTTAAAACCGCATCTCTCCAAAATGGTTAGGAACACGCATTTTAAACATTAAAGCACGTGTAACCTCCATAAGTTGTCGGTTTTTGCGCTCTGCAACACCATTTTATTGTGGTGTATCAGTACATGAGGATTGGTAAATAATGCCTCTTTGAGTCATGAAAGTAGAAATGGAGATGAAAAATACTCAAGAGCAGTATCACTACGTAATACACGAATATTACTGCTAAACTGAGTCTGTATTTCAGTCACAAAATTAGAAAAAATAAAAAACAATTCAGCGCGATTTTTCATTAAATTAAGCCAAGTAACACGTGAATAATCGTCCACAAAGGTTACAAAATAACGAAAACCAAGTTGCGACACTACTGGGCAATGACCCCAAATATCAGAATGAACCAAATCAAATAGGTGCGCAGACCAAATCAAATCGTGGTTGTCCCTGATTATGAAGATGTTTATAAAAACGTTGAACATGATCGGGCTCTCCACAATGATAACAAACTCTGCCTAGTCTTGTCTCTCCATTGCTATCTGAACTCTAACTCCTACAACTCCCTCTGCTTCCAAAACCACCTTGACCTCGTCCTCCAGAATGGCCATCAAATCTACCGCCACGAGCATTTACAGGGCCACTACGACTTGTACCTCTCCCATAGGAAACGATTAAAGCAGACTTATCGGAAGTATCAACTGTATGGGTAACATCACGGGAGACACTTAAAACTCGGGTAAAAGTATCTGTAAGAGATGGTATTGTCGGGTTGATAAGAATCTGGGAGCGAATATTTTTAAATTCTGATCCAAGAGCACCTAAGAAACCCATAATTGCCATCTGTTCACATTGGGCTTGCATTTGTGTCTCATTTGCTATAATAGGGAGCAATGAATTTAATTCCTCGTACATCTTCTTAAAATCAGAAAAAAATTGTGTAAGTGGGCGTCCATCTCGACGAACCTTATAAAAGTCCTGAGAGACCTCATAGATACGAGCAAGATTATTCTGTCTCGAGTACAACACCGCTAAGTACTCCCACAATTCTTTGGCGGTATCAATATGAGTAACCAAATCAACAATCTGACTGTCCACGGAATTAAGCGTCTGATAGAGAATCCTGGCATCGACTGTTTTCCATGCCTCATTGGAAACGTTTACTGTCGTTAAGTGATCGTCTTGTTCTTTGCTAATCAGGGCCAAACTCCCTCACAATCTTCCTCCACTGCGGATAATTAGTAACGCCTTCCAATTTCTTATCAGTAAGACGAGTTGATGAAGATAGTACTTCTGTAATATTTGTTGACGGTCGAGAGTTAGATGAAAATGTACCAGAATTTTGGCTCACAGTAAGCTCGGGTACTGCTTACATATTGCTTGGAATACCTTGTATTAAATTTTCGCAAGCAGCAAACTACGACAAAGGATCACAACTAAACAGTAATCACATACACCTAACCCAAACAAATATATACTAGTGCGTCGAGCACCTCATATATCCAATCGCAAAGTAAATCCCATGAGGCAAAGAAACATCAAAAGTCTGCTATTAAATCACCGAAAAATTCCCACGACCCATGTACTCCTCACATGCATATATCAAAGCAAAGCAGATAACAAAACACCATAAAAAAAACTCACTATTGCAGCTGGGAGTAAAAAAAAACTTGTTGTTGCAGAGGCTCAGATTTCTGGTCCAGCGAGTAGTGCCGTCACTGTTCACAATGAAAAGTGTCAGTTCATGATGAACAGTTTTTTTTTTTTGTTGAAGGGAAAAAAATGAAAAGAAGAAGGATGAAGAATTAAAAAGAGACTCGGGAAAAAAAAACTTAAAAAAAACATTGTTGTGATACCATATAAAGTGGAGAGTTTATTCCATAATCATATCTCAAGTACAAATAAGAGCTGAGCCTTTTATAGACTACGACTCATGCTATATAAGGAAAGTAAATCAATCCATCAATGACTAGCACATATCACTCCACACATTACTCCTAAAATCATGCTCCTGGAATCCTCTAGAATCCCTAACATATTCTATGGATTGCATCTCTCAAACATCATGGCTTTCAAGTTTTTGCTTAGTCTTATCAGTATGTGGACAACATTTTACGAAGAAATGGACTCCACATTTATCATTGGTTAAGAGTTGGATTTTTATACTTTTATTAGTTGCTTTGTGTACATTTATTACTTCATACATTTTCTTTGTCTCTTATCATAAACTTATGTTTCGTTGTGCTCATCAAGGCACCTACAAGAAAATAGAGTTTTTATCTGTTACTCAGTGTCCTGGAGCACCCAAGTGTCTGAGAAATTTGCATTATTACTGACGAGGTCTGTTAACAAGCTGGTCCATGACAGTAACTCTCCTAGTTTGCCATTCTGTTTACTGTTTTAAAAAATGTTTGACCATATACGATTCGGTTAGTTCTGATTTTATGGAGGTCCAGTGTTGTGTCTTGTGTATCTGTGCCACCAAAGCTACTTATCTGCTCCTAAATCACTAAATAGAAGCAAGTTAGTCTCAATTATTAAAATTGAGTGTGTTTGATTGCTTCAGTGCTTAGGTTTAGGGACCACCACTTAATTTGGTCAGTAAAATCTGGATTATCCACAATTCATGCTATCAAAATTTCTGCTTGATTCCTTTCTTTTGCTACCTTTTCATTTTTTCAATGTCTGATGATGAGGGAATTGTATTGAACACTAAATATGTCCTGTTTTTATCTTGCAGAAAACGTATTCAATCTTTGCAATTTTCCTAACCTAGCAGGGTTGAAATATAAGCAATTACGGCGTGGATTTCAAGAGGTAACAGTTTATACTATTTGTTGATCTGGGTATAAAAAAAAGACTGGAAACATGAGGAAGTTGGAGTCTGCTTCCTTTGCTGACTTCTCTAATATATTACTAGCAATAAAACCTTTTAAATTTTTTTTTTGATATGTAGCAATAGAACCTTTGAGTATAGATTAGATTACCCATCATCTAATCATCTATGGCTACCTGTAACTCAATCAACCCCTGGCCCTTTAGTATGAAGTTTAGGCTTGTAACATTACCTCATGTTCATTTCTGCATTTTATCATCTCACCATATTCCATATAGCTTTACTCCTTAAAATCATAAAATTTCAAACTCGGAAACAGCTTCTTTGTTATGGCGATTTTCTTTCCAATTCGCATATGCAGATCAATAAATGCAAAATTAAGGTAATCGGAAGGTATAAGCACCAAATTTGAGGTATGATATGCGATAGCATATGAACTGACCCACCACTCGAACAAAGAAAGCATCATTTACCTAAGTCATAGAGCAAGTAATACACATTTTTGCAAGTCTCTAGTCAGTTTTGGTGGATTGCTACTACTCACTAATATCAGCCATCAAGAGCAACCAGAAACCTCAACTCAATACGCTGCCCTGAGCATAAGCAAGCAATAATACAATCTATTTGGAGTTTTGTACTTTAGAACTGCCAACTCACAGTTGTACACATGAAACATCAGAACACTTATTTCCACATTAAAAAATTCGTCGTGGTTTACTTATAAAAAATATAAGTCTTCATGATGACCAAAACTAGCCCTCATGTGCAGTCCAGACCAGTTAATAGAAACCAAGAAAGATTAAAATGCCATAGAAAATGCGTAGAATTCGTAAACTCATACATAATGATCTAACAGCCATGTAATGCAAATCTTGGTATTACCCAAAAAACACTGAAGTCCATCTCCAAGTAAGTGACACATCAAAGAAATAAAATCAGACCCATGGTGGGCCTACCATTGTCTGTACAAATGTAGAACTAACCCAAATAGGTCTGTACTACTTAATCCAACATGTTTTGTTTGGCTGGCATTTAATCATAAGAAAGCTACTTTGCTAAGTGTTCTAATAATGTGTTCAAAGCTGAATAAAGGAGAAGACCGGAAAGATGATAGGCTGCTGACTAGGCTAACTTCTATCTGATATATACATAGTAATATACATTGTAAAACAAAAGTGCCTCTATCTGCCCATAACATTCTTGACGCTAATCCAGTATTGCTGATATATCCTTTAATGTCCTGGTTCTATTTTTTTTCTTTTGTCTTCTATGGTTATCTTTCAGGCAGTCGTTTGTGGTCTATATCGAAGAGGAAAGATATATTTCCACCCAAGTGATGATGAAGTTCTAGAGCAAGCTGACAAAGTATGTAAGCAATTTACATACATTATTATTGGTAATTTTATTCAGAATCATTGAACTTTATGCAGAACTGATGATTCGCCAGAGGTCTGCTTATCAAAGATAGTCCATTGGAACGTTTCCTCGTCAAACGAATTAAATGATTTCCTTAATCTTTCACTATTTGTCTACTTCTGTCCCACTTTACTTGCACTACTTTCCTTTTCTTGCTGTCCCAAACTAAGCTTCCCTAATGTTTGTCTTATATGATTATATCAGTTTAGTCTATTTGCACTTTGTCTTAGAGTAATCTTTAATTGGAATTGGTTCTGGTGGGGAAGATAGTTTTGGAGCTTCAATAAAAGTTTACATAGTTCTCCCCCCTTTTTGAACTATGCCAAGAAAACAAAGGAAGCAAGTAAAGTGGAATGCAGGGAGTATTATTTTGTGACTTTTGTTTTTTAATATGACACACATTATATCGTTTCTGTTTAGTCTTCAAGATCGTTATTGAACATTGTAGCATTCATTTGATTGTAACTTGTGAATTGGACACTTCCTCATTACGGGTATAGTTGCACACATTGATTCGCCCATACTGGTGATAGAATGCCTATTTTGGTATTTTAATTAATAAATGTGATCTATATCGGTCAAGAGCTATATACTAGGAAACTGGCCATGACATTGTACTTGGTCACTTGATAAAATTATTGATCAGCAAAACTAAATGCAGACTCTACTCTGGTAAAAAGAGTAGGAAAGTACTTCCTATCACAGGAGAAATTGATCAGCAAAACTGTAATGTTTTATTCTTGGGAAAATTATAAAATCTGGGTGTAATTAACGAATCTAAAGTACATACTTACGTAGTTTAGTTTTCGGAACTCTAACCTGTATGAGCTGATCCTTCTGTGCTCTGATGTAATGAATTGTTATTTTCGCAAGAGAAATTTGATATTTCCACATATGAATGTGGGTCCCATTTACTATTTATGTGAGGGGATCCTTGCATAAATATCAGTTTTCCTTGTAGAAATATCAATTCCCTTGGATGTATCTTCCATTAATGCTATTGCCGTTGACTGGGTGTTTTTCTTGTTTAACATATTACATTGAAACAGCATATTCATTCTATTTGACATGTTATGCATCTCTACTGCCATGTCTATTTCAAATGAAGTAAATTCATACCTCACAGTTGATTGCAAATTTTCCAATGCAATAGAAAGGTCTTTCATGAAGGGATTATTGAAAACTAATTGGATTCTTCAGTTAGTTATATCCCTTCCTGATTGGGATAACTTGCATCTTATTGCTGTATAAATTTACATGTGTAGGTATTGTTCATTGCACCTATCCATGGGAAAAAGAAACCCCAGCTAGCAAATCCAGAAGTTATCTTTGAAGAAGATAATGCCAGTTATAGTCTTGAACTACTCAGAAAGAATGTTGAATCCCCAAATAATGCCCCACAGATAGAAAAGGCACGGCTTGAGAATATAGTCAAACGGCCCGTAAGACCAGGTTCAAAGGTATTCTATATTGAGAATAATTGTATCAGTATGTGTTTTTGGGCACCAGATTTTATTACTTTTTGACTTTTGAATGCAGGCATCAGACTGGACTGTAGGACCCAAAGAAAGGATACTAATGGTTGGATGGCGACCAGATGTTGTGGAAATGATAGAAGAGTATGATAATTATCTTGGACCCGGCAGCGTATTGGTATGTTCTTATGTAATTTACATATTTATTCTTCATGTAACTCTAGATTACCTTGGTGTGCTAGGATCTTTTATGATTGGAGTCTCCCTACTCCCCTATTATATGGGACAAACTGTCTTTTGTTGGTTTTATTTGCACCTCAACTTTTGAGGTATTTAGAGGATGCTCTGTTTCGGATCCCCCTGGGGATTGGCGGGTCTTTATTAGGAGATTGTGCTTTTTTCTACTTTTTGTTTTTGATTGGAGTCCTTCAAGTAAAGTCCAGAAAACTGTTCATAGGCGCTGAATTTATAGAATTCCCTTCAAGGATTTTTGAGGAGGCTTGGTGTGCCCTAATTCATTGCAGAGTTTCTATGGAAAATGTTCAAGGGTTTTGGGAGGCACAAGAGATGCTAAGATTTTATGGCGTTCTTGTTTCGCTATTTTGTGGAGCATTTGGACTGAAAGGAACGCTTAGGTTTTTCATGATACTCATCTTCCTCTTTCTTTCCCCTTCTTTGTGATAGGGTATATCTTCTTGCCTCTCTTCAGACGTCGACTATGGGGGCTTTAAGAGGAGTAGCTAGCTCAGATGTTCATAGAAGCTTGCTGACAGTGCTACATTAATTTTTCTTTGTTTATCGACATCTATTTAGCCAGAGGACTGTGTGTCCTCTCTCTTTGTACTCTCTCTTCTATCTAATAAAGTTTCTTCTTTTATCTAGAAAGTAGAGAAGTTTAGAGAAATGGTTGACAATTCTAGACAACTTCATTAATCTAGATACAGCATAAGAGTGAGTAGAGAGATAATATTATCAACTCTTGACCACACATTTAAACTGTTTGATGACGCAATATTGCATACAAAATTTGCTTTGAAATGGGACTCTGACTGCAAGTGCCTCTGTAAAAACTATCACAACTCTTATATCTCTTTCCCTTTTAGAATCCCCTCTCCTCTCTCCTTAAAAGCAAGTTTGTATTGTGGTTCTCCATTGAATTAATTTAATTATTGTTATATATCTATAACTTGCCATCATGTGAGCCACCTATACTAGGAATATGTTAACTCCTGAAATACCAGCAAAATTTGGAACTTTTAAGTAACCAGGTAAAGGCTATATTCTTTTTATTTTATTTTATTTCTAGAGTTGATGTATGTTGTGATGCGACTTTTCTGTGAAGGATTTGGGTTTCCTAATCATTTTTTTCCTGGATAAACAAAGTTTTATAAGATAGAATAGACTAGAGAGAATAAGGAAGGAGAGGACAGGAGTACTCCAAGTGGGAAAATTAAGAATAACTAATGAAGCACTGCCTGCCAATAGATGAACATCTGAAATTGCAACTCCTCTAAAAGCTCCCATAGTCGAAGCTCACAGCTATATTAGAAATGAAACCCTATCACAAAGAAAAGGAAGAGCGAGGTGGGGTATCATCGAAAAGTCTAGCATTCCTAATCTATCATGGCTTTGATTTTCCTATTCCATTATGGATTTGGATCTCTCACTTAGGTTTATTAAAATAGGGTCCATAGGGTATCTATTAGAGATCACATAAGCATGTAAGGGAAATCCTAGAGATTGAGAGTAAGATTAGGGATTTTGGATTGGCTTTGGTATACAAACAAAAGACATAACCATTGATTCTATCACAAGTTCTAATGTCTAGTGAAGTTTATTGTCTTTGTGGACATAGGCAAGAGATTTGCCAAACCACTTGAATACTTGTGTTGTTTGTTTTCTTTTTCATTGATGTTCTTTCTTTTTATTTGCTTCATAATCATATATCTTGTGGTATCCTTGCACAAAGTTAGATCGCTTATGCTGGCGTTCAAAAGGGCTCAAAAACCAAACAATGTGTAAGATGTTTATCAAACTGAAGCTATTTTGGTATGAAATATTTTTGCAATCTCTGTTTAGATGCTTCAGAAACATTGAAATAATGTCATCATGTTAGTATGTATAATAGACATGCGTTTATTAGACTTTCCCTCTCACAATCCCTGCCCATATATGTGTAGGAGGTGTTATCAGATGTGCCAATTGATGATAGAAACAGGGAAAGAAAGCTTGCTGGTCAAGGCAGGCTAAAAAACATTCGGGTGTTCCATAGGGTACTGTCCTGCTCAGTGTGGTTAGAAATTAAAACTATGTATCTCTTTCCTTTTAGTTTAGAATATATTCTCATACTCCATCAGAATATTGATGTTCATCCATGTGCTGCAGATTGGAAACCCCATGGACTATACTACTTTGAAAGAAACCATAACAAATATTCAAAATTCTTCCAAGAAAGGCGAAGATATTCCCTTTTCCATTGTTGTGATATCTGATAGAGAGTGGCTACTTGGAGGTAATTAAATGTGATGCTTCATTTTGATTAAGGCAGCACATAAGTAAGCCATTAACTATTTAACTGTTCTTTATTCAGATCCGTCCAGGGCGGATAAGCATTCCGCATATTCTCTTCTCCTTGCTGAAAACATCTGTGGCAAACTTGGAGTGAAGGTAAATAAAATGCGCTTCAGTATAAGCTTTGTAGCTATACTCTCTATTCCCCCCTTATTTTTGTGTGCGCGCACACGCTGACATTGTATCTATTATTTTTGCTGAACCTTAAATTTAGATTTAGCAGTCATTTCTTGGGGTATGCTTGCTCTTCAATACAGGCTAAGAAATATGATGTACCACTTCATTTTGTTATTATGGTGCTTATGATGTCCACTTTCTAAAGGAACTGAATGCATGGTATACGGAGAACATGCAAGAACATACTTTTCATCTGTGTAGTCTGATTTAGAGCATATGTATCTAACTAAGGATATACAGCAACATCTTTTAAGGAGGTAATTGGTTATCCTCCTCTCTTTTCAAGCTTGAGGGGTTTGGTTTCTCTATGGCGTGGAAATTTTATAATTCGTGCAAGCTATCTAGGGGCAGATATAGGGTGTATTTACCAGATACACATGACCCACTTGACATCCAACTAAATTTAATATTATAGGCGAGGAAAAAAAAGTTTTTTTATGAACCCACATGAGTAAATGAAGAGCTATAGAAAGGTTGTTTTTTTTCCATTAAAAAGGAAAAAAATTCTGCATTGGTATATGGAAGTTTGGATAATCAAAATAAACAAACATTTGTTTACTCATCTCAGAAACAAAAAGGAAAAGAAAACTGAAAAAGAAAATGAATATTGATTCTCACCAACTACAGCTCCTTAGGTTACATAAATTGAGAAGTAAATATACGATCATTTAAAAAATGAAAAGAAGTCGTACAACAGTATTTGAATATGAGAACGCGTATCAAACAATTGTGAAGTTTTTTTTCTTTCTCAGAATTGATTGTTTGACTTTGATTTAGGCATATTAGTTGTCACTATAACACACTTTTTAACACAACTGTTCTTTAATATTTTTCCCAAATATCAAATTTAAGTATAAACTTTAATTTTGAAAAAAAAAAATAATCGAAAAAATAATGTCTAGATGTGTCATAAGAAAATTACAATACGCGTAAAATAACATAACCAATATATTTTCACCTTATATATCTGCCTGATTAAGTTTTTTGCAACTGTCTAGGAAATTTTGATATGGGCGGAGAAATGAAAAGTTGCACAGATCTTGCATTGCCGCCTACTATCAATTATTTAAAAGTTATTTTGCTCTATTAAGTAGTTAGAATCTGCAACTGGTTGCAGAACAAGATTCTTAACAATATGTCTTGGGTTATATATTTATTTGATAGTTCTCTTTCTCCCTCTCTCTCTTCTCTCTCTCTCACACACACACACACATGCACAGACACACACACACACACATGGGCATATGTGAGAGCCATTGTAGAAATTCACTAAACAAAGCATTGTAGCTTTTGGTTTTAGATAATGTATGCTGGTTGTGTAGTTTTGAACTAATATAGGTGTCTAATTGCATGAAGGATCAACAAGAACATTTACTTCTGCATGCATTCTTTCGTTACAATAATATATTTCTAAATCAAAAGATAACCACTTCGACTGCAGGTGCAAAATTTAGTTGCTGAAATCGTTGACTCGAAACTGGGCAAACAAGTACATTTCCTTCTGTGCTCATCAGTTTTTATATAAAAACATTTTTGGCTTTGTACTGGAATTTGACCAAAGTAATGATGAGTTATCAAACTCCTGCATTCTACAGATTACAAGAATTAAGCCGTCCCTCACTTATATTGCAGCAAAGGAAATAATGAGCCTTGTAACTGCTCAAGGTTATATGTTATACTTTTCTTGCTCCCACAGTGTTTCTAATCATTCAGATCTGTGTAACGACGAATTTTTCTGTTTGTTCATTTACAGTGGCTGAGAACAGCGACTTAAATGAGGTTTGGAAAGACATTCTGAATGCAGATGGAGATGAAATATATGTTAAGGTAAACAAACACTTTACATGTAAGGATATTGAGCACATGAGACCATAGGGGCATTCTTAATTGGTTGCAGCAAAAAATTAGGATAAATTTATCTGGTAGTAGTACTATGCGTGTAGTTGTAGTTGCTCTTACCATGAAACTTTTTACTCTAAGTCATTATTCAAACTTTTTACCGAAATAATTCTATTTTCTAATATCCTCTCTGCTTAAATTAGAATATATGATATTGTTCTTACATGTACATGATGCAAACCGGGCCTTTTACATGTACATGATATATTACGTCTGAGATTTTCAAACCGGGCCTTTTACATGGGATGGTATTTGGAACATCCCTAAAAAAAAAGACCTTTAATTGAGATATGGGAGTGTGACCGCATTAAATATTTTCTCTCTTTTTTTGTGTTTTTTTCCCCTTTGACAGGATGTTAGCCTATACATGAAGAAGGGGGACAACCCATCATTTGTTGAACTATCTGAAAGAGCACATTTGCGAAGAGAGATTGCTATTGGTTATGTGAAAAACAATAAGACGGTATTGATTACTTTGATTTGTGTCTTAGATTGATATTTTCTCAGGAGGTGTCTCTCTGTCTCTCATACCGAGTCATTGCAGGTTGTAAACCCGATTTCCAAGTCCGAGCCCCTCTTCCTTGAACCGAGTGATTCACTGATTGTAATATCAGAGCTGGAAGGAGTACATCCCATGCTTGTCTAAATTGCAAGTTAAATTTTCAATCATGGTTGCTCCTTGCTTCTTTTATTTTTGCAGGGACGCCATTTGCTTCCCAGAATTCAGGCCGAAAAATCAAAAATGCTAAGATTACTTTGATGGCCATTGTAGCAAAGCTGTTTTCTTGTGTATTTTTGCTTTTCGTGTAATTGTTTGTTTGTAAATATATTTTATAGACTAAGCTGTAGCTCAAATAAATTAGTCGAGGCAGGTCTTAGCATGTTCAGATCTTGCAAGGTCAACAAGGACACAATAATGCTGTAACAATCAAATATATTTCATCATAATACTTTCTCCACATATTTCTGAAAAACTTGAAGGCAAGTAATGGATGGATTTAGGTACGAGTTTGATAGGTTCATTATTCTACCTTTTATTAAAATCTGTTTGGATATTTTTTTTCTCATGCGAAAAAAACGTGTGTGTTTAGATTATTAGATATATGGATTTAACGGGGAATTTAAATTAGAAGGGGACTTGTAAATCTTGGTTTCAGAATCCTTCTTTGGACACACACACACACACACACACACACACACACACACACACACACACACACACATATATATATATATATATATATATATATATATATATATTTATATATATATCAGTACATTTCTTAAGCTCATCTTTATCCGGCTCACCCAAGCTCACCTCCCCTTTTGCGACGAACCCGGCGACGGTTTGGTCATACAACTGTCGTCTATACTTTTAGCGACGGACAATATATAGCGTCGCTAAAAGTATAGATGACGGTTGTATGATCAAACCGTCGCCGGGTCCGTCGCAAAAGGGGGTGAACTTGGGTGAGCCGGATAAGGGTGAGCTTAAGATCCGGACCGTATATATATATATATATATATATATATATATACACACACACACAATCCAGTTCACATCCGGGCTCCCGTATGGGACTTAAAATCCGAACTTTGCATGTCAACCATTGGATCACATCCAACAGCTCAGTTCAGATATGGCATGGAAAAAAAAATGACGCGGGTCGGAGCGAAAAAAAATCCAACCGGGCGGGTTAAGAAGGAAAAAAAAGCTTAATGGGTTTGATCTGTTCAAATCACACTCTCTCTCTCAAGTCACTCTCTCTCTAACCAAAACGCTAGCAGCTCAAATCAACCCTCTCTCTGTCTCTGAACTTGACGCCGATTTTGGGAAAGTCCGACGACGCTCCGGCCGAATACTCCGGCGACGCAAACGGAACCGACGCATTCGCAAGGTACTTTCTAATTTTTTGTTTGAACCAAATGAATAAAATCTAGAGTTCATTTAAGGGATTTTGAGACATGATGAAAACTCTATTGTTTTGGTTCATGCGCTTGTTTCACTAGTCATAACATTTCAAAGTGTTTTTTTTTTTGTAAATCTGTTCTACTCTCTCTCTCCTCCCTTTTAAGTGCGATTAAGTCAGTGTCTGGGGGAGTATGCAATGAATCAAGTTACTAGTTAACGAGAGCTTTCACTGTGAAGTTTGGTAATCTACCTCCGGTTTACATTTGAAGAAACACATTAATTTTTATTTTCTTGATCAAGTACAAAATATTGTGATTCTGCAAAACTGTGTTCCCTTTAATTTTAGCCATGAAATTTGCCCGATTAATTTTATCCCAGTAAAATTTATCAATTTTAATTTCATCTCATACATTTATCAATTTTAATTTCATCTCATACATTTATCAATTTTAGCCATGAAATTTGAAATCAATTTTATCAATTTTAATTTCATCTCATACATTTATGATTTATGTCACCAGTGTAGGATAGACTAGTCCAAAAACAAGAGCATGTAGTTTCTGTCTCTCTATTATGACTGAGGTCTGAGTTTGCAGAAAATCTTCCTAGCCTTTTGTTTTGCTCCATGAATACAAATACTCGAGGGTTGAGAAAAGGAGAAACAAAATTACAAATACCCCAGCATAAATAGACCTTCAGATGAACCCTTAACAAAACCAAGAACAATATAGGTGACAACTCTGATGTCATACAGTCACTGATGACTAATGTAGTGGTAAGTTTAGATGAAGAGACTAGAGAGCAAAACAAAAGGCTAGGAAGATTTTCTGCAAACTCAGACCTCAGTCATAACAGAGAGACATAAACTACAGGCTCTTGTTTTTGGACTAGTCTATCCTACACTGGTGACATAAATCATAAATATATGAGATGCAATTAAAATTGATAAAATTGATTTCAAATTTCATGGCTAAAATTGATAAATGTATGAGATGAAATTAAAATTGATAAATGTATGAGATAAATTAAAATTGATAAATTTTACTGGGATAAAATTGATCGGGCAAATTTCATGGCTAAAATTAAAGGGAACACAGTTTTGCAGAATCACAATATTTCGTACTTGATCAAGAAAATAAAAATTAATGTGTTTCTTCAAATGTAAACATGAGGCAGATTACCAAACTTCACAGTGAAAGCTCTCGTTAACTAGTAACTTGATTCATTGCATACTCCCCCAGGCACTAACTTAATCGCACTTAAAAGGGGAGAGAGAGAGAATAGAACAGATTTACAAAAAAAAACACTTTGAAATGTTATGACTAGTGAAACAAGCGCATGAACCAAAACAATAGAGTTTTCATCATGTCTCAAAATCCCTTAAATGAACCCTAGATTTCATTCATTTGGTTCAAACAAAAAATTAGAAAGTACCTTGCGAATGCGTCGGTTCCGTTTGCGTCGCCGGAGTATTCGGCCGGAGCGTCGTCGGACTTTCCCAAAATCGGCGTCAAGTTCAGAGACAGAGAGAGGAATGATTTGAGCTGCTAGCGTTTTGGTTAGAGAGAGTGACTTGAGAGAGACAGAGATTTGAACAGACCAAATTGATTTTTTTTTTCTTAACCCGTCCGGTTGGATTTTTTTCCGCTTTGACCCGCGTCATTTTTTTCCCATGCCATATCTGAACTGAGCCGTTGGATGTGATCCAATGGTTGACATGCAAAGTTCGGATTTTAAGTCCCATACGGGAGCCCGGATGTGAACTGGATTGTGTGTGTGTGTGTGTGTATATATATATATATATATATATATATATGGAAGGTATATTAGAAAATGGATCAGGTCGTTTAAGAAGGGATTTGACACCCCAAATCCCTTTCCTAATTAAACAGTACAAGTAATATTATTCTTTTTAACATCATAAATAGTGAGAGTTTAGTTTGAAAAATAAAGGTACACCAAAGATTTAATTTTATTACATTGTCTTTCAAAAGAAAAAGGTATAAATTTAACAGAAATTTCAAATTTTGAGTCTAAAAATATTAAAATGTATCTCTAATTTTAGCTAATCATTAAAAGGTCTAATTGGACGAGGGCAAATTGTTAAATGCCCCTATCGATGAAATCAAGAGAAGGAAAATAATATATATTGCGAATGTTTAATTCGACTTTTTGATTATCAACTACGTGAATGAGTATTAATGATAATATTTTGAAGAGATGTGTAATAACTGAAGTCCTTCTATCACATGTATTGATAAGTTTAATTCACCATAAATTTATGGTTGCAATACATTGCACAACTCAAAAAAAAATGTTGCCAATAGTTAGTAAGCCTTCAACTGGATTTAGGTCGAAATACTTGCGATGTCAACAAGAGCCCAATTTTCAAAGCCCACGGTTCAAAATCCAGATGCCCATTCAGAAAGAAGTTACTCTTTTAAGTGGTCGTTATATTCTCTCCTGCCATTAGCGCCATGAGATGAATCACACAATTTCTCACCTTCTCCATAACTGCCAAACTCTGAAAAGCTTAAAATCTTTCCATGCTCGTCTCTTGATCGATGGCTCGGTCAATTCTTCTGACCTTGTTGTCAACAAAATCCTCCGGCTCTACTTCCGTTTTGGAGCTACTGATTATGCTGACAAGGTATTCGATAAAATTCCTGAGCCAAATTCCTTTTTATGGACATCAATGATCCATGGACATGTTGAAAACAAGAACTTTAGAGAATCTCTTTCTCTATTTCAATGTATGCTAAATAAGTCTATCCCACCTCTGAATTTCACTCTTATATCTGTGCTTAAGGCCTTAGCTCGAAATACTAGATTAAAATATGGCGAGGCAGTTTATGGGTTTGTTTTAAAATATGGATTTGGTTTTGATGTGATGGTGCAGAATGCAATGATAGACTTGTTCATGAGATGTGAGAAAGTTGATTCGGCTAGATTACTATTTGATGAGATGCATGAAAAGGATATTGTTTCATGGAATTCGATGATATCTGGATTTGGAAATAATGGTAAAGTTGATGCTGCTCGTGAGTTGTTCAATAATATGCCCGATAGAAATGTGATTTCTTGGACCAGCATAATTTGCGGATATGTTAAGGCTGGTGACATGATGGAGGCACGCTTTCTCTTTGAGGAAATGCCTGCCAAAGACTTGGCTGTTTGGAATGTTATGATTTCTGGGTACGTGGATGTTGGAAATCTTGATGCTGCTGTCCTTTTGCTTGAAACAATGCCTATCCGTGATGTAGGAACTTGGAATTTAATAATATCAGGGTTCTGTAAAGCAGGGGACCTTGAATCTGCAAAAAACTACTTTAATAAAATGCCAAATAGAAATGTGGCATCATGGACCATGATGGTAGACGGATATGTTAAATCTGGTGATTTAAATGAGGCAAGACTTTTATTTGATCAGATTCCTGAGAAGAATTTGATTTCTTGGTCTACTATGATTGGAGGTTATGCTAAAAATGGGCAGCCACGTCGAGCTCTGGAACTGTTTGAACACTTTAAGGAGGAGGGTATTAAGCCAGATGAAACTTTTATTTTGGGTATTATCTCAGCTTGCTCACAGTTGGGGATTTTAGATGCGGCTGAGTCATTGACTCGTGATTACGCGGGGCCCTCACTTTATTTTAATATACGTGTTGTTACCAGTTTGATAGACATGTATGCGAAATGTGGAAGCATTGAGAAGGCTTGGCAAGTGTTTGAGATGACGTCGCAAAAAGACTTGCTTTGTTATAGCACCATGATTGCAGCCTTTGCAAATCATGGATTGAGCCAAGAAGCCATTTCTTTGTTTCATGATATGCAAAGAGAGAATATAAAACCTGATGTAGTAACTTTTCTTGGGGTTTTGAGTGCTTGTAATCATGGGGGTCTCATTGAGGAGGGGAGGAGGTACTTCAAGCAAATGACCGAACAGTTTGAACTGCAACCTACAGAGAAGCACTATGCATGCATGGTTGATCTCTTTGGCCGTGCTGGGTGCCTTCAAGAGGCACATAACGTAATAAATAGCATGCCCATGACATCCACATCGGTTGTTTGGGGTGCTTTACTTGCAGCTTGTAGTGTCCACTGCAACGTTCAACTGGCTGAAGTTGCAGCAGCTGAGTTATTCAAGATTGAGCCAGATAATTCTGGTAACTATATTCTTCTATCTAATATATATGCTACTGCTGGACAATGGCGTGATGTTGCTTTTGTGAGAGCAATGATTAGGGAGCGGCGTGTAAGAAAGAAAAGAGGTTCTAGTTGGATTGAGTTGGGATCTATTGTGTATGAGTTTGTCATGGGAGATATTTCACATATGGATGTTGATGAAATATACTCTATTTTGAATTTACTTCAAGAAGATATGAAGCTTGCAGATACCTGATGGTTAACAAGCAAAAATTATTGGTCCCCCCCCCCCCCCCCACAATGATTTGGGAATTGAATGATCAAACTCAGATGCAGGCGGAAAGAAACGGGCATCCTTGACACTCTGATAGAGTTTCGGGTGGAATAGATTTCCTTAATGTTGCTGGAAAATGTCTACCAGATTATCCTAATTTTGAACTTCTGAGAAACCACTTAACTTGGGTAATGATTCTGTAATTAAAATTCATTTGGATATATACATGAAGATTGAAGAGACAGATTATTGACCGAATTCGATCAATATCTTGTTTTTATAGGAAATGAAAGGCATTTGTCAAGCGTGAACCATTGAAAAAAAAAAAGCAAAAAACAAAAAGGTACTTCAAGGAACCTGCTGTAAGGTCGACAGTGTATTTGGAAATTTAGTAGTTCTCAGAAGAGGTAGATAACTAAAATTTTCAACCTTTGAGGTTATTTCTATGTTTTGAATATTTAGCTTTATGGTGATAGGAATCTGTTATGGCTTAATCATAGAGGAGGATCCACTGTACTGATACCCTGGATTTAGTGCCAGGTTCAGCCTAATTGCCAAGTTTTTACCTTTTCAGCACACCCTGTAATGTATACATGCGTGACTGGAAATGTTGAATTCACCACCTTAATTTATAAGAAAATTATGTTTTGTAACTTGTCATAAATGATTTCCATAATTGTTTAGAAATTATTTGCTCAGATACTCAGGTGTCTATCCTCCATAAGAGGCTTCATTCACAAACTGTTAGTATCTAATCTTTTGTGCTCATTGTACTTGCCCAACTAGTAGCCTAGTAGGGATGACAATTTTTTGTATGAAAGGAAGTGGTAGAAACAAAACTAAAAAAAGATTTGTATTTGCATGACTTGGTCATACACATGGCGTTGGGAGGTATGTACTATATTACAAGCTTAATATATATAATTTCCTTATCAAGACACAAGCTGAGGTGCCCAGCTTCGAAGAAAGATACATAAGCAGACAGATAAGTGTTTAAACTCGGTCAATTTTCCAGGCTGTAACTCGATTAATAACGTAATATCTTAGGGTCCATTTGGATGTTCGTTGTGGAATATTTTCTTGCCAACTATCTTATAAATCTTCAATTGCTTTTTAGATGTAAATTAATTTACTTCCAACATTTCTTTGAGAATAAGAAGCTTCCGTTGCATTCGTTTTATAGTAGGACATGAAGCTTCCCTCCCACGGACCCCTGTTGGTTGCCAATGGCCATTAGGAGCGCATCCTCTTTGATCTCCTCAACAGATTTACGTTTTAGGTTCTTTATTTTCTTTGCTCCTTTGCCATTAAAAAATTTAAAAATATCTAACAAACTAAATATCTAATATTTATTTAGAAACATGTTGAGAAAAAAGTAATGCACAAAGATAAAGGTGGAGGCAAGATTATATTCTAAGAATGTCGATTCAGCAGTGGATAAAAAAGGGGATGGATACCCCATTTTTATAATACGATTAAAATATTCTAAATTTTTACCTTTGGAGAAAAAAGTTAGTCAAATACATTTGCTTTGCTGCACAGGGCTCCAAAACGATCATCCTTTACCAAATGAATATTCATTAAGGTATTACGCAAAGCACAACAAATATATGCACTGCTCAAAAAGATTCTCATAGTTGAGATGTTAGTTTAACACTTTAAGGAAGCATCATGCTCTAAAACTATCTAGCATGTTAATTAAGAAAGACTTTCGACTGCCCTATCCTAGAAACCCATGTATGCAACTTCAGGATATCAAAATCAATAAGTATAAGTTTATATTCCAACCATATTATTATATTAAGCAATGCAATTGGGTTTTCCCTGTCTATCCCTTCTATTTGGAGGACACATGTTCATTTGTGGTTTCCATTTAGTTTCAGATCTTTGGTAGAGAAACTAGGTTAAATAGTGACTGCCTCCTGTGTCATTCCTGCACCAATGCTTATTGACACCGACTGTTGACCAGCCCAGCCTCATGTGTCATGTGCATTTTTGCCAACTGCTAGTCCCACGTTAAAATTTACAGTGGGTAGGGTAAAAATCATGCATCATTACCACTGTGATAGTTTAATGGTGACATGTGAAATCCATGAAAGGACTTCATCAATGCTACAATTACACTATGAATTCACATACATCCTACCTACCAGGTACATCATACTCTTTCCAAAAACCTGTGAGGAACAAGATTATAGAAACTAGAAACCTCAGGATTTTATTAGTTAACTTTACGCTGGTAAACTTCAAGCATCCTTTATCATCTTTTTCAGCACATAGCGAAGTACCAAGTCTTATAGAAAATACATATCCTAATTCATATGACCGTGCACAAAAGTTTAGACACGCAGTTTGTTTGGAATATAATCTTTGATGTTTTGGTTTTACATTTTCAAAGAACTAGACAAGTATTATTATCAATCAACTTCTTTTTCTTTTCATCTTCAATAGTATTATTGCCCATTCATAGGTTCGTCAACGAGTGCTCATATATTTGATGCAAATACTAGATTCTTTACACATGTTGAGAATCTGAGATGCATACTCATGTCCAGTTCAAGGATATAGAGTGTTTGGTTTACTATTTAAACATTATGTTCAAAACCTAGATTATGTTAGATCCTCTGTTTACCTTTGAGCTATATAAATATGAATTAGTGGTCTCAAAGTCTAGATCCAGTTTTGCCTAATAATTAAAAATGAAGTAGCCAGGTGTCAGATAATTGTTGCGCAGTACGACTAAATGAGAGATTTTGCATAAATTGGTGGTGATGTGTTGAAGTAACATGGAAGATTAGACTTGATGATAAGAAACCTTCGTAATTGGTTCTATATATTTAATATCTAAAGTTCTGGTTTGAACATTCCCTTAGATTGAACACACATGGTTAGGACTTTTAATTGAAAGCACCCCCTTAGCATATAAAGAAATAACGATAGACATCTTATACACAAGAATTTCACTTATTATGCATCAAACAACATGAGAATGATGTTATACACACTATTCTTTGTATAACAACCTATATGAATGCATATATTATCATATTGGTGATAACTAACCAAAACTTCAGTATGATTTTATACAAATGCTGTAGTAGCAAGCATGTATATCTAAGCAGTTCTGGTCTGATCAGATTATTACAAACAAGGCTAACATCATAAAACCTCAAAACCCCAATTGATCTTCCTGCCACAAATATACGAGAGAAAACTGTAACTTTTACATCGCGTTTTAAATTCCCAGTCAAAGCCCAGGCTAACGGTTCATACAGAGAAGGTAACGAAAATTCAAAGTTCTTCGAGAACTCAAGCTGGAAGATTATCTCTTCATGAGAGATCTCCTCCACTTCTGCTTAAATTTGTTATGGTTTGTGGGGTTTTCAGACACCACACCCCAAGCCTCTAGCTTCTGATCCTTTCATGATTCTCAGTCTCTTGCAGGATGACATAAACATACTGCAAATAGGAAACAAACACATATAAGTATATAGGTATTATATACAAACAGGTCAGACACAAGACACACACCCCACCCCCAAACCCCCAGAGACAGAGAGAGGGAGAGAAAGAACTTACTCCCATGGAACATCTCCAACCAGCATCCAATCACCATCTTTATCTTCGTAAGTAGGTGCATAATCTGATCCTTTGTAACCTTCCCTCTCAGAGTATTCACCTGAAACCAAATCATATCATAATTAGAAACACATAAATATTATATAATCATAGCTTAAAAATAAATAAATCATCTAAGTGAAAATTCTTACCTATGGCAAGTTTGAACATGTTCTCTAAAGCCTTAAGGAGTTCTGCGTAGCACTTATAAACCTTCAAATCAATCTTTCTAAGGTAAGGTGCTCCATCCATGCTTACTTTCACATAAATTCCAGTCTCCACCTCAGCCTTCTTCGGCTGGAAGTTATTTTTGCGGTATGATCTTATTGGTGGCCACCCAACTACTTGTGCTCTGCCATTTTGTATACCCATTAGTTTGCTAAATTTTCAATATGTTAAACATAAGGTTTACAAGATATCATATATACGACAATATAAGGTAGTGACTTACTTGGCAGCAGGTGCAGTCTCACGGTCACCATGTTTGGCATCAGAATTAGTCTCTGAGCCACTGTCCTCAACTGAATCCGGCACTGCTCGCTTGTTGTTTCTAAAGCTAGAGATTGTTTCTTTCTCAAATTCATCCCTCCCTGGCAATCCCAACCTAAGTTCAGTTGCCTTAAGATTGAGACCATCCTCCTGAGTAATAGTGCTTTCCATTATCAACGATTCTTGACACGAAAACAAACTAGACTTGGTTTATTTCTCTGACAACTCTTCTTCACTGCCTGATGAATAGACTGATCAATATTGTCTTATCTTCTTCAAGGGTCCTGTGGAGATATGTGTATACAAAAAAAAAGGTGGCGGACAAGTTTTTGGTAGAAGGTAAGATAACTTTGTGTTGCTGTGATACAATGGAAGGGGTCTCTTATTATATAGTTATATTATACGAGTATAAAGGAGGGAAAATATATGTATATGTATATAAAATACTTTGAATTGGTATCAATGGGCATGAATTTAGGACAAAGGCAAGCTAAGCTGTCGGTAGCATTAGCAGCACCTTTGAGGCAAGTGCTCCTACATTTAGGGGACAAGAGTTGGACAAGCTCAGCCACCCATATGGAAGACCTGAGGACTTAAA
The DNA here is from genome assembly GCA_034770075.1 of Aralia elata. Taxonomy (NCBI): domain Eukaryota; kingdom Viridiplantae; phylum Streptophyta; class Magnoliopsida; order Apiales; family Araliaceae; genus Aralia; species Aralia elata. Next base: position 10,954,862 of record CM068384.1, read on the forward strand.
TGTGACGGTCAAGATTTGTTTTAGGGAGTTGTGGGAGTAAAATCAGGGCCGTTGATTTGAGATAGAGAGAGAAAGAGAGAGAGAGAGAGAGAGAGAGAGAGAGAGCATCCCATGTGAATTAAGGGGTCCACATGGGTGTTGGGTATGGGCAGAGCATAGCCATGTGTGATTAGGATTTTCGCTGGGCTTGAATTTTGGTAAATTCATGGTGGGTACATAACTACATTACATGTGGTATGTCATATATCCATTAGTCAGCTATTAAACCTTTTATTTCCCTTGCATGTACACATTTTCTTCTACCTATTATACGTGTATGTGTTTTTTTCTTTCAAATGTATCAAAAGTTTTTCTCCATTAGCCCCGTCACAGTCAATTATACAATTTGAACCCCAATAATTCAAGTTATTTATGCTTAGTCTCCATATGTGAAACTAATTGCTTTGTTTGAGGATTTTCCCATTAGTAACTTAATTTAACATAACCATCAGAATAAAAGGCTTATCAGACTATACAATGTTTCAAAGCACTAGCTTGACTTGCTTTGCTTATGATATAATTAAGTGTGTTAACTTAAACTATTTGGTATAAGATGCCAATTACGCGTAATGTGTAATTACTCCAGCCAGTATGGGATTAATAAACATCAATTTGTGATTATGATCAGTTTCCTCATACATTCCCTTGTAAATTTTCAACTTGTGAAGAAATGATTAGGTCTTTGTCCATGTTATGGAATATCAACATGTGCTTATTGTTTGACCATTTTACAGTGTTGAACTAGAACTGATTTCTGAATCTAATATAACCAGGTTAGGAGCATGAATCTCGAGGATCGATGGAGTATTATTTACTTAATCACATGTCTCTTTCTTGTTCTTAATTAAAGTTTTCTAAACAGGGCAACTGTTTGATACAGATTACTTAATTTTTGTATTAGGGTTGGGATTCTTGGAACTGTTAATCTTTCCTTATTTTTGAAACATAATGTACCATAAGATAAGATGCATGAATGACTCAAGGTTAAGAATGTATTGTTGGGAATAGTCCAAACTATTGCTTAATTTGATAGTATTTTTATTGGAAGATCAACATTTTCTTACTTGACCTTCTCATTAAGACATTTATAAATACCAAATACTTTGAATCTGGAAATAATTATATGTACTGTTCAAAGAAAATTAAACTAATCAAAGTTGGATTATCAAAAACAGTAAACTTTGTCCCACCTTGTTCATTGGTCTGACCTCTGAACTATCTCACCCCTAGGATCCCAAATTTATTAGCACAAGGGTCCATTCATGCCATGCGTGTGGTGGGCTTATTTTTTTTTAATTTTTTTTTTCAGAAAAGTTTGTCTGATAATTATTATGTTGTTTTGGAGTTACTGTTCAGCGCCATAATATATCAAATACCCAAACTTCAACTAAAATATCTCGGTAGAACATCTTCATGGCAACTCATTGGTAGATAGTAGCATTTCAATAAACTTAATTTTTTCATATTGAAGGTAGGATGGAAACAGTTGAATGATTCGTAGGCAACAATATATATATATATATGTGTGTGTGTGTGTGTGTAATTTATCTAAGAAGATGCCATTGTGTGTCTGTTCCTGGTAGTACATTGCTCTATATTATAACCACACCTCTCTACTGATTAGATTAAAAATGATACAATATACTGAGAATCTATAAATAGTTGTATTATAAAGAAAATATGTCTAGAAAAATGGGACACAAAATTTGGAGAATATATGAGGTCCGTTAGTCATAGGTCATATATCTATGAAGTATTAATTGGTGATAATCAAATTTTTGTACACTTTTTAAACTCACGGTTTAGCTCAACTTGTAAATGTCTAAAATTAAGAGAAAGCCTGTTCTATAGTGATTAGGGCACGAGTAATAATCACATGGGAATCCTTTAGTAGCAGCGTGACAATATTTAATTTGACGAGTAAGGATAAAATTAGAGAAATAAAAAAAAAAACTAAAAATTTTTAGAACAATTTTTTCACTTGTCTTAAAATTTAGTATGGGTCCAATACCTAATCAAATACCATCATTGGAGTTGAACATAAGAAAAACGCTATAGGTAGTAGAGTTTTGACAGGTTTTGGAATGTCTATAACATACACAAATTAAGTACCAAAAAGATAGCCCATAAACTCCTTAGGTGAATCCACAAACACTCAGTTTAATTTATTCTTATTAAGCGTCTGAACCAGTGAATATGAGTGTGTTCCAATCAATTTGTGTCACAGATGATATAACCTTTATTTAGCATATAAACAAATTAAAAAAATCATTAAAAAGGGTTAAAAACAGAGAATGGTCTTAAGTTGTACTATCAGGACTTTTGGTGGTTTTGCCATTTCGAAACTCCATGATGACTTAATCCAATATGGAGCTTGTGTTTGCTGTCTATGGCAGTGTTTGGGTCACCTTATATTTTGTCATTATTGATCAAACCATAAAGCTTGATAGCTACAAGGCATGAAAACATTCAAAGAGCTAAAATCTGTGGTGGATCGATGACCAAAGGCCATGGAAAATGAAAGCTGTAAATATTAATTATTTCATATAATGCTTGTGGTTCTTGAGCTAGAGATCGTGCGAGGCACTGCAAAATGATCAGATTTAGGTCTATTTATTAGTTTCCTGTCAAAGCTGGATTTGACATGACTCATCAGTCAATGGAGTTGGAATTGAAATGGCTAGCTAGTTGGCAAAGAATTTCACCCATGCATGTATTTTGTGAAAAATGGACTAGGTGGCACGTACACAAGATACATCTTGCATAAACGTTTTGTTCTAGATAAATAAAATTTTACAATATTTTTCACATTTTTACGTACGTACTAGTGTTGTGTAGTCATTTTCCAAATGGTTGATAAAAGATCATTATCCGGTTAGGTTCTCAATAATTTTGCATGTCGAGAAGAGTGGTGATTGGAGTGTTAGGAGATTGTTTAGTTGACCCGATTCCCCTATTCCTACAAGAAAGTTGTGATCCACGTCTCACCAGTTGTAAAATGTCCTTTTTACTTTTCCTAAATTTAATATAGGAGTAGTAGATTTTCGAAAGAAGACAAGGGTGAATTAGGTACAAACCAAAACATTCCTATTATTATGCAAACTAATACAATTAATCCTCGGTACAAAATAACAATATCATGGTTAACTCCATCTAGTATTATATCTCAAATTCACTTAGTGTCTCTTTAGTCAGGAAAATTCCTTAAACTTGATTTCAAAGTTTTCCTATGCACGTGTTTTTCTTCCCTAAACCCTAATTCCTAGAACCTTCACTGCTCCCACATTCTAAAGACTCTACGTACGTATAATAGTTACTCACAATCTCAACAATATATCAGAAATTAATCTTCCTAATTATTGTAGAGAAACACGCGTTCAAATACTTGATAGTATTTATTAAAGCGGTGAAATATTTTACATGAGGTGCCAGAAACATGTAATTATAATGTCCCCTTAATCACAAAATAATTATACATACATAACTTTTAGTATACAAGTGTAACTATACTCACAATGGTATCAAAACTGCAAGCTGTGCAGTTCCTTTACAAGAAACATTAATTATGGCATAAACCTTTTGATTTTATATATATATATATATATATATATATATATATATATATATATATATATATATATTACTCTAGTTTAGCAAAGTCGGTGCATGCATTTACCCTTTATTTAATTAGTGCATTAGTGAGGACTAATATGCACTTTAACCTTTAAAAATTCAATAAAATAAGGTTTGATATAGCACTGACAATATTTAGGTTAGAATGAATTAATAATGATTAGTTTTAGCTAATACGAATATAGTGAAGTACCAGTTTTAGGTTAGACGGTGTCTGGCTGCCAAGAAGAGTAGCTATGGACAAGATGAAAAATTAAATAACAAGTGTTATTATATTCTCCATATATCAATCCCAAAACGAGTCATCGTTCTACAGAAATTATGTCGCTTAAGAAAATAACTCGTTTATTTCAAAATAAGAATTCTCATTTTGGAGTACGGAAAAAAAATGAATCATTTCATTATTAAAATGAGATATTTTTTTCATTACCAAAATGAGATATTTTTATTTTTCAAACTTGCGAGAAAAATGAGACTCATATTAAAATGAGACTCTTATATTAGGAGGAAGGAGGCAAAGAGGTGCATGCATGCATGGAGTGGTCCTAGACACCATGAATACACAATGGATCCAACTCACACGAAGTGAAGGAGAAATGGACAAAATACAAAGGGGGTTGGGGTGTTGAGCTTTTTGTGCAATAAATCCGTGGGCATTCCCTTGTGAAACCCTTGTGCACCATCATGTATAACATATCTGGCCATGACAAAACAAGTATGCGCCATACAAATTTGCATGCACAAAACGAATTGAAAGGGTCCACGCATTAACATTGCACCATTCAATATCTTCAGATATAGAGGACTACTTCGTGTGTCTATAAAACAATTACACCCCACCAATCTGTACCCACTCTTTCTCAAATCCTAAACATTCTATACTCAGTTGAATTTTTTTAAACATTTAAGATAATTTTGTTCAAGCCGTTGTGTCATTTAATGTAGAAGAGCTAGATATATTGTCTCATGTAATGTAATTTTGAAAAATTTGTAGCCTTTCATAGTTCTATCCAATATCATGTGTATATATTGATATGTTTTGCAATTGTAATTCGACACAAATTTTTCTCAATACATAACAGGACTCCTACATTTAAAAGGAAGAAATAATATGTGAGTTTGTTCGAGTCCTACATGAGAAACGACTTTGTACACTTAAGGCTTAGTTTATTCTCCAAAGGGTTGACTATTGGAAACAATTAGGCCTAACGACTTAAATTTGCAGTTTAAATTTTAGATTAAGTTGAGATCTAACATATATATATATATATATATATATATATTAAGGCGTTCAATACTATACCCTTAACAAAGTGTTAAATGGATGAGAGAGCACATGTTCAATTTTTATGAATATAACTTGTTCATTTAGGAAGACTTAATTAATTTGTGAGAAACACATTCTCAGAGTACACATATAGAGCTAATTGCAATATTCCCCATGACAATAAATTTGTTCATTGCCTTTGCTTGAACATATTTATGTGTATGTGAAAATATATATTTAGTTAATTAAAGAGAACGAAACCATTTTCCACATGCAGCCTAGGTTTCTTGATTTTCAGCTCATTAATTCCAAGTACTAAATTGAAGTATAGAATTAATTCATGATGATCAATTATACACCATTTCACTAAACCATCCTTATACTGATGAGAACAGGTTGGTTTGTGAAGTTTTTTTATAACACTCGCATGGGACATATATGCAAGTCTCTTCAATTCAACTATCAACATTATTGTAGCACCTCTCGTATATGTGTTAATTAATTTCTAGCATGACAATCTTAAAATTCATTGTTTAACTATTAAACAAAAATTTAACACGCTACATTTGGTTCGAACTGAATAATCTTGTCGTCATGGTTGCCATCCAACTGCATGCGGGGACGAAAAAATACAAAGTTGTTTTCAGAAGGAAATAGATATGCAAGGTTTAATTCCTCCCATACATAATATCCTACCAACGGTGTCTAGCTAGAGAGAATAAAAAAGTTGTATGACAAGATAGATAAACAACTGTTACATATAAGGATGTTGTGACTCTTGTATTAACAAACATATTTGTTGGCTTAATTTACATTAGTGATGAGGTTTTAGATGAGTTAGTTACTTAACACAATAACACCGTACATGAGTTTTTTTTTTTTTTTTGACTAAATTATATGAGAGTTCTAAGTATGTAGATATTGGGTTCAATTCTTCCCAATTGCACGTATTGTGTAAGGTCTTCATGGTGTTTTATTTGTCTAAAGCAACTTGCCTATCTTCCGATTAGTGCAACTTTCTTCCTCGTAACTATCTCCTTTCTTGTCTGCAGCATGGGCTTAAATGTTGTTTCTTTTTCTTTTTTTGAAATACAAAATTATATGAATAATTGATAAATTCTATGAAAGAAAGATTAAAGATGTTCAAGTCTTCTCGCAACACATACATATAATTTGTCTCTCCGCACATGCACTTACGCACTTGAGGGGGTGGTATTTTTTTCTAATAGTTTAAATTTTTAAATGAGTTAGTTACTTTAACATTATAATGTTTCATATTTTCTTGTGTAAATATTAGTTGGCCGAGTGTATTTTTTACAAGAACTAGCGTCAAAATTCTATAGATGGATGGATCCACACGTGCAGTGGTAGATGATGATATTGCAACATGAAGTTTGTTTAACTCCAAATTGACCACAATACATGCAGGTGCAGTGGGTTGGGTGGGCGAGACATCAAAGCAACATAAGAAGCTGGAGATCAGCTTTATATTTCCTGGTTCAGCCTGTTTCTGTCTGTCAGCTTCTCTCTCTCTCTCTCTCCCTCCTCTGATCCTTGATCTCTACTAAACATAATAATTTTCTGCCAAGTGATGGATCTTGTACGTACGAATAATATCTAGTTGTTGGTTTTGCCACGTCCATGCCCTAAATACCTCATTCCATTCTGAACTGTAGGGCAGCCCTAGATACTGATAATATTGTGGATTCCAACCTTAATTAACAGACCTTATCGTAAATTCTATACTTTTTTAAGAAGCAAAGGGTAAATAGTTGAATAGTTAGTACACTTTCATCCAAGAGTGAGTCATACTTTTTTTTGTTGATTTTTTTTTCTCTAAATGTTAATGTTAAATAATTTTTTAAAAAAGTCAAAAAAAGAAATATGACTCATTTCCATCTTCCAAAGGTTGGGATTTGCAGCTATATTTTGCTAGTTTTCCTCAAATTAGTAATCATATTTATAATATCATCTTTTTTCATAGCATGCATAGAATTTAAACCGTGACAATTTGTTAAGCAAATTTAATTCTAAGATTTCAAATACAATTTGGAATTTTTTTTTGATCAAATAGTGTAAACGACTGAAATATATTGAAATCGTAAACTTTTACGAAGGATGAAAAGATTATAATACAAAAAATTGAAATGGTAATTCTTTCAAACATAATAACAGATAATCAGAAAAAGGGCTAATCATAGCAACAACTAGTAGACACCAGATATACTCCTGAAATTTTAAAATTAATAACAATATGCAGATGTGAGCAATTCTTCAATACGAGCAAATAAATAATAGTCCGTCATGATAACGCCACATCCAAATTTGAACAATCTATCTTCAACCATTCACGCACTGAAAAAATCCTCACAAATGAAAAAAAATCTCTCAACTGAAAAAAACAAAGTCTTCCAAGAGATAATAAAAAAAATTTCTCACAAAAGAAAAGAAATTAGTCATATCATGGAGAAAATAAGTCTTACAAAAAAAAAATAAACTCCAGAAGAAAGGAGAAAGAATACAAGAGAGATCTAGGAGAGGGAGGCTAGGGTCTTTGTTTAGAGAGTATAGAGAGAAAAGAGGAGATAAGTTTTAGGAGAGCAAATACAAATTGGAATTGAACACACCTTTACAAGTCTATATATGGTATTGTAATTTAGTTCTAATTTGGCTCTCTCAATTCTAATTTCAGGTCTTGAAATTCTTAGTTTTCCTGCTGGATGTATTGAAGCTATGTTTGGTAACTTAGTTCCAAATCTTAATATCTGAATTGAGTGATAATTTTTTTTTAAAATAATTAAATTTCATAATGAAATTGCAAACGGAATTTCTATTCGAATTCTAAAACTTAGAATTGAGTTGCCAACCTGTCGTGAGTGATATCATATTAATTACGTAAGAAAGTCCTACAAAAAGTTTACTCACATATACCAATCAGCTCAAAAAGGCGTTTATTTCAACGGTATGATTCATTAAAATCATCATATAGAATATCTGAATTCGACACGCATAGTGTAAAGACATGCATGTTCTTCAAGTCTGTACCACAGAAAAGGTTGGTCGATCCTTTACAAGCCTTGAAGTTTAGGTCTCTCTCTCACACACACAAACACACACTGAAGGTACGTACCGGTTAATGGTCTAATAAATTTCAAGAATATGACCACCATACAAAATGTTTATGGCACTTGACAAATTAAGTAGAAATTCCTAGCTGAATTTAATGTGATTTCATCTGAAAGATACATATTGATGGAACAAGGGATTTCAAGAAATGGCTAGCTAACCACAATATATAGATGGGAGTAAAGGCAAATATATTGAACATTCTCATCATCATCATCATCAATGCATGTTGAAAGAATTAGCTACCATATATCCATCACTAATTTTATTAAATAAATTCCATTTAACAATATATATATATATATATATATATATACATACATACACATTGTAGAGTGACTAGCTGATTGGGACAGGAGAAGGAATGTCATCAAGAAGATTCTAATTATAACGATCAATCCAATCCATATATAATTCCCAAGTTACGTACGCATTTAAACCGCAAATTATATACATTTAATGATTATAAACCTGTTAGGACAATGACAGTGCCAACACGAACAAAGTATTTTGATGATTATGAGATTGTCATTTTAGGTGAATATGCTAATTAAGCATTGTACTTAAATAGTAGTACTAAGACTAATTCAAAACATTCCGCGGGTTAGCTTTATCAATTGCTAATACAAGTTTGACAATATTTTGTCCTAGCCTGATGATATATTTCTGTAAGTAGTACGTCCCTTTCAAAGTGTCTAATGTTTAACCAAAAATATAAATATGTAGTACATATGTACATAGAATTATATATTGAGAAAAGTACCATCTCCCTCCTTGTTAATGTAGGGAAAATTATTTACCTTTGTTCTATAGCTAAACCAGTGACTGTACTCGTATGTAGAACAGGAGATACCATACATTAGGTTATTACTTTTGGTCTCCTGAGATCTGCTTTAGTTCTCTGATATCCATACATTTTTTTTCCCCAACAGTCCAATAAAGACTGAGATTTAGCAAGTATATAGCTAGCTTGAGCATCTTTATAAATAATTGGAAGAATATTATATACAATTATTGAGGACCTTTTCCATCATAATAAAGGAAAACTGAAATATATATCCGTACTTGATTTTTCATTTTAGGCAGGAGTAATAGCTGCATATATAAGTACAGCTATAACTTGGCATAATTTTGTTGATTCTTTCTCACTCATCCCTAAAATAGTTCCCCATATGTCTTAAAACGAGAGTCTTAGCTAGCTCACTTGAATATTGACACGTATAAAGGTAGTCAACAAAATGCTTAAGTTAATCTTTTTAGGGTCCTCTTAACATGTGCCCTTATTAAGAAAACCCATCTTTTTAATCATGTTTTCAAAAATAGTATATCAATTACTCTAGTCTTAAATTAGTATATTAAAAAATCATTGAAACGAATTATGTCCTAGCTAGTGTGGCATGATAAACCTTAACCCGAGTATGTTCGGGGAAGAAGGGAGTAGTTGTTTAATCCAGTTCTAATACACAAATACCATTAGCTCTCCAAATTAACCAATATAATTGGTGTAATATTATCTCTAGCTAATAAAACCTATTTTTTCTTAATCTCTTCAAGATATTTGTATACTCAAAGTTGATTCAAAAGCTATAGAGATCTTTTTTGTTAGCCATTAACCAATCTTGATCTCTTTGTCTAGTTGTAGATCGACTTTCGGTTACACTAACACACATGATCTAGTAAATCTTTTCATTTTTATTTTATATCAGCCATGATCAAGTAATAAATAAATCTTTGATCACATGATCTCTCTAGCTTCTTATATATTCTTTGGAAGATTGTATACTCAAAAGTTGATTCACTTTAAACCTAATACAAATCTTTTTCGCTAACCATTAGCCAATATTCTTGATCTCTTGTCCATTTCTAGACTTTAGTTACACTTACACATGATCAAGTACATCTAATTTGATCACATATCTCTCATATCAATGCCCGGATTACATATATTTTCGTCACCCATGACTTAACCAACAAATCATAAAAATAAGGAAAATGAACCAAACTATATATATTAGCTAGCTAGTTAGTTCACTTTTACATATTCAATTGTGAATTAATTAATTAACCAATTAAATACAGTACTTAATTAATATAAAACCGCGTCCGTAAACTAGAGCTTAATGAAATGAACTTGCAGGGTAATGGCAGGCTGGTGAGACTAAATATATAATGAAGATAAGACATTCCGAGCAGTGAGTGCCCTGGTCAGCCCCCACCATGCGATGCATTGTCTCAACTACAACCAACATCTGGAATAATATTATTGTGGTGAAGATTCTCCATATATTGCATTTGTGGGACTCACATATTAAACTATGATTAACCGTAACTTAACCATTAATTAATTAATACTCCATTGATTGATGTAACATGTCTCCTGATCAACAAAATTAAGTAATCAAAAGGAAAATTCAAATATATATATATATATATATATATATATATATATATACACACACACACACACACACTCTTCAGTACACATTGATCTTTAGTTGGTTAATTATTGTTATTTCTTTGAATTAATAAGCGAATGTGCTTTTCTTATTCTTGAAAAGCTTAGTACTTGTTTCAATACTTAAAAGAGAAAAGTAAGTTAAAAAACGAAAAAGAAAAGAAAGCAGAAAATGAGAAAGTATATAGATGGAAAAGATTTTATTTTACTTTTAAAAAAATAATATTAATCAGCAAAATAGATTAATTCAATTATATTACTATATGCTATGTAGAATCTTACTTGATTCAAAAGGGATCAATCACCTAACCCCAAAGGAAAAAAAGAGTTGCCATATGAGACCTCAAATATTGTTTAATTAAGAAATGTGTTGACTTAACCTTGTCAATAATATTGCCGGACTTCTTTGAAAACAAAAGAAAATAGAAAAGTAGGAAGAGTAATGTTAGGAGTTTTAAAATTTTGATCTCAAATATATGATATTGACTATAATACTATGTGATAACAGTGTTTTAATTAATTCTTATGATATTTTTGGTCTCAAATGAATCGTAAATAATATTTTTATATAAAAAAGTAATGCTATGTGACCACAGTGTTTTAACTAATTCTTATTGAATAAATATTGGCTATAATTAATGGTGCTAACATCAATACATATATATACCATGAAGGGAGCCCAGCTTGGGGTCTGTACTTGACCCGAAACCCGCACTGGTATTCGAAGCCACAAATGGTGGCAAAAATATATTGGTCCGAAATTTGTTTTGTGGAGTCGAATCAAATCAAAGCATGTGTTTTGTGGGCTACGTGTCCAAAATTGGTAAAAAAAATTTAAGATGAGCGTGACAAAGAGATTAGGACTACTTCAACGTGCTTGAAGCATATGAGGAGATTGGGTGACACTAGTATAAATAGGATTTGTTATCACAAAAGAAAGGTAATCACTCTTTCACTACATGTCTAAACCCTAATCTTGATAGATTATAAGTAACAAATTGTTGTCAAAGTTTCATTTGTTCACTGCACATGCCCCAAACTCATACAAATTGATGATCAAAACCTAGATAAAATTATACATCTGATGAGAGAAATATACACTTGCAATAATTGATTTTATCACATACCGCATCTGATCACGGTTGACTGTAGCTAAAAGTCTGCCAAATTGTTTGGCAAACAGATTTTCATATTAACTTTTGAAGCCGGACTATTGACTAAAGTTGGATGTAGATCATTTCTATATAAATTATATTTTTGGACCACCGAGTATCTCTTTTATGAACTTAGGCTACTGAAAATTAAGGAAAATGAATCCCTCAAAAATTACTAGCATGTAGTGTGAGAGTCACTTTCTTCTTTTAGATAGATAAGAAGGGTATCTGGGATCTTTCAAATCACAAAAAACAGTCAATTAATTGTATTCTTATATGATTTTGAGTTCACTAATTCCAAAAGATAAAAAAGAGTGTGTTTATCTTTTGGGAGTCTTTTGGACAGTATTATTGGAAAATGTGGTTGGGAAGGTGTGTGCCGTGGACTTATAATCATATATATAGGTAGGTTAGAAAAGAAACAACCAAGATGGGGTTGGGAGGATGTTGACTTGGCAAGGGCACAGCCAGGGTTGGGGATGTTTCATTTCTTAGGGATATGACCTGTCTCTAAGTCATCACCATGACCTGAAATGCTTAGAATGAATGATGTTGAGAGCTGCAATTGATTGATCTTCATCGGTCATGCCCGATTCTTCACCAATAATGAAATTATTTATGCTTCAAAAACTGTTTTTGATAATTTATACTGGTACAAGACGGGAGATCATGGAGTTGTTAAAACGTTCTTGCTTCAATATTGTAACAAAACAAATAAATATTTCACTCAAGTGCAAGCGTGACAGTCCAAGTGTTTCACGGTACCTAATATGCTATTAGCCATAAATTCAAGTCCAAATTACACATGTGAAAAGACGTGTTGAGAATATAAAGTTTCACATCAGTCATGCAACCCTTATAGAGCAGTTTGAAGAATTTTTGGGTGTCAAACAAAATATCATGCTAGCTTCACAGCTTTGAAGTAATTATATAAATGTGAAAAATGAGAATCACAAAGAAAATTTTGGTTGGAAACCTTTAAATTTTTAGTAATAAGAACCAACAATTAAAGAAAAGGAAACACGTTTAGTAACCAATTTTTGGCTAGAAATTATGTAATTTTAAAGTATTAGGTTACGTAGTGAACCCGCAGGTCAAAATTTGTTATTATATTTTAAAGTTTCTATTTCTGTTTATGAAGGTTCTAAAAATGCAAACTAATATATTCAAACCGTTGGTAGCATTATTCTTCTTTACATTAATATGTACTAATAATTACATGCATCTAAAATGATTGGGATAGAGTAATCTAAATGCTTTTTGCATGCACTCCAGTTTTCAATTAGTGGTTAGGTTAATTACTCAGTTTAATTACTTAGTGTGTGTGTGTGTATATATATATATATAAAGAGAGAGACTTTGGCAATTAAGCTGCATTATGACTTGCTTAAATATATCATATAATCCGTGCATTGCATGAATCATTCATTCATGTGTCCATATGCAAAGCTGGGGACTTTGGGAGCTTCGTAGAAGAATCTTGTACCATTTAATTATTTATGTACAACTTAATTGTTACAAATTTATATATAGCAAATGGCATGGTCATACTTGCAGTATTATGTTCCCTCCAACATCCAACCGACCCCTTAATTGAGAGAGAGAGAGAGAGAAAGAAAATGAGAAAAGCAGGAAAATGCATTCACATTATATATATGTACCTATTTTAGGTTCTTAAGTAACTTTTTAATTTTTTTTAACTAATTCTAATATTGATCTATGTCTTGCATGGGCAGCTGGTACATATATTTTAAACTTACTTTTTTCGTTTTCCAAGAAAAACTATGACAAACCCATAAAAGGAAAATATTATCCCGGATAGAATGATAATTATAAAGTGGCTTTTGCAATTAGTGGTTAACTTAAATAATCATTTACATACAATTTTATAACTCTTCAATTTTTGGATATATATAAGTATATACATATATTTATATATATGCATACATATATACACTATTATTTCTTCATAATTCAAGAATTCTTTGAGACTTGGAGAAACATCATAGCATGCAGTCAGAGTTGGAGGGGGCGGTGGAATCGATCCACCGCGTATAGGATTAATTGAATATACTTCACCTCTTAATTCTTAATTACTTTAATTCTATAATAATTAGACTCCAATAATTAAATTAGTTAAAATACTTTCTTAAATTTAATAAAATAATAAAGGAAAAGAAATAGAAATAGAAATTAAAGTAGTTAATTAGAATAATAGTAGCTAGGCAGGTGTAGCTGAGGAGTAGGAGGGTCTTGAGGTACTTGGTCTGGCCTAAATACACGGTGATTGTTGGTGGTTCTGAAAATACCACATGAAAACACATGGAAGAAGTATAATTTACAGAACATGATTGGCCATTTTTCAACATGTATTTATTTAATTCTTCTTTGTAGATTAATCTAATCCAATCCTATTCATTGGTGGAGCAGATTTATCATTAATTGTTAATATTAATATTTTGGACCACAAGTCCATTAGTTTCCCTTCATCATGCCATTAATTCCCCCATGTATTTTTTTAGTACGTACAATATTTATAATTAACACTATCCTAACTTTAATAAAAGAAGCCCGAGAAAAAATAATTAACATTAGATTAGGCATAGCATATATAAAAGTAGAAAGTTTGTGGTATTTATGTAACTTTGATCAAGAAGCAATTAAATCAAAAAATTAATATTTTTGTAAGTATATTTGATAGTTTCACAAGTTCTTACTCACATGAACAGTAAGTAGGGTTTATTCTTGTGTAAAAGAGTACCTTGTAGAACCAGTACTTTCACTTCTGAAAATATCAATTCATTTAAATTATTATAATAACATGCCCTTGATCCCATAAGATCAACACACCTAGTATCTCCACGTGTCGTAACGCGATCCGTCGGAACTTGATAGGACAATGTAGCCATTGGTATATATGCCCATCAAACTATATACATTGCTCCCCATTTGTTCTATTATTGCTCTGTCTTTCTCTTTCTCCCATTATTATTAAAAGGAAAAGAAGCTGGACATATTAGTGCTAGAAGCAAGAAAAGAAGAGTAATTATCTTGAAGAAACAAACATGCTGAATCTCAAAGAGACTGAGCTTTGCCTTGGCTTGCCTGGTGGAGCTGGCGGCGGTGGCGAAGAAACCTTGAAGATTAATGGAAAGAGAGGTTTTTCTGAGACTGTTGATCTGAAACTTAACCTCCAAAGCAACGATCCGGCTATGGATCTGAACGAGAAGATCAAGAATTCGTCGATGGAGAAGAACACCAAGGATCCAGTGATCAAGCCACCAGCCAAGTATGTTTTACTTTCTAAACTTAATTTACATTAATTGGCATGCAAGATAATTATGTGGTATTTCTTAGGAAAAACCTTAATATGCGGAACAAAAGTCAAATTGAACTCTCTTTGCTGACGGAGAAAGTGTATATATTTTTGTGTAACAAAAGCTTATTTTAGGGTTAATAACTACGTACCTAGCTCGTAATATGATGATTATAAGGTCATACGCAGCACACAAGCTAGTTTGTATGTAAATATATATATATATATATATATATATATATATATATATATGTATATATAGTTAGTTAGTAAGAGTTAATGTGTTTTAGTTTATTTAAAATGGACATGACGAATTGACGACTATAGTTAATTATGGGACGAAAAATTTACAGGGCACAAGTGGTAGGTTGGCCACCAGTGAGATCGTACCGCAAGAATATTATGGCACAAAAGAGCACCACTGAGGAGAAAACTGAGAAGGCAGCTGGGAGCAGCATCAGCTCAGCAGCTGCATTTGTGAAAGTTTCCATGGATGGGGCGCCTTATCTTCGTAAAGTGGACTTGAAGATGTACAAGAGCTACCAAGAACTTTCTGATGCCTTGGCCAAAATGTTCAGTTCCTTTACCATGGGTAATTAAGTAATTAAATCATTTCATTGTTATATATAATTGCATGTATATATAAAAACATGCATGTATAAAAGTACTAATGAATTAAAGAGCATCCAATGGTTAATATGGATATATATATATATATATATATATAATCTCATCAAAAATATTCCGGTGGCTACTAGTTTATGCTCTTATTTTTGTCAAGTTATTAAAAGGAATAATTTCTTTATCGAATGAAAAAGTGGATCTTAGGATAACTCTACAGCCCACTTATTGCTACCTCAAAGTGAGTGTGTAACATTTTATAAATCCCACTAGTGATATATTAACTTATTTGTCTGTTACATTATAGGTGACTATGGGTCCCAAGGAATGATAGATTTCATGAATGAGAGCAAGCTGATGAATCTCTTGAACAGTTCTGAGTATGTGCCAAGTTATGAAGATAAGGATGGTGATTGGATGCTGGTTGGTGATGTGCCATGGGAGTAAGTGTTTTTATGCACTTATGGTTAAATACCTAATTAAGCATGCAAAGGGATACCAAACTAATGCATGTAAAGTCATAAATTAGCCATCAAATTAAGTTGATTAGAGAAGTTTCAATCATTAATTACAAACCTGCAAAAAATATCAAGTGAACTGTCCAAACCAAAATATTAATATGAAAAATTATTAAGATCAATATTATATTTAGACTTATATAACTAATTAACCCTTCTTAATTAATTATGTGCAGGATGTTTGTTGATTCATGTAAGCGTCTGCGTATAATGAAAGGATCAGAAGCAATTGGCCTTGGTACATACTTACCTTTAAGTATTATTCTTTTTTCTTCAAAATTTTTGCAATATTATGCAATACACAAATTTTCGTAATCTATTATTAAACTCGTGTAGATCGTAATTAGTTGGCGTTTAATTTGGACTAATTTTTTTTTTATTATTTCGATTAAATTTCAGCCCCAAGGGCCATGGAGAAATGCAAGAGCAGGTGCTGAAGCATGGTGAAAGTGACCTAGTTTCAAGTTCATTATTGTTGAAGCAAGTAGCAAACATGGATCTATAAGGCAGTGGTGTTGTTTGGATGTGTCTGTTATTTTAATTTGACAGTATATAGATATATAAGATTTGGGACATTTGTAATGGACAAGAAGCAATAAACTTTTCTATTGTCTGGCTTGTTTATTACTAATGGCTTGCTAAATAATCGTCATCTTTTAATTTCCTGTTGTTATTGGGTGTCCTTTCTGTCATAGTTGTTCCTTGAGTGTTTTTATTCTTTCAATTAAAATGTTCCTTTTTTTTAATTTCATTTTTTTAATTGGATTACAAGATTCTGCGTATCTTGTATTTGATTTGATTATTCATTAATTTATTTGTATATTAATTATTATTCATTAATTCATGGGTGAGTGAGGGAGGGAGCAAGGCCATGTGAATGTTTATGGGGGTATTCACTCATTACCATTTGTTAATGTTTTTATAAATATATTATTAAAATAAATAATCAATTATTTTGTGAGTGATGAATGTACGTAGCTAGCTAAGGTTCTTGATTGAATGGCCTTTAATGGGTTGGAATTGTATAATGTATGATGGTGGTCAGGCGCACATGCATGTCCCCATATGTTTGTCTTGGTTTATGAACATTTTTATATTATGAGATGGATCATTAATTTACAAGCTTATTAATCTAGGTCAATGATTTTTGAACTTATTATTCAAGAAATTATGGCAATAAATTCCATTGTTTTTTATTAATCTCTATCTCTTTCTGACATGTATTCTTTCCGTTTTAAAATTAGAGATACATATGCAAAACGTCGATTTTTAAGAATAATTTTATATTATCAAATAGAGCTTTAGTATTAACTACGAATTCAACTTTGGTGATTTGACATTAAAAATGATAATAAAAAAGTAATTATACATTAGAAACATCATATCAATTTAATTTATAATTTTAAAATAAAAATATATCTCTAAATTTAGAACAGATTAAAAAGAAAAAATGTATCTCTAAATTTTGGAACATGAGTAAAAAGTAGAAGTCAAAGGTTCACAACTTTCTATTTCAAGTAATATTGCAAAATTCTAGGCAAACCATAAAAAATAATAATAACTAATAATTGAAGTAACTAAATTATTTTTCTTGGATCAGTCAATGGGGATAATTCCTTTTCTTCCCTTAAGAAAAATGTTAATTCTTTACTAGTCAAAGTTGGTAAATGTTAAGGATTGTACATAGAGCACAACTAATGATGGTGGCAACAACTTAAAGTGTCTTTAATAGCATTGTGTAGGATTAATGATGGCACAAGTTTGGCTAAAACTTATAATTAAAGGGAGAGTAATGTGTGCATGAGTTTTTAGGATAGTACTTAAGATTGAAGTACCTCTAAGTTTTAGGTTCAATTTTTACTTAGATAAATTTATTTATTTCATTACGAGAAACTTGTTTTCTCTTTATGAGAGGTTTGTTTATGAGTTTATTTCTTTCTCTTTTAGTAAAATTTAATTGGTTCTTGAACTATTATAATAGTAATAATATACTTAATTCCTGAAAGAGCCGATTTAATTGGTTCTTGAACTATTGTGATAGTGATGATGTACTTGATTCTTGAAAGAGTCGAATTATGATTGCGACGTATGTACATACATGAGATATGTAAGAATTAAGAAGAGTCTCATTTTAATTTATTTTATCTTATAGTATACACTTTTACGTTGGTCGCAATCCAATTTTGTCAAATATTTATCGACATATATATTATTTTTCATTATGAAATTATATTGTATTCTAAAAAATAGGACTTCCAAAAAAAGGGAAAAAAAAGAAGAAGAAGGGAGAGTAATGGAAAGAAACTTATCACAATGCTCAAGTCAAAAGCTATATAGGCCGAAATCAAGGCCCACTGGCCTTACCCAAGGCCTAGTGGCTAAAACTTAAAAGTTCATGTCTAATGGTCTTGTTAAAATAGCAGTGCTGATTTACTAATGCTCGAGCATGAAGGATAGTCTAGTACTCTTGTTGATCAGACTCAGATCCCATCTCGATTTTAACGAATGTACCACTTGCTGTAAAATGCTGCAATTAGTAGTAGTTCATGAGATATCGAATTCCCTACATTCTAGTGTGCATTATATTAACGGGATTCACCATTAAATATTATTGATTGTAAATGCAACAAAGATTTATTAAAAAAAAAATTCTAATTTGATCTTAAAATTGAAAGCAAAGATGATGGGGTTTGTTTAACCTGACCCCTTTGTTTTATTTTATCTTTTATTTTAAAAATACTACTAGACCCTTCACCTAATTAAAAGTTAGCGGAATTATGTTGTTCTGCTTGATTTTTGACGATTTAAGTAAAAATTGCAACTTTTTATAAGTTGAGGGACTAAGGGAACAAAATTTTTTGTTTAGGGTCCAAACGTAAAAACCAATTTAATTTGGGGACAAATGGAGAGAAAATCCATTTCTTAAATGACTTACGAGTGTTTTTTTTTTAATTTTAATTAAGGAGATAAATTAAGTTGTTGAGTCACAAGAATTAGTGACACATAACGAAAGCTATTTAAGAAAATTATATACTATTTTCCTCCCCAAAAAGATGAGCAAGGTATAATTTGTACACATATTAAAAAAAATAAAAGTAGAAAAAAGAGTAAAAAAAAATTTAAATTTATCTTTAGTGGCCCCACAAGATTATATAAAGTGTTGAGTACTTTTATTTTTGTATATAAATGGAACTCACTAAATGATATATTTATCCTTCATTTTATGTATTTTATGTTATCGTTTTGGAAACAAAAAAATTTATGCCTTTAATTATCATTTTGATGATGGAGGGAGAATCATGCCTTACTGTGTGTGTCTGGGAGTTTTAATTTGAAGAGGAAAAAAACAAAAGAAGGGTGTATCTTGAATTTTTATAAGAAGAAAAAGAAAAGACGAGAAAATAAGTACTATTTTGACTAAAAATTATTCTTCTCACTTTTGAGAAAAAAAAGTTATTGATTTCTTTTATTTTCTCTTCTCTGCCCTTCTCTTGTATTTTTCTCTCTCTTTAACTCCACGAAAAATCTTAAATTTAAAAAATAAAATAATAAGAAGAAGAAGAAGAAAAATTACTATAAGAAAATTATACTATATAAAAAAAATATCTAAGTAAACGTCATTAAATAATAGAGGGCATTTATAGTCCCAAAATCTTATAGGAATCTAAATCCAAATCCAAATCCAAATCCTCCTTGCATAATAAATACAAGGAAAACAAAGTCCTACCAAAATTAAACTTGTAATATAAATCATAGCTCACTCATCTATCAACACTACATAATACTAGTTGTAACCTAATCATAATCTTCCAGGAATTAGACATTCAAGATCAATATTTCCGTAAAATCATTCCTTTCCATTCTTGATCTCATCTCATATAAGCGTAGGTGAAAAAGGTTTATTCCTTATTTAATTCCTCCCACTATATTCCTAATGTAGTGTTTGATAGAACTGAACAATTAAGATCTGAATGGAGTGAAATAGTATCTGAACCTAAAAAGTTGTTTGGTAACTAATATGTGAATATCGGAATGACACTATTTTATCATTTTAACCCTCTTAGTTGTTTAAATATTTTATTTGGTAATTTTAAATATGCAATCTAATAAAAAAGCTAGTGAATAATATTGTTGAATGTATTTATATAAAAATATGCACATACTCTGGTGAACAAATATTAAACAAATTACTTAAAATAGCAACAATGTATAATATGATGACTATACATTAGATAAAAAATGTATCAAATTTAATAGAACAACTTTATAATGTAATAGTTCAAAAGAGAAATTATACCACCTTCATTTCAAAATATAAAATTATTATTGACTTCTTAAATACAATTTAAAATATTTTCAAACTCATAATTTATATGATTTTTTTTATTTTAGCTCATACAATGATGAATATAGAAAAATATCAAAAAATTAATACTAAGATTTATTATTTCATATTTTTTAATCATCTCAATTTTAATTTTAAAAATATTTTAAATTGATTTTTCAAAAACATGTTAGAATTTGGAATGGAATGTGTATAAATTTAAAATTTTTGATAGAAGCCTCTTAGCTAACCAGACAGTGGGATGCAATCATACGCCAAGTTTACCGAGGTTGTTTTAAAGCCTCCACCCCCTGCTGCCCAAAACTCTTCCATGGAATTCTATAATCATGATTTCCTTGAGCAGAGGTTGCCAACCCTTGAAGACATCTACGACCCCCGCTTTCGGGCACGGTGGAGCCAACATCAGACTCTGCTACATTCAGTAATTCCTTCTCCTCCATTGAACCCGCATCAAAGAAAGCGTATGAAAGTTGAAACCGGGTTGGAGCCTGAGCCCGAGTCTCGACCCGGAAACTTAGACGACAATGCCATAATAGAGATTATATCTAGAGTACCATGGAGGTATATTTGCCAATTCAAATCTGTGAGTTTCCATTGGCTTAGTTTGATCAATTCTTTTGATTTTTTCCGGCACCTGGAACTACTAAGTAAGAAAGAACCAGAAATTTTGGCGGGCATGTTTTATCAGAAAAGTATTACCAGTGACAACAAAAATTCAAAGTTCACCCCAGCCAGTATGTTTTATCAAAAAAATACTAGTGCTGATCAGGGCACAAGCAATAAAATAAGATTTGAATTCAGCCCATTTTTTCCCAAACAAGAAACAAGAAGAGGAATTGAAAGATAGGGGCTTAAATGCCTTGATTAAAAACTTGGAATTTTTCCCTACAAATTTCCGAATTGAAGGATGTAGCCACGGTTTGCTTCTTTGCTCTCAGTATAATGAGCTCTGGCCTCATGGATTCAGTGTTGATAAGTACTATGTTTCCAATCCGATTTCGGATAAATATTTTTGGCTTGCAGAGCCCCCCGATCCAACTTGCCTACATATGAAAACCGGGTTTATAGTTGATGAAGAAAGTGGACACTACTGGGTAATTCGAATTCCCTATGCAGTTTCATTAGACAAGGGTCTAATTGTTGTGCATTTGTATTCATCGCGCACAAATTCTTGGAAAATTCATGAATATAAGACTAATAGTTTGTCTGATCGACAGGTTGATGAATACGTAGATAAAATGTTTGATCATTGGTACCAGTCATTTTATCCCTCTATTGTAATTTTTGGCTACAATTTGTCTGAAGGGCCTCAAGTTCAGATGGGAAAATCAGTATATTGGATGGGCAAAGATTCCATGGTAGTATATTGTAACATTGAGCAACAAGAAATCGGACTCATAAATCCACCAAAGTTCAATAAAAGACGCGGCACTCCTTGTTTGGGCGAGTTCAAAGGCGTGCTGCAATATTTTGTGAGTGAAAAAGAGGTGTTCAAGCTATGGGAGTTTCGATTAGGGCAGTGGGAACTAGTGTTCGAGGGTCTTGTTAGCTTGTTCAAACAAGCATTGTGTGCTTACACAAAAATTACTGGCGTCCTATTTAAAGAACATTATGATGCGTATCAGCCTTTAGCTCTCCATCACTCAGATCCATGGGTGGTATTTTTTAAGCTTGAAACAACACTAATCATGTACAATTTTGTAGGTAACAAGGTGGAGATGCATACAAGTGTCAAGTCGGAGCTTGGAGGGGTTCCAACCACCGTCTATCCTTATTTTCTCCCTAAATTTCCAACCCCTATGTGTTGATAGTGCAGTTCATTTGAAGAAAATTTTAATTTATAGTTTTTAAAAAAGTTGGAATTTGTGGGAAGTGAATGCTGAGAATGTTTAGATAATAATGGAATTTGATTTACTGGTCAATGATTTATTAGTGTGACCTTATGAGTCTGGTTTTCAATTTTGAGGTGGCAATCTTGGAATATTATAAGCTGTTTGGTATGTATTCAAATTCTGACATTAGTCCATCTACGAACAGCATAAATATAAACCTTTCCAACAAATACTTTTGATCTGCATGTAAGTGATATGTAGTCCTGCATGGCTACATGCTCTGTTTATTTTACAACATGTTCAGTGGCGAAGCTAGAAGCTAGAAATAATTTTCAGTGGGGTCAAAATTATTACTAAGTTATAAATAATTTGACGGGAGTTCGGGGGCAGCGCACCCGAACCAATTTTTTATAATACTTTTGTATTTTTGAGTCACACACACGTGTGTGTGTGTGTGTATATATATATTACAATGACAATACAATAAGTAATAATATATGGTATATATACACTATATTGACTCATAATAGACTTTTTTAAGCACAACTGTTCATAATTAATTAATTCATTAATTATTTTTAAAAATAATATAATTTAGATTATTATTTAGTTTAAAATATTATAGAGAGATATACATATATTGAGAAGATATGAGTTATATGTGGTTAAAATTTGATTGACAAAATTATAAATTTTTAATTTGACCCCGTATAGTAGAAATTTTTTAAAATTTTAGTGGAATCAATTTATATATAATACTTAAAATTTTTAAAATTTACCTTACATTATAAAGTAATTATTTTTTTCACTGGGGTCAATTAACCCCCACAATCTTATATGCAGCTTCACCCCTGAGCATGTTATTAAGGTTATAGGTGAGTTGTGACGGGTTAAAGTTCAGATACTACTAATATTTAGGTTATCAAATGAATTCTGATGCCTGATTATTTGAATTACATTACAGGTCAAATAAATTCATAGAAACTAGTGGATTATATAGTGATTGTCGTAACATAAGTTTTTAAAAAAATTACTACCTGTGAGATTTTATATATATATATATATATATATATATATATATATACACACACACACGCAGCGGATCAGATCCGGACTTCCGGACCTGATCAAAATACGGACCTCCAAATTTTATTTTTATTTTTTTCGTTTTTTTTAAACAACTAATAAAAAATATATCGGTATTTTTAGTACTGAAAAAATTTGTTAATACACTGTTTTGGGTATGATTTGGATACATATAACAAACAGTGTTGTACCGACTGTATAACACTGTTTGTTATATGTATCCAAATCATACCCAAAATAGTGTATTAACAAATTTTTTCAGTTCGAAAAATACCGATATATTTTTTATTAGTTGTTTTAAAAAAAACAAAAAAAAATAAAATTTTGGGTCCGGATTTTGATCAGGTCCGAGAGTCCGGACCTGATCTGGCCTATATATATATATATATATATATATATATATATATATATATATATATATATATAATATATATGAGAAAGGGGTTAGGAAGATACAAGATTGAAATTAAATGGAAACGTAGAGGAAATTTACCTTTTAATCTTGAGTCTTGCTATGTATTCAGATAAATTTACGTCGAATTATAATTGCGAAACTTATCAATACATGATATTAGTAGGAATTATAAGAAGGTTTCACTTATTACACATTTCTCAAAAAAATTATTACTGATATTTATCCACATAATCAACAATTAAAAGGTCGACATAAATATTCGAAATATATATCAAGTTTTTTTTATCTTTTACGACGCCTACTGAATTCTAACATCATCTTATTTTGTGACCTTGCACAATAAAAAATGAAGGTATTTACCACTAGACTATCCCCTTTAAATATTCTAAAATTTTTATTATTATATTAAGTAAAATTAAAAAAATTTATATCAATTTTGAGTTTGAAAATATCTTATATTGAGTCTCAAAAAGTCAATCGTGATATTATACATTGAACAGAATATTTTTTAATTAATTCACAAAATTAACAATTATTTCCAAAATCAAATAAATTCACTTTAATTTTAAAATTTTGAATTTTTTGCAAATTAAATAAGAAAAAATAGAATGGGATTAAAAGAAAAAACAATTCAGCTGTTAATACTCACTCCGTCCCAAGATAAAAGTCCTTATTACTATTTTAGGTAATCACAAGTTAAATGTCTACTTGCTTTAAATAATCTATTTTTTATAATAATATACCCATAATATGCTTAGTATTAATTGTCATATTTCTATTTCCTATACATATTTATGGAGTATCACTAGTCATGTGCAAAAAACTATGTAATTAAATGAGAATTTAAGTATGAATAATTTTATCATTTTATCCTTTTTCTTAATATACGCGAAAAATCAACCATAATTATTAATTATAAGATGCCAAAAAGGTAAAAGCATGTAAACAACTCTATTTCTCCTGCGTTTTGCGTAAAATGTAAATGAGTAAACAGATATATCTGTTCCCTCCCTAAATGGTATGTAGCCATGTAATCCCCGTATCTATTTCCTCTCTTGAAAACCCTCAGTTTGAAGATCGTTTATTAGGGTTTTCAGTTTTCAATCTTCATATACATGCGATAATATATATGTAATTGATTGGATTTGGGGATGGTTATAGATGGCTAGAGACGGGTACATGGTGCCTGCGGATCCGCAGGCAATTGGATTGAAGAAGGCGAAGGGGGCGGGTTCTCGGAGTTGGATTCTAATGGATTCAACGGGTCAGGACACTATCCTAGATGTAGATAAATATGCGATCATGCATAGAGTTCAAATTCATGCTCGGGATCTTCGTATTCTTGATCCCCTTTTATCTTACCCTTCTACCATTTTGGGCCGTGAAAAGGCCATTGTTATCAATTTAGAGGTAATATAAATAAAAAAGCTTTCCTTGAATTTGTGATATACAAATCTGTGTTATTTTTCTTCTGTTACTAGTTATGGATTTTTTTTTTTGTTGTGTTTTGAGTGGGGCAGCATATCAAGGCTATTATTACTGCTGAAGAGGTAAGTATTTATTTGTATTTTTCATTTTTCTTCTTATATACTTGTGTGTAGGCTTATGATGGTTGGACTGTATTAGTGTATTAATATATTTACTGTGATTTTAGTGGTGATCATTTGCAAAGTTTAATACTTGGTGAATATGGGGTTTCAGATATGAAGTACCTAATTAAGTTGACAGAAGTATTAGTATCCTAAAATTGGAAGGTTGGAATTTTTTGTGCTTTTGGTACATATGTTGGTTGCATCTAATTTTTAGGCTTATGGGGTTTCATTAGGTAAAAAGTTTCTTTGACTTTGGGATTGAAGAATGAGGCTTAAGCTTTGACATGATTGCTCAGTGGCAGTTTAGTAATTACTTTGTTTTCAAATGTGATTAATGCCATGTGTATATCATTTCTATTGCTGTTATTCAACATCAATAATAGGGGAGGAAGTAAACATCTCATACTTACAATGACATGTAAGACCAACAAACATATTTTGCTTGCTGTTCGGTCTTTTAAGTTAATCTGATACTAGCTAGACATGTACAGTTGGGGAGGCCGATAATAGCCCATGCATAACTACCAGCAGGTTTTATTTTTCAAAAAAATATTTTGTGTTAATTTTCTTATAATTTTTTGGTCTTGAAATTATGAATTGACTAATTTCTTGTATACATGATCAGGAGGTAGTTTTAGCTGTTAAAATTGGGTGAATGCAATGCTGATTTTACTTCTGATAGGTCTTGCTTCGAGATCCATTGGATGATAACGTCATTCCTGTTGTTGAGGAATTAAGAAGGCGATTGCATCTAAGAAACACTATTCAAGAAGCTCACGGGTATGGAAAAGAGTTGGGTGGGCAACAGGATGGTGAAATGGGTGAAGAAGATGGTAAGCTCAGTAAAGCTCTCTTTTGTGAATGGATGTGTGGAAAAAAAATGACAATTACTACTTGTTAGAGTGAATGAAAATTAGAATAGTCAATTTGAAAAGAAGCCTGTTTATGGTTTTCTTCGATATGTTTGCACCCACCCCCCAAAAAAATAAAAATAAAAATAAAATAATTCATGCTCGGATTTCCTCTTCTCTGGGTTTTGAAATTAATACTGTTTTTCTTTATAGTGGCACTATCTCATGTCCTAATCATCTGAATCATGTGACCCAGAATCTTTCTTTGAATTCCGGGCCCTTGAAGTGGCTTTAGAAGCCATCTGTAGTTTTCTTGCTGCCCGTACAACGGAATTGGAGACTGCTGCTTACCCAGCCTTGGATGAGCTTACCTCTAAGGTGCACATTTTATATGTTCTTCAGCATTACATTTGTTTATAAGATGACGATGCAACTCCCTGACGATGTTACACCCTGTTCTCTTTGGGCGGTTTAAATGTGGATTCACATAAAATTTAGCTAATTTGGTTTACTGAACCCCCCTCCCCTGGCACGGCATGCTGGAGGGTGCCGAATCCAAATACAGAGCTTCACAAAAACAAAACAGAAAACGTCGTCTATACACCCCCCACACCCACCCCCAAAAAAAAAAAACACTCCAAGAAAGCACAACACTTACCCTTTTATTGCATCAACAATTATTGCAATAAGCTACAACCTTTTTGTTTTGGGTTGGGTTGAATTGATTTGGGTTGGGGAAAGTAGGACTAGGGTTTTGCAAATATAATATTTCATTATATATTCTCCATTTCTTCTTTTGATCCACTTCTGATGCTTGCAGATTAGTAGTCGTAACTTGGACCGAGTTCGTAAATTGAAGAGTGGAATGACAAGGTTGACTGCTCGTGTTCAAAAGGTATGGTTACTTTTTTGTTGTTGTCTCAGAATGTTTTTGTTTATAGTTATTTATTTCGTAATTGTGCGTGTGTGTATATAAATATATATTAGTTTTGTGTATGTCATTTTGCATGTTGGAAATGGGGTTTTGTATGCCGTACAGTGTTGTTTAGAGACTGTGAACAGTACCCTGCTAGGGTGGTTAATTGAGGATGCAAAATTGACAATGTAAGAAGCCATTGCCTATTGTGGTTCTATCAATATATGTTGATTAGTCAGACAGAAAACTGTAGGAATCTTTTTACTGCATCTTATATCTATATAATGGGTTGTCCAAATTAAATCACTCGTAGGAGATGTAACATAGTATCTGTGGCGTACAAAATGTCAATTGTGGTTTTGTAGACAGAAAGCTGTGGGATCTGTTGTGATCTTGGTGGGACTCGCCTAGGGTAGGGGACCTAGTTGGGTCCACTTGAGGTATGGGACTCAAGTTTAAGAGCTTTGATTTAACATGTTTCATTGGTTATACTTTGGTGTATTGGTTGAGGTTCTTAACATTTGGTATCAGAGTAACCACCATGTCAAGGGTTTGAGTCTCGTACGTGACAGCTTGTAGAAAGAACTACCTACCTGAAAAAAGCTAGATGAAAGCCAACATAGCTGAGAAAATGGGCTGATGTGGATGTCGGGTTTGGAAGCTTGGTGTGTTTTGATCCTGTGTGGGACTTGCCTGGGGTATGGGACGTAGGTGGGTTGTGAGGTGTGGGATTGAAGTTTAAGAGTTTTGTTCTAGCACATTCCATCAGTTTGTATTGTTTGAGGTTCGTAACAGGATCTTTCTAAAGCACTTATATCTTTCTACATGATTTTCCAAATTAAATTACTTGTAGGAGATAAACATCATATCTATGATTTCTCTATATTAACCATAATTTAGTAGTTCTATAGGTACTTGTATCTTTGGCATAAAAAATTGATGTTTTTGCTTGCAGTTGGTTTTATTTTGTGCTCGTAATGTGCAGGTGAGGGATGAGCTTGAACAACTGTTGGATGATGACGATGATATGGCTGACCTTTATTTGTCAAGAAAGTTGGCTAGTGCATCACCTGTGAGTGGCTCAGGCGCTGCCAGTTGGTTCCTTGCTTCGCCTACCATAGGCTCTAAAATATCTAGAGCTAGTAGGGCAAGTATGGCAACAGTTCGTGGAGATGAGAATGATATTGAGGAGCTTGAGATGTTACTTGAGGTCACAATGCTAACCTACTTCTTTCCCACCATCTCCTACGAAACAAAAATTCTAAAAGTCAGTAGTTTTATTGCAGGCTTACTTTATGCAGATTGATGGCACATTAAACAAACTAACCACAGTACGTGATGTTGAGTTTTTTGATGTGTAATGTTGTTTTATCTTATTCATTGTAAATGGCTTGCTATGTACATGCTGATTTTCTTTACAGCAGAAAATATGTAAATGAAGCATATTTTTGTTTATAATTTTGCAGCTGCGTGAATATATTGATGATACAGAGGATTATATTAACATTCAGGTACAAATTGAGCAACAGTAATTATTGCTTACATTGTGTTCTCTGAGTTGCTATCTAACAACTTGTCCATCTTCATTGCAGCTTGATAATCATCGAAATCAGTTGATTCAGGTGCTGTACATTTCTTGATTTTTATTACCCCAATCCTTCTTATATTCTTACTTTTTAAAACCAATCCAGGGACCAGTAGTATCCATTTGCTCCTCTATTCTTTTTTCTGGTCTTTGAGCAACTTAACTTTATTTGCGATGCAACACTGCGGTCTCTTATTATATCCTCCTAGTTTTCCAGGCACAGGCGATGTGCGTCTATAAAAATGAATAATTTATATTAAATTTAGAATAAAAGAAAGAATAGAGAAAAAAATTGGAGTAAAATATTTACAAAAACAAATTCTGTAGGAGAATGAGTCGGAAATAGGGGGAGAGAAAACATGGGAAAGAAGGGCTTTTGCATTTTATAATACTTTAGCTGCTGAAATTACCATAACAACTATGTAAATAAATAATTTAAGGTTAGAAAAAGGTACAGCTACAATTTTAAGGGTGAGGACACCAAAGGAGGCCAAAATCTCTGGCTTTATAGTGTGTGTGTATATATAAACCTACAGACATATTTTGCTAAGAAAATGGTGTTACTCATTGATAGTTAATGCATGTCTCATTTTTTACGACTGCAGCTAGAGCTCTTTCTAAGTGCAGGCACGGTCTGTTTATCGATCTATTCTTTGGTGGCTGCAATATTTGGCATGAACATCCCATATACTTGGAATGATAATCACGGCTACATGTTTAAATGGGTAAGCCTAAAACTTAGTGCTAGTATATATAAAAATCTTACTGAAGTTGTACGATAATATGGTCAATTGATCTTTCCTCTGACGTCAACAGGTGGTGATTGTATCGGGGATTGCATCCGCCGTCCTTTTTGTACTCATCATTACCTACGCTCGTTTCAAAGGGCTTGTTGGATCTTGAATTATACAATCAAGTAGGTCTTGTCAAAATGGAAAGATTGCAGTAGCAACATTATGCTCTTCAGCCTTCAAGAGGATGAAGATACAAAACTTTATAGCACCTAATTCAATCATTGGTTATAGAGAAACAATAAACGAAATGAAAGCTTATTCTTTGAAGCTTTGATTATATAATCACACAATTGGTATAGATATCAGGAATTAGAAATTATTAAAATATTTACATGATTTGGTTTTATGAATTGATATCTTAAATTGAAGTGGTGTGTAGTTCTGATACTAGTGTTTATATTCAGCATACTTAACCTGTTCACTGCCCTGGTTCCCTTCATATCATATAGATAAAATAAACAACTATTGAATGGTTAAATATTATGTTGTCCGAAAATGATGGTGTCATGTTTTCAAAAGTGAATGAATATTGGTAACAAAATCAACTAGCCTCCTAGTAAAATCTTGCTAAAGATTCATGAGCCTTTATGTTTGGAACTTAAAACTCGCAAGGAAATGGGAAAAAGAAAAATGCAAATTTAAAATTTTATTAAAACCTTTTAAACCATTCATTATATAATATTTTAACATTAATCTTAATATTAAATTTTTTGAAAGTATAGGTAATTTTACATTTATTTTCTTCTTCTTTTCCTGATTTTTTCTTATTGTTTTCTTTCCAAACATGTTAATAAAATTAAGTCGAGTGGTTTAAAAAAGTAGCATGAATAATTCATATCAAAATGGGATCTCAGATCTATCCCAAATTCGCTATTATGAAGCTCCTTCTCCTTCTCCTTATATATATATATATATATATATATATATATATTTCTTTTTTCTACAAATTTAAAAAAAAAAAAAAAAAAAGTAGTTTGTGGTTCCTCGTGAGGAATATTGAATGAATGGCGTAAATTGTCATGGTTTTTTATTTTTAATTTATTGTTCGGTGTTATTTTGGGGTGACATGCAAAACGTCCAAAATATAAGAAGGTGTCAGCAGTCAGCCGTCAGGCTCTGTGGGAAAGAGGGCTAGCTTAGCTTAGCTTAGACACAGAACAAGAGAAAAAAAATTATCTAGTGATTATCAAAACGGAGAGCAACATTGAAATGACGATTAGAGTTAGGAGGAAAGAGGTGGTTCAATTGTTGACATGCCCGATCTGCAATAAAATCTTCAAAGACCCCATGAACATTACTGAATGCCTCCACATTTGTGAGTCTCCCCCACCTCTCTCTCTATACATACATATATATATATATATATATATACACACACACATATATATACACACGCACCGATGTATGATTCACAATCAACGTTAGCTATAGTCTACACCGATAATTTAAAAGTCATCGTATCGTCCGTCTAACTATTGGGCGGAGATCCCAAATATTTCAAATAATTGATCGGACGATAGTTATTTAGAAGTTATCGTATCGTACGTCCAACTGTTGAGCGGAGATCCCAAATATTTCAAATAATTGATCGGACGATAGTTAAATACATGACGCGAGATTTTTTCCATATATATATATATATATATATATTAACACTCACAAAAACACAATTGCAGATCTTAATTTATATGGGTTCTTAATTTGTGTTCACTTTATTGCTTAATTACATTATATACATTACAACTCTTGTAGATTTTGTATGTTTTGTATGATCCAGATATTTTTTACCTTAATTATCATGTAGAATAAAATCTATTAGTCCCTCAGTTGCACAAAGAGAGTCTCAATTGCCAAAAACTTTTATTTTATGGAACAAGTCCTATTTGTACTATTGATAGTAATATAAAATAACATAATAACCTTGAGTTTATTATCACAATTTTATAATCATATCATCACTACTAAATTAACGAACAAATGCTACCTTTTATGGTTAAACATGGAACAAAAATATGATCTTAATATTTGTAAATATTGTAATGGGACTATTTTTATGAAATTGAGGTAATATTTGTAAGTAAAGAGTACTGTGGAATAAAAAAAGATGCTAATTAACAGATTGAGATAGTGAAGGGAGAGTTTTTCATGATCTGAATAATACTTTGCTGTAAGTTATTCATTCAAGAAGGATTTCAATGGAATTTAGATTATTGTATTGTGTTTTGTGTATATTTTTTTTTAGAAGGAAGTTATACTTTTATAATTTGATGTCTGTTATTATTAAAAAAGAGCATCAGAGACCTCAGATACAATTTATATTATTATTATTATCATTTTTACTTATGATTTTCATGAGTTTACTATGATACAATTTATTGAAGTAGCCTGTTTCTCTTATATTTTTCTTTACTCTTTATGGAGTTGTTTCTTCTTCTTCTTCTTGATATCTTTAATGAATTATTGATTTTGACTTGAATATTATTGGCAGTTTGCAACAAGTGCATATACAAAAAGATCACAGAAGAGAATTTGAGCAATTGTCCTGTATGCAACATTTACCTTGGCTGTGCTCCACTTGATAAACTGAGGTAAATAAATAAATAAAAATCTTCTATTTTAATTTTAAACATAAACACATCAAAAATTTAACTAGAGATATATTTAGAGGTATACAAATATTTCACATAATGTGTATGAAATTCATGCCACAATGGAAATCAAAGAGAATAACTCAAGAAGGAACTGAATTCATGAAATTTACTAAATTTTAGAGGACAAACAAATATATCAAAGATTTCTGTGCTTTCTTATAATTTGCAGGCCAGACCACAACTGGAGTTCAATTAGGGCACAAATCGTCCCTTCTTTAAGAAAAGCAGATAAGGAATATGAACATGCAAACCGAGAAGATAATGAACTTGAATTTGTAGATGGAGAAGCTGAGCAAGCTGTGCCTGCTAGAAGAAAGGAGAGGTCTCTGTCTTCATTTTTGAGCAAGCCAAATGTATCAAGCCAGAGTACTACTATCATGACTAGA
Organism: Aralia elata; assembly: GCA_034770075.1. Classification (NCBI taxonomy): domain Eukaryota; kingdom Viridiplantae; phylum Streptophyta; class Magnoliopsida; order Apiales; family Araliaceae; genus Aralia; species Aralia elata. The sequence goes on from CM068384.1 coordinate 10,987,444, forward strand.
AGAAGAAAAGCCATTGCAAGAAAGGTGCTTCCTTCTCAACGATCCACTGTTTACATTGAGAAGCCGCGTAAATCCATGGAAGACGACCCTCCAGAGAGCTCAAACTTCTCCCGGACTCCAACCAAGATTGCACAACGTAATAAGGAGGTGGGGAGTCTCTATATGCACTTCTTGTTTGTTCTTATACTTGTTCATATATAACGAAAAATCTGAACCTTAAAAGCAACTATACCTTTGGTAAAAGAGCATATAGTGACGGTGTATACACAAGCGTTGTTAGGATCATAACACATCATTAAAATAAGGATTTCGTTACTGATGTGTCATAATTCTAACACTGCTCGTGTATACACTGACATTGTATGAAATTTTAGTTCTTAGTAAAAAAAACCTCTATAATGGAACTATTGTGATGCTGCAGATTTCTTCTGCTGTGGAGTCCTCTAAGCAACAAATACCCACAAAAGGTGCTGAGAGAACTCGGAGAACTGTCAAACCATTGGAGAGGATGAATGATTTGTTGCATCCTTTGAATTACCTAGAAGAATCAGCAGACATAACAAAGTCTAATAATTCTGCTTTAGGGGGACATTTTTCCAAGGCGAGGAATGTGTCTAAAGGCAAAGGCAATGACTCTGGCAATAGGTCAAAAATATATGATGATACTGATGATGATGATGAAATTGAGTATACTCCACCATCAGCTCCGGTAAGAGCCAGAAGGATGACTCGCGGTCGACCAAAAAAAGTAGTTGCCTCTGCAGAACTGAATGTTTCGGCACAAACTATCATTGATTCTAAAAGCAGCCAACATGAGGAAAGAATCTGTCCAATTTGGCTTGCACTAGTTTCTGCTGATAACCAGTGAGATTTTTATCCTACTATTTTGGATTAATAGTATATGTTATAGGTAGTTTAGTCCTATTATTAACTTGCTTGATACTTATGCTTGTTGGGATTCATGTTTGAAGGGAAGGAGATTTGCCGCAAAAACCTCTGTGCTACTTGATGATAAAGTGAGTTCCTTGATAACTATATATGAGTTTTTGTACCATGTTTCTTTGGTTTGCTTCAAAATCCACATTGTACTTGCAATTTGAAGCATGAATGCAATTTTTATATATTATGCTTGATAAGATTTTGCATTTATATGGCCATAATATATAGATACCTTACTAGATTTTGTTCATTTCTTATTATGTCTAACCTCATATATGTAAGATATCCTTGATTTAGTAAATATTAAGCTATTATCTGTCCAATTTAGACAGCATTACCTATATACTCTAGTAGACTTTCTTGCTCAAGTGTTGGATAAACTTGAAAAACTCCATTTTCCCCTACACTTGGTGCCTCCATTTCAGTGGCTAATATGCATCTCGTTGCTTTTCAACCATTAGTAATAATCTTTTTTAGAAGGTTTGCTCAACCATACGAAGATTTTTCTTTGTTTTTCATATTTTTGGCTTTGACATTCCATTATATGAATCTTACTTTTTGGTATCCATAATATATATTATGATTTTTCAGCTTCTGTTTATTAGCATTTGCATACACACACTGACACACACACACACACACACATATATATATATACACACACACGGTCCCCTTCTTAAGCGGTTCGCTAACGAACCTGTCTTTAGCGATGGTTCAGTCCGTCGCTATAGCTGTCTGTCGCTGAACCGGGCTATAGCGACAGACAGAACCGTCGCCATAGCTCTGTTAAGCTACGCATATGCTATAGCGACGGACAGAACCGTCGCTAAAAGCCGATTCGTTTTTGGTTCTTTTTTCCGGTTCGTTTTAGAAGGTTTTCGTGTGTGTGTCTATATATATATATATAACTGACACAAAAAGCCCTTCTCTGTATGTTGAGAAGTTTAAAAAGTTCACTTCATTGTCTTAATTTCTACCAAATGGCATATATCTTTCAATATGATTGACATACACATACTATTCATATTATTTTTCTTTCGTAGGAATGTTACTCTACCAGTATCGTTCATCAAAAAGTACCTTATGCGGAAACTTGAGCTTAATAGTGAGGATGAGGTAACTTAATTTTTCCCCTTCCTAGCAGAATAAGAGTTGCAGTGAGTTGTATAAATTTTTTTCTTGGCATTTGGTTGATTGAATTACTACAATTTACAACTTGTTTTAATTAATGTGTTATAGGTGGAGATTAGCTTGTGGGGTGAGCCTCTTCTTCCCAACTTGCCGCTGAATGCCTTAATTGATTTGTGGTCACAAACATCACCGCCATTGGGAAAATTATCAGCAATGGTGGGAGATTCAGCCGAGGACTTTGTGATGCTTCTTTCTTATGCTCGAAAGCCGCCGGCCTCTTAAAAATTTATTTACTTGTCGTTAATTAAACCTAGCTAGCTAATCTTAGACAATGAGTACTGTTTTCCGGGCAGCTAGATAGTGATATAGAAAACTGTTGTTGTACTATGTTTGTTGTTCTTCACATGCATGTGAATGCGACTTGAAGCAATGTGCTCAAGTTTACTATTAGCCGCATAATTTACTGGATTTTTGTTTGGTTTTATTGTGTCTGGTTTAAAAGGACCCTTTTTTCTGGTGCATGGGAACTTGGGTGTCTAAACTATGGTAGTTCATGTGCAGGCCAGTTGGATCTTAGGCTGGTCTCATCTATATTCTACTCCCTCCGTTTTAAATTATAAGATTATTATTAACCTTTAAAAGTCAATTTAATACATTTTCAAACTCAAATTTAGATGATTCATTAAAGATTAAGAAAAAAATAAATCTTACAATGAGTAGTACTTTTTGAAATAATTTAGCATGTTCATCATTGTATTAACTATAATTAAAGGAATTTATGTCAATTTTGAATTTAAAAATATCTTTAGTTGATTTTAAAAAATCAATAATGATTTTATATTTTGGGACGGAGAGCCGAGTATGAAAAATCTCATTGGGCGAAGCTCCACTATTAGAATTTGAGTATTTAGCGACAGCACGATCAGCGACGGAAGGTTTCCGTGGATAAGCATATTAACGACGGACTGTACCTTGCGAATTGGACCCATATTGTCTAGCTGGACCCTGGACTGAGCTCTACAAGTATAAAATGAAGAACCAAACTGCAATAACATAGACAAAATACTCATTCTTAGAAACAGATTTTAAGAAGTCATTTGGATCATGAAAGAGATTATATATTGTCCGGTTAATAATGTTCTAGGCATTCTGTGACTGTGAGGGCCCATCTTTTGGCAACAGTCTAAAGAGACTGAATTATAATAATAAATCTCATATATATATATATATATATATATATATATATACACAGTCCATTTCTTAGGCTCACCCTTAAAAAGCTCACCCTTTAAAAGCTCACCCCGAGCTCACTCCCCTTTTGCGACGGACCCGGCGACGGTTTGGGTGTACAACCGTCGTCTATACTTTTAGCGACGGACAATATATAGCGTCGCTAAAAGTATAGACGACGGTTGTACACCCAAACCGTCGCCGGGTCCGTCGCAAAAGAGGGGTGAGCTTTTTAAGGGTGAGCGGAAGATCCTTACTATATATATATATATATATATATATATATAATATATATATATATAAATGTACTAAAAAACTTATATGGTCTAAGCAAAATATAGTCGTCGTAATTTCTAGAGAAGTGAGACTAAAGATGATTGTGATCATTATTACATTTATATGATAAGATGTATCCTAACTTGTACAGGGCAGCCATGGAAGGAAGGCAAAGTTGATGTCCTGTCCCAAAACAGGGACCAATTTGAGGTTCAACTGACCCCAAACAACAACACCCTCCTCCATATTTCGGCCTTGTTTGGCAATATCCAGTGTGTGAATGAGATTCTGAAAAACTGCCCATTGCTACTAAATGGAGTCAATATCAACGGCGAGACTGCGCTACACTTTGCAGCCAGGGAAGGACACGTGGCAACAGTCGAAGCAGTCGTCGAATGTGCAAAAGGAATGGATAAAGAAGAGAGGGAAAGAGGGGTTGAATGGGCTAAGGAGATTCTTGGAATGGTGGTGAAAGTTTTAGCGAGAGAAGAAGATGCAGAGCATTTGTATGAAGGGAATAAAGGTGGGGACTGGAGAGTCCACTTTACGTGGCTGCTGAGAAAGGACTTGATGGGTGTGTGGCTGAAATATTGAAGGCTTTTGTCTCTCCATCTTATGCTGGTCCGCTTGGAAGAACAGCCTTACATGCTGCAGTGATTTTCAATTCACAAGGTATTTTAACATGGATCTGATCAATCAGTGTATATACAATTATGTCATGTTGAATAAAACTGCCCTTATTTTTTAATGAACGTGTTATGGTTCATATATACATTGTCTTAAAATTTATTTTAAGACTTGCATAAAGGCCATAAGATATTGAGCTTTCTTTTCAAAATTACATCTTAGATACCAAAACATGATTTTTTTTTTCAAATAATCCCTCCCTCCCAAATTTACTGCTTAGTTTTGACTTTTTTTTAGTCAAATTGACTATTTTTGAAATTAATAATTAAGCATATATAAATATATTTTTTAACATTATAAAAATTGGTATTAGTAGTAAATTGTATATACTTTCTTTTGGTTATAATCTCTCCACCTATATTTTGGCAAAAATGGTACAAAAAATAGTTTTAAAAATAGTCAATATGACTTTAAAAAGTCAAAACTAAGCAGTTAATTTGGAACGGAGGGAGTACTATATTTAGAAATATAATTTCCACAACTGTCATTTCAATATTATTAAAATATGTGTTGAGACACTAAATTTGGCATACAGTGAGTACGTATTAGCAACTTATTCTTGTAATAACTGCTGGCTTGGCAGAATTTGATTCTCTGCACTAATCAATGTGGCAGCTTATTCGTTTGATAAAATGACCGCTCTTTAATTTCTCTTTTATCCTATTTGTGCTTCCCGTAAAAAATCATGCCATTTATAGAAAATTTCGATATTCTTTTGTCTAGCATTTACAAGAGTTTGAAATGGTAGCTTGTAAAATCACACACGCTCTTTGTGGCTTCTCTTTCTCAGATATCACCATTACATCTCAAGACTAAAAACACACAGCACATTTCTTGTCTCAGCTGCATATTAATTAATTCTAACAGTTAACATCACATTTCCAACATTTGCTGTCCGTAGATTAGTTCAAGGCATAGCTATCAAGAAGAAACATCACACAATTCTAATTTAGAATAACCGAATAAGCTATTCGGTTCGGTTATAACCGAATTGCTCACCCCTAATTCTAAACACATGGAAGCTGAATCCAAAAATATACGCAATAACTTATACATAACATAATCATTTTCCATATAGTAGAATCTCGGTCATAGCTCATAATATATGAAAAAGATAAATAGGGACATAAACTACTGAACAGGCCCTAGGAAATCGCCATCCAAGCTGACAACTGCCTGGTATTCCCTTTCGGCCTCCATATACCTGGCCCCAACCACCATGACACGCACATTAACACCTTTCTCAATCTTGGCCGTCTTTTCACTCATGAAGATGGGGTTCTCACCAGGCACATAACTGTAACCCTGCATCTTCTGATGTGAGAGATAAATGTTCTCAACCGGTCCACACCTCAGCAAGACCCCGTGCTTCAGAATCTTGTGTACTTCTCCCTCTAGAATCTCACCCTTAAATATTTTAAAGGTGAGGCAGGTGAAGGTTACAGGAAAAAGCACATCCCCGGAGTGCTGTCTAACTCTTCCTTCTCCAATGCTGTCCAGAGTAGTTACCGCAAGGAAGTAACCAAGATTGCTCGTTGCTTTCTTAGCAGCAAACTCGTCCAAGAGGCGAATAATTATTGACTTCTGCAGTGCCAGTCCCTTGGCATCAAGGCTTTCAGCAGGAATTATGATATTCCATTCCAACTGCGTTTTAAGAAACATTTTGGCAATTTACACCTCCTACAGACAAAATGTAAAGGGACTTCACCTTTACTGCACAACTTAACTAGTGCTGATATAAAATAATGCCAGCTATTTCCATCTTAGCATAACCCCAATCAAATAAATGATTCCAATCATAGAACGCACCATATATACTAAATTCTTGAGTTAGTGCAACTTTAGTGCAAATGTAATTAGTGTATGATGGTTCACAACATACAATTAGCATGGACAACGAAAATCAACCCCAAAAGACGTGCCAATGGTAGTGCTGCTAATTATCATGCAAAGAAAGTCAAAAAATACCAAATATCTAGTGACCAAGTAAAATATCGCAGGACCAATGATCAATCATGATAACAAGCAAAGAACTTTGCGTCGAAACTTGGAACCTACAAATTCTTTTTCTATATTATAAAATATTTGAATAATCAATCACAGAAACACGAAAGCTGGAAAATACTGTTCCAACACAAAGGCAAAGTTTTCCTTAAGATTGCAATTTTGAATTTTAAAGTCAGATCAGTATTTTACGATTTTATAATTATACGGCTTCAGTTTAAATGTTGGAGATTCATATAATATATCGTGTCCGCAATTAGTTAAGAGTCAAAATACAGCTTAAGAAATTGACTTAGGTGGTATTTGATAAAATTGGTTATTAAGATCTGAATAGTCTAGACATCTGAATAATATAGAGCATCTGAATACAATTGTATCTGAATGAAAAAATGTTGTTTGATAATTATTTTTTTAAAATGTCTAAATAAAATGATTTTACATTTTTAACCCTGTAAATAAAAAAAAAGAACAAACATGAGACATTTCATCTTCTTCTTCCTGCATTTCATCTTCTTCTTCTTCCCTCCCCCTCCCCTCCCCTCCCCTCCCCTCCCCTCCCCTCCCCCTCCTCCCTCCCGCCTCCTCCCACCCACCCCCGCCTGCCCCCTCCCCTCCCCTCCCCTCCTCCCGCCGCCCCCTCCCCTCCTCCCTCCCGCCGCACCTCCCGCCTCCTCCCACCCACCCCCGCCTGCCCCCTCCCCTCCCCTCCCCCGCTCCGGCCTCCCCCCTCCCCTCCCCTCCCCTGCCCAGCCGCCCCCCTCCCCTCCCCCATCCCGTCGCCCCCTCCTCTTCCCCCTCCCGCCTCCCCCCTCCCCAGATCTCCCCAGATCTGGTGTTTGGTGATGGTGGCGTGATGATGGTGTGGTGTTTGGTGATGGTGGCGTGATGGTGGCGTCGTGGTGGTGGCAGATCTGCTTGTAGGATATGAAAGGAAAATGAAAATATTAACGAGGGTATTTTGGTCCAAAAAATAGTAATGTCATTCAGATCTGCCTCTAGATGGTTTCTTTGTTTTGAAGTCTAACCGATTAAGAGCCATTAAGAGGGATAAATTTTTTTACCAAACAACTTTTGCCTCTGACCGAATCAGAGACAGTCCAATTAAGACCCATTAAGAGCTAATCAAACACACCCTTAGTTACTAATTGAAAAGAAGATGAGAGTTTCATCTTTTAGGCCAACCAAATGCCTAGATGAAGTTTCAGAGGACCACACACAAAAATGAGTATTACCTTAGAAGAAGACACCTTCAGGCTGCAAAAGAAGGCAGATAAAGCTAGAAGATCCGCTAGAGACCTACTCCGACTCTCTGATGGAGTGATGGTTAAGTGAGAGAGAGCAATTCCTCTATATTGACTTCTCTTTACCTGTGAACGTGATAGGTATTTGTAACAATGTTACTTCTTCCCAAGTTGGCCTCTAATTTTGTCCAATTGGATATAAGGTACTCCTACTGCTACGCAACTATTCAGAAAGCTCAAAGGAAAAAAAAGAAAAAAAAACTAAAGGAGCACAACGCAGACACTTTAACAAACTGACCTATCCCTTAAAGTGGTACAATATATCTCTTGCCAAAGTGAAATAGCAGTATATCATTGATTCAAGTAGCCAGTGCAGTGACAGAGTCATTTTTATGAAGAATGAACAGAGAGTGATCACTTTTGGAATGTTGGAATCCAAAAGAAACAAGGACGGAGGAAAATTTGGTGTACCATTAAGAACAACAGTAATCAAGTTCATTCCAGGATGATCATTAGGATGAAGAAATGGTGGATGAAACTGATCAATTTTAACATTTGATACTGCTGAAAGATCATAAGGATCGATTTCATCTGTGATTGGAGCACCATTGTTACCTGAAACGATGTTTGGTACCTCAATTTTGATTCGAACTGAATGTTGAAGCAGAAGCCATAGCAGAGGATTCAAACAGAGAATTTGAATCAAGCTCGACGAAACGATTAAAGTAAGCCCAAGAACATTAAATTTCAGCTAGGAGATTAAAATCTGTGATGAATGAGATGATAGCAAACCCTAGAAATGGAACCTAAAGCTCTGATGCCATGTAAGAAATGAGACGTAAGAAGCTGAAAATATTCTTTTATTTATTCTCTGTTGCTCACAAACTAAACCTCAAGTACATTTATATAGAAACTTAGTTCAGCTTAACATCTAAGCTAGTTAACTATTTTGCAGCATATTTACAGCAAGGGCCATTCTTCTAATTAGCAACAGAACATTAGTCTCTCCTATTGTGATAATTGAGTAGTATCACAGTCACTACACAATTCTGCAGTTTGGTGTTGCCTTTTGTGCTGCTTAGATCCTTTTGTAGCTGAGATATTCACAACACAATATATCTCTTGCCAAAGTGAAATAGCAGTATATCATTGATTCAAGTAGCCATAAATAGTCATGTATTTTGGTGGGGAACTGGGGATTCAAACTATAATCTATGATTTGAGGGATACATGCTGTACAAACTAGAAATACAAAATGCAACAACAAGAAACCTTGAGAACTTAATATTACAAAAAAGAAGGACATAGAAGGAAAGCAGCAGAAACAATTTAAGGCTAAGAAAACATGTGAAGCCCCTAAATCTCCAGAAACTTTAGCCCATTATAATAAACACGCCCAAATTATTCTCAGAAAAGTTTGATAAAGCTTGAAGCCCCTATTTTCAACTAGGGAGATACATGCAGCACAAGGACAAATATAGCCAGAAGAAACCTGCAAAATTAGTACTCCCAAATGCACAAAAGGGCAGCAGAAATCTTTCCAAAAGATTCAATAATCTCGTCAGATTTTAAAGTTCTTAAATCTCTTCAAAATTTTAGCCCATGTTACCAATATATACCCACCAAATCAAAAAAATGTACTATATATTCATAAACCCACAAAGCCCTGATAGCACCAACTAGAAAATGCACAAACCCATCTTGCATCATTTGACAATCATTAAGCCAAGTATTATAAAATCTGTTTTGAACCCATAAAAGGATACAAAGAAGACTAATATGGCAGAAATAGCGATGGGCTTGTAATGATACTAAGCTTGAAATGAAGAACTGAGTGTAAAGAGACACAGAATGTGGAAGAGTAAAATAAGTGACGGAGAATCACTCGCAGTGTGTTGATAGTAGATTTTGCCGCAAACGGATTTCTTCTTCTCGGCTGACTTGTGAGCTTCCGTCTGCAAAAATCAAAAATGTATTTGAGAGCAGACTCTGGAGAAAAGAAAAAAAGGAAATAGGGGGAGGAAGTAGTTTTGTAGTATAAATTTAAGAATTTTTTTATTATTTTAATTTTTTACAGAGAGTAATCATTTATTAGTATATATTATAAGTCTTAAAAAAAATGTTTAGTATTTTTATTAATCCTTCCCGCATGGGAATCAGTTTCTATTTTTATTTTTATTTTAGAAAAAACATTCTAAGAATATTAAAAGTACTTTTGAAAATAGTACTTTAAAATTTTATTTATTTGACCGAATAAATCCAGCACATATAGGTAATGTCCTATTTTGAACTTTTATTGCATAGCATTCAGCAAAATCGTCCAATCTGAATTACTTACAAATATCTCATCCATCTAATAATTAATTGTTAAATACTACACCTCTAAAATTTTTTTAAAAAAAATAATAAAAAAAAAACCAGAAAAAACGAAATAACATAACTATAAGATGAATTTATAGATCAATAAGAAGAATTTGAGCAGTTGAGCTAGAGCTCCTTGGTTCTACTGTAAAGGACAATGAAACATTGAAACCCACACAACATCAATAATCAGGTCAGTATAACTATAAGAAGAATTTATAGATCAACCAACTTATACCTCCCTATTTTCCTCTCTTACATATCTCATAATATGTTTTCATCAGTAACATGCTTCAGGTCTTCGACTTCTAGATTTCTTTAAATAATTACAAGTATAATCCTAAGAGAAAGAGGAAAGAAAAACATCAAATTACAATGCCACAAGCTCTTACAACATAATCCTACCAGAAAAGAAAAGGCAGGATAGCATCTTGAATATTGTCTGAGTTTGTTACAAGGCCAATCCATCATAACCAGGTAATGCGATTGGACCGAGGCAATTGCCTTCCAATGTAGCAAGAATCATGAACTCCCTTTCAACAAATCTGTTCTTCAGTGTCCACCTTTTGCCAAACACCATGAAACGGATCACAACATCATTTTCTATCCTTGAGAGATCGTTACTCAAGAAGAACGGATTTTCCTCATCGACATAGTAGTAGTTAGACATCTTTTGAGCGGAGAGATAGACACAATTAATGGGTCCACTTCTCAAGAAAACTCCATATCTATTTATCCGATAGACAACACCAAGCATGATCTCGCCATTCATCGGTAGGAACATGCGACAGCGGAAGATTATTGGGAAGAGAATGTACCTTGATGAGTCTTCAACCTCTCCACTGCCTATGCTCTTCAATTTGGTTACAGCAAGAAAGTAACCATGCTCCTCTGTGGACTTCCAATTCAACATTTGCTTTAGAAGGCGGGTTATAATTAAACTTTGGGGTACTAGTTCGTTTTTGTCCAGGTCTTTTAAAGGGACCACTACATGACAGGAGCATTCCACTTCACTCAGCATGTTAGCTTTTCTGCATCAAAATGACCAAATGAATAAGAAAAGTTATATAGAAGCTTGATAAATGTTGACCAACCAGTTAATTTGATTCATTTGTATAAACAAATGAACAGTTTCTCAGTTTGAATTGAAATTTATGAACCATCAAAGATGATATGTTAGTGTAATACTTACAAAGTTACTATATCATAGGGTAATCCAAAGAGGGGGGGGGGGGAGAGAGAGAGAGAACTCTATGAATCAGTGGCCTATTAAAACTCAAAAGGAAAAATATCAGTCAACAAACTAACAGAGTTAGATTGTTTACAATCTGAAATATGCAACATAAACATAATCAAAATTAACATTAATCTTTGTAATAAAAAGGCTGCTCACTAAGCCACCTACCTGGTCAATGACTTAACCACTCCCTGTAATACCCTAGTCCCGCATTGAAACATGTGGCATAAAGTGAATTATAACAAGGTCTTAACTCTTCTACTACTAAGAGCACCAACAATTTGTCATGAGTTTAGGGCGGTGATAGACCAAGATGACCCACAGTGCCATTGGCATAGTGGAATGAGACTTGAACCCCAAAAGCAGTCATCAAATATACGAGTATAAAGATATTCTAAACTTCTAACATATAACTTATGACATTAGTAAGGCTAATCAAGTTATGTATTGAGCAGTAGAGAACATGACCAGAACTATCCTTAGGGCTTAGCATTTCCTAATGGTAGACTGCATATATTGCCTTAATTTACCACAATAAGAAAGGAAAATATACTAGATTTCCTGCTAGTGACAAACTTGGAGCACAACTATAGAGCCATTATCCTTAACCACGCTATGCAATCCACTCTGAACATAAAGGCGAAGGTCACATAGAATAAGGAGGAACCAAGAAGGGTCCGCCTCATACATATTTTTATTTTATTATACTTCCCCCTCTGAGAACCAAACAGTGCTGATATGCTCACATTACTTGTGCCACAATCAGTAATAATTACCATTTCTCTAACATCATAATTGGCATCCATACCAAGTCAGGGGGGTAAAATAGGAATGGAAAGTAAAGAATGTACCACTAGTAATACTATCATCAGCCTCAGTGATATATAAGATGAAAGCAGCAACTACACTAATGAAAACTAATGAATTACATTGTCCAAATTAATTGTTCAATAACCATCATGCTGACATACAATAGCTGCACGGACACCTCATGGCACCAAACATTAAGGGCAATTCTCAACTTTACATTGAAGCACCTAAACACGGGACCCATCCAACTCAACTGAGACGAAAGAGTACACAAAACTGCCTTTAAATCTGTAAATAAAATATCAGCTATTGACCTGAAATTTTTACCAAGATAAATATGTCAAAGGGGTCTGGCAGATGCTCATGCTTCAAAACTCTAGACTGAAATATGGAACCAACCAATGAGTTTAGAGGGCTCAACAAAAAGGATATTGGTATTCTGTATTCGGACACACCTTTTTGTGGATTACAGATTGCCGAACAATCAAACAATGACGGCTTCGGATAATCTAGCTTTGTCCTTCTGCTCTCGGACAAGATAATAATTTTGTTTAGGATGTCCGGTTTTACGGAAACCAAGCTCATGTTCTACTTTATAGTTTGATGAACAGTCGAGAAAGAGCTACAGATGGAAAGAAAAGAAATATTGAGATCCATCATAGGCGTTTATAGCTCCTATCTTTATTGTTGACTAAATAAAGTTAGGTTTTTCCCCTTAATACATGATACCACGGGCCTCAAGAGTATCCGATAGAATAAACTTGTCCATGTTTGAAGAGAATGTACAATTGCATTCTCCAAATCATACTGCATGGAACATGGCAAAGGAGAGCTTGCACCAGTAGTTATGATCTTAGATTTCTTAGATTTTCCAGGAAGAAGGCCTGCTTTTCTGCTATACATGAAACAAATGAAACAGAATAGGCCCACACAAGGACATTCCTTGGAACATTTAGAAATGAAGTATTTACCCAAAAGAATAGAGATGAAGAACACTTCGTAAAGCCAAAATTGAAAATTAGCACAATGAAGTAGTCACCAGTTACCAGCAGATGCTATTAATGTAACATTTTACAATACCTACACAATTAAGAGTCATAATGAAACATGTCAATTTTTAATTTGAATAATCAGTACTCCATTATTTGCTTTTTACAAATGTATAGGTTTCACCAGAAAGACCAGCATTCTTCACTTAATAAATTGAATCAATTGATATCAGTCCATACATTAAAAAATAAATAAAAAATACTTCTAATTTACAATCATCCACTCGGTAACACATTAGCAACCAACGACCAGAAACCATTTTTTAAGTAGAAATATATGTATTGATCATAAATCAGGCCTTTCTCTATGCAAATTTGCATATACTGAATTCCCTCTTATTGTTATACCTTTCCTAGCCTTATATTAACTGGTACATTCACTGCTCACAAATTATTCTTCAAAACCAAAAGTTAGATTCTAAGGCAACAAATTTTTTCTGTGTCCTCCATAACAAAAATCAAGCACCAGTCCCTCACACAGACAATAAAAACTAAAATGAGGCAAACAAGCATATGCACAAAATATTGAATTTAAGTTAATAACTTCAATACCCAAAAGCTAAAATTCAGTACTGGAAGATTCAATCTACAGTTTTAGAATAAATTTGCACAGTTTACACCTTCAATCAAAACTAAATCAAAGCAAAAAACAAGTGAAATAAAAAATAAAAAAAAGTAGATCTTAATCTTCTACCAAAAGAAAAATAAGCGATTTATTTATAGAGAGAGAGTACAACGCAAACCTGGTAAGCAGAAATCCAAATTGTTGAATTGCAGCTGGTTTTCTGAAAATGAGATTTTCGTAGAAAAGGGAGGAAGAAGGATAGATTTCATTTGTTTTTCTGTACTGGTTCGGTCGAACCGCTACCCCTAGTATTTACCGGTTCAGTAGCTATATTTTGTACACGTGCGATACGGGGAAGTTCATGTTACAACTTATTTATACTCATTAAATATATATATTTTTTAAAAAATTAATATTTTCACATGTAGTTTTGATATTTTTACATAATAAATTCATGTCACAATTTATCTATACTCATTAAATATATTTTTTTAAGAATTAATATTTTTACATATATTTTTAATATTTTCACATAATTTTTTTTACATGAGAATATTTTCACATGATTTTTTTTGACATAAGAAGTAAAGTGGTCATAGGGTCTCTTCGGGAACGACTTATTTTAAATGACTTATAAATTAAAATATAAGTTGACTTATAAGTTGTTTTAAGTTGTGATTTATAAGTAAAAGTGTTCGACGTCAATTTGACTTATAAGTCATAAATTAAGTTAAAACAAGTTATGAAAGTATTCGACTTATAATGACTTATAAGTTAAAATAATATAAAGATTACTAAAAAGAGGAGAAAAATAAAAGAAAGGCAAAATAGACATTATATTTGGTCAAACTAACTTATTTTAAAATGACTTATAAGTTATTTTAAAATAAGTTACTTTAAAATAAGTTACAAATACTTACTTATTTTTTTTTGACTTAAAATTCAACTTATAAGTAAAAAATAAGTCATTTCCGAACACTCAAATAATAGCAAATGACTTATAAGTTGGTCCAAATACCCCCATAACCTTATTATTAAAATTGATGCCCTTGTAATTTTTAAAGATTGAAATTCGATTTGTATTTTTGTTTGAGTCTAAGAATTTGAAAGAGAAGCGGAGGATGTGAGAAAGAGGAACTATGAGGTGTAATATGGTGGGGCTACATTTAGAATACTCTCTTTTTAGTTTAGTGAGTAATATTGACTTTACTAAGTATCAGTATGGGTGTAAATGATGAATCGAATCGAGTATTCAGTTGCTCAGATTTGGTTCACAAAATTTATCGAGCATAAAATAAAATTTGATCGAGACTCGTTTAGCTACCGAGTCGAGCACGATCTCGAATCGAGCTCGAGCAATTTAAATTTTTCGAGTCATATTCAAGTATGAATAGAAAATTACAATTTGAAGATACTCGGGTAAATTTCAATAAATTAAGGAAGAATTACATATATTAGTACATTTTTGAAAATAATTACAAAAATCATATATCCATAAAATAATTACAAAAGTATTACACTTTTTCATTTTTATTTACAAAAGTATTCTCTCTCCTCTCTCTTCTCTCCTATTTCCATTTGTTCTTCTTCTTCTCTTTCCATTTCTCTCTCCTCCCTCCCGTCGCCCTCTCCCGTATCGCCTCCTTCACTCCCTCCCGCCGCCTCCCGCCGCCTCCTTCCCCCCCCGCCTTCCTCCTTCCTCCCGCCTGCCTTCCCCCTCCCTCCACCTCCCTCCTCCCTCCCGCCTGCCTCCCCCCTCCCCCTCCCTCCTTCCTCTTCCCTGCCCCTCTCCCCCGCCTGCCTTCTTGTGTATTGTGTGTGTTTTAGTGTAGTAACTAATTTTGGTTACCTTTGTATTTAAGGTTGGTTACCTCTGTATTAAGGTTTGGTTACCTTTGTATTACAGTTTGGTTACCTTTATATTAAAGGTTGGTTACCTCTGTTTTAAGGTTGAATACCTTTTGTATTAAGTTTTGTTACCATTGTATTTAGGGTTGATTACCTTTTGTATTAAAAGTTGATTACCTCTGTATTAATGTTTGGTTACCTCTGTATTAAGATTTGGTTACCTTTATATTAAGGGTTGGTTACCTTCGTATTAAGGTTTGGTTACATTTGTATTAAAGGTTGATTACCTCTGTATTAAGATTTAGTTACTTTTATATTAAGAGTTGGTTACTTTCGTATTAAGTTTTGATTACCTTTGTATTTAAGGTTGGTTACCTCTGTATTAAGGGTGTTATTCCCACCTGTAACCAACCCTCCTCCCTTCCCCCGCCTCCCTCCTCCCTCCCGCCTGCCTTCCCCCACCCCCTCTGCCTCCCCCCTCCTTCCCTCCCTCCCTCCCTCCTTTTTCCTCTTCCTCTCACCTATATTTTGTGTGTAATTATTTTATAATTTTTGTAATTATTTTGTGTGTGCTTTATTTTTGTAATTACTTTCTAATTGTTGTATATTAATGTTAAGGATCCATAAATTAAACCTGAACTATTTAGTTCATTTTACGGCCTTAACTACCGGGACCTATATGCAAAACTAGCAAAAACAGTTCCCCCCCCCCCCCACACACACACACACACACATATATATATATATATATATATATATGTTATATATGTTTTACACGTAATCATGAATTAGTTATATTTAAGTACCTCCAAAATAAACTTTAATACTTGGTTAAAAAAGATAGAATTCTCATTTCCAAAAAAAAATATTATTAATTTCAAATATAACAAGATCTTTTTTCATGTCATAATAAAAATATTCCATAAATTTCTACATAAAATAAAAAGAATATGTGAAAATATGTAGTTCCATTGTTTTTATATTAGAACAGATATGTAAAGATGAAAAAAAAAATATTAATCTTCAAATAAGAGAAAATTTAATAATAAAAGATACTCAGCATTACTTAATTATTTTTAAATTGAATATATTTATAACCTTAAAGATAAATGAATTATAAGCAAATTAGATAACCGTTACGACCCGACCCGAGAGTCTACACTGGTCACTGTACAGTGAACACAAAACCCTAGCCTAAACCCCGGACCCAATTGAATACCACACTTTCTTTGTTTCTCAATCTTTTATCTTTCCTATTTCTTCGGTTCAAGTTTAGCTTGTGTAGCTGAGTTAATTAGCTCCCGATTTTAGTTGCCGGAGCTCCGGTGACTCATTCTTTAAGCTCTATTCTACTGGACCTTCCGGTAGGATCTTCTCCTATCTTGGTAAGACTATACTCCAGTTATCTCCCATGAGCTATTTGCTATCTCTCTCTTCTTCATTATTTTCATACACGTGTATTTTGTAGTTTCTGTTCGAAGAAAGACAACAATTTTATGGGTTAATGGCGTTTATTTTGTGTCTTCTTGTAGTTCATAAACATTATATACACAACTAACATACATTTGAATTATCTGATGATTAACTGATTTAATTATCATGTTATTGCAAGAACATCTCATTAAGAGGGACAATTTTCATATTGATGTTCAAAGGTGCAAAATCAATGGCAGGTTTCTGATATTTGCCCATTTTGGGGGGTACTTTACCTTCCTTTTTGCAGAATTACTGCCCACTGTTGGAGTCCTTTCCCAAAACTAGTATTTCAGGTTTCTAATATATTCAAAACTACTGCCCACTTTTAGGAATCCTTTCCTTTATGGTTTTCCCAAAATGAGAGCCCACCTTTGAAATCAAAGTACCTAATCTCATGAGATTCAACTAAGTTTGATCATGACATTTTAGTATATAATAAAGTCAATTTTATTCTCAAAAACTTTAGCTTTCAAATTAGACTCGGAGTTTTGGGAAGGACTGAGTAGTAGTTGGGAAGGCATGTTTTCATCCACCATGTTATATCACTATATGTATTTACAATCATTAGCTGATTTAATATACACACACACACACACACACACGAGTAAATGGGAGCTATACTATCCCTTGGACAGAAATTTTAAGCAGTCCTGTATAGTGCTTGTACATTCAGCATCAATTGTAGAATATTTTATTAAGGGTGACATAGTTATTGAACCAAGTTAAAGGAAAACTAGGGGCTCCTTAAAAAAAATTATTTCGAGGGATGTTGCATATACTGTTTTTATATATGTTTTATATAAAAATTAAAAAACTCACTCACACTGAATCACTACCATATCTATTACACACACACACACTCAATCACTAAGCTTATCTAATCTATACACACACACATATGCAATCACTTACCTGTTTGCTTTCTCTATTTTTGTATAGTCCTACCTTCATCTTCTTGCCTAGCCATGACCACGACCTTTGGAGCAAATATTGAGCTGTCAAGATGCACTACAACATTGACTAGGCCTTCTTGTCCAAAATTAGACAAATCTGAAGTGACTTTCCCTATACCTGTGCACCGTTGCTTCTCAAATAGGTCTTCTGCAATTTCAAGGGTTTCTACAGAAGTCAAATGTAGAATATCTAGAAAGGGTAGCATTACGTACTCAATGTCAAGTAGCAATGAGGATGGCAGTCTTACATATAAAAATGCTGGTGTTGACATAGATGCTGGATCAGAGCTTGTTAGGAGAATTGCGAAGATGGCCCCTGGAATTGGAGGCTTTGGCGGGTTGTATCCTCATGGTACAGTCCATTAGCTCCTCTCTATTACTGTTGGGACATGTGAACTCTAGTTTATGTTGATACTTACTTCCTCAACTCTTTTTGAAAGAAATAGATTGTACATTATAAGTAGTTTTGGGTCGATGAATTCAGTTTCAAAAATGTTTGCCTCCTTTGTTGTCTAAACACATATTGAATTCAAATTAGGATTTTATATATGTAAATGTAATCAGTTATCTTAATGTGTCGTTGCATGAATTATTGTTGGAATACATTTAAGGCCGAAACAAACCCCCCCCCCCCCCCCAAATAAAATAAATAAATAAAATTAAAAAGGACTAAACTTTTGACTAAGTGGAGCTAAAAAATTACTTGTCTTGCTCGCTAAATTAGGATGGTTAGGTTATTACTAGATCTAGAATATAGGTTATTACAAAAACCTAGTACCTCATCCAAAAGAAGAAAAAGAAAACCATTATATATTGCTCATCTTATAAATTGTATTGTGGGTCTAATCTGGAGCATTTAATTTCTAGAAGTCATTTTATTAATAGCAAAAGAAGCATAATCTCTTCTTGTGGAAAAGAAGAACAATTGCAGTTTGATTTTTCCGTTCCTAATAAGTCACAAGACACTTTGTGCCTTCTTTGATCATCCCATCACTACTACATAAGTCAATAGAATTACAATGGTATAAATTTGTGCAATACATGAATACAAGAGTCAGGAAAAGATGTTATTTATCCTTATGCTGTATGTTTGAACTTTGAAGACACTAAAACAAAGTTTAGAGACCGTTGAGAAATAAAATATATTTGTTGCCCCTTAAGTTAAGCCTACCCAAAAGTTACATTTTTTTCTTTTTTGGCTACCAAACTCCTCTAGCAGAAACGTTTTAACATAATACTAGCTTTTAAATTCGTGAACTTTGCATATTTGAATCTTCAAGCTTAGGCAACCTATCTTGGATTCACGTTCAGGATATAAATCTTTAAGCTTAGGCAACCAATCAGTCTAAGCTCACATACTACGGTAGTCTGCTATTTTTTAGTTGTATGCATAAACTAACAGACGATTATATGAATTAAACTGCTCCTCCCTGCTGTTGTGCTGTTCCTTCTCTATTTCCTTTTTCTTCTTACTTTCGCCTGGATAATAGAGTTAGGTTTTGTTGGGAAGATTTCCGTGAGTGGTGGTTCTCTAAGTTTAATCATTTTAATCCTTTCTCCTAAGCACAGGGGATTCCTATCTTGTGGCCGGTACAGATGGTGTGGGAACTAAACTTAAGCTAGCCTTTGAAACTGGAATTCATGAGACTATTGGCATTGATCTGGTGAGCTTATAACTGCATCTTGTTACTCTTGTAATATCTAAAATCTATATGTCTCTATTGTTGAGAATACTGATGCACTTCCTACTAGGTTGCTATGAGTGTCAATGACATCGTTACTTCTGGTGCAAAGCCTTTATTTTTCCTTGATTACTACGCAACGAGTCGCCTTGATGTTGATCTTGCTGAAAAGGTAGAAACTGTGTTGTCATTTTTGTTTGTGTTGTGTTTGGATACAGAGAATTTTTCAGTTATGTTTAATCTATTGTTTCTTCAGGTTATAAAAGGCATTGTCGATGGTTGCCAGCAGTCTGACTGCATTCTTTTAGGAGGAGAGGTACTTTTGCTGTTACTCATTGATAATTTTGATGAGTTTATGCTCTTAACAAAAAAAATATAACAAAACAGAACAAAACAAGAAAAAGTATAAAACAAAAAGATTGTGGTTATATTTACTAATTCTTCTCTCTAGTCTACTAATGATGAAATTCTATGAGCCACTCAACTCAGTTCAAGGATGAGTGCAGAAAATTTGCATATTGCATAACATATTATATATATATATATATATATATATATATATATATATATAATACGTAGACAATTGCTTGTGTTCGACTCAACTTGCTTTTTAAATAGTTAATGGTGTATAATAAACACAACTTATGTAACCTGAAACTGGTTTACCATTTGAAAACAAATAACTTTCCGTTGTATACTTAAAACATTTAAATATATAATCTATGAAATTTTACTAAATTATAATACTTGAAATCTTCACTTGAAAAAAAAAATCTTAGTTCAACAGTATAGCTATTGGGTGAAATGGTGCTACACATATTTAATGGTATAGCTTAACAGGGTCATGTGTGAGCGCTTTTGTATGTCAGGGTGAGCTTACCGATGTTAATTTATAAGATACAATCTGAAAATCTCTCATTCAGGTGAACTAACTGGATTATATGCCTGTTAGACTGCAGAAATGCCAGATTTCTACGCTGATGGTGAATATGATCTTAGTGGTTTTGCGGTTGGCAGTGTGAAAAAGGATTCAGTTATCAATGGGAAAAACATCATGGTCGGAGATGTCCTGATTGGCCTGCCATCCAGTGGAGTTCATTCAAATGGCTTCTCTCTTGTTAGAAGGTTTGCCCATTGCTTTAGAACAAATTTAGCTTCTACTTTTTTCCTTTCTCCAACAAGGACTGCAATATCTGAACAGATATCAATTGCAGCTGTTTTCTTTCTTATATTTTACCTTTTTCCCTAATGTCTATTATTACCTTCAATTACAACTAGATGCATCTTATAGGGTCCTTGCTAGAAGTGGGCTTTCTTTGAAAGACCAAATTCCTGGTGAATCTGTTACATTAAGTGAAGCCTTGATGGCCCCAACTGTTATATACGTTAAGCAGGTCAACTCTCACCTCTGTTTCATATGTTTGGTCAATGTTAAAACACTAGTTTCTTGCTATACAGTTATAATCTTGTCCTTTAATTTGGTCAATCAAGGTGCTTGATATCATCAGCAAAGGAGGTGTCAAAGGGATAGCCCATATCACAGGTGGTGGTTTTACAGATAATATCCCTCGAGTGTTTCCAGAGGGTCTTGGAGCTGTCATTTATAAAGACTCTTGGGTAGTTCCTCCTATTTTCAAATGGATTCAAGAGGTGATAGTCATTCTATATGGAATATTATACCCATTGGTGAATTTTATTGAACATTATTCGGATGAGTAGATTGTGTCATCAAATCAATAATTTTGGCAAATCGTGTGGTTTCAACTTCTGATCTAGTTCTTTTTTATTATATGGACAAGGATTTCATATCTTCCTTTTAATCAACACTCGTTGTTCCACTCATTTAACTTGTTCGGATCAAACTTCCCCGTTAATCACCCTCAATTTTCTTTCCATTTACCAAGGCCGGAAGAGTAGAAGATGCTGAAATGAGACGTACTTTTAACATGGGAATTGGGATGGTTCTAGTCGTTAGCCAGGAGGCCGCTCTTAGGATTCTTGGAGAAGCACATGGGGCGAATATAGCATACCGCATTGGTGAAGTTGTAAAGGGTGATGGAGTGAGCTATCAATAATAATATGCATTCGGATGTTTCTGTCCTCCATGATCATTTCTCTCTGTTTGGTGAGATGTTCTGTACAATGTTGCGGCTATATTATGCCCTACTAGTAACTCAAGTTTTGGCCTTGTAATTTCTCGGGTTTTGTGAAATTTACGTGGTATTGAAAGTATTATTGTCCAAGAGCATGTGGAGAAATTACTAATGCAGAATCAAAGCAGCTTTGCAATGAGTTTACTTGAATTTTGAATCTCTTTTATCTTTTCTTGTTTCAGTTAATATGCAACACAACATTCCAGTTTTATTTTTTCTTCAGCTTCTTAATTTTTATGCACAAGTAACACACGCTGCACAAAAACAGTCTTATTTAACTTGCCCTAGTCAATTTATAAAATTTTGAATTTCAAAATTGATGTAAATTTAATTGATTTCGACGAATGCAATATTTAATATGTAAAATATTACTAAATTTATGATTGTTATTTAAATTTAATATTTTATATAAATTAATTAAAATTAGAGCCAAATAAGACTATTTTTTTCGTAGAATGGATGGAGTATTAAGAAATTTAAGATGAAGTAAAACTGTGTCATATGCAAAGTGTGTGACGAAAAGATTGACTTTCTGATGCTAAGCCCTACTAGTTTGCACGTGTTGGCCTATTGCTCCAATCAAACCATAGTTCCTTTCAGGGCATCTAGGCGAAAGCAAACTCGAAGGACAAGTGGTCCTACTAGGTCTTAACTCTTAACCAATAAAAAAAAAGACTTCTTATTTTTAAAAATAACTCAGTAAATGAATGATAAGCAAGTGGCTGATGACATGAATACATCCTACTGAGACAGAATTTATAACTTGATATCCTCTTGCTTAGCAGGTAAAGATTGACCTTCACGGAAAGAATAATTCATTGAGATCGACATGAGAATCCAACTATATTGTATTGCCAAAATCCATGTTGTGTATTTTTATTCGATATTTGTGCTGGGTTGACTTTCTGATGCTAAGCCCGACTAGTCTGCACGCGTTGGCCTATTGCTCCAATCAAACCTTAGCTCCTTTTGGGGCATGTAGGCGAAATCAAACTCGGAGGACAAGTGGTCCAATTATCATTCAATTTTTTGACTGTTCTTCAATTATCATTCCTTTTGTATTTGTGCTGGGTTTGCTTTCTGATGCTAAGCCCCGACTAGTCTGCACGCGTTGGCCTATTGCTCCGACCAAACCTTAGTTCCTTTTAGGGCATGTAGGCGAAATCAAACTCGGAGGACAAGTGGTCCAATTATCATTTAATTTTTTGGCTGTTCTTTAATATAGGTGTATGTTTAGTTACCCGGAGTTTGTAGCGTTTGGAAGTTCAAACTTATTTAAAAAATTTATTTGTTTAATAATAATTTATTTTAAATACAACTTATTTAAATCACAAGCACAACGTTTGGGCCTCAAATACAACACACCAAATTTTAAAAGGTTGCGAGATCAAAAACCCAACTTTTCTTTTAAGAAAAATGTTACATACATGTAAGTTAATCATTCAAATGATATATTCACTAACAGTGTCAATAATACTATTGAAATTAATTTCACAAAAATAATCTCATTTTTTTCTATTTTAAAAAATTCTATTTTTAGTGATAATATTATAAATATTACTTAAATTTTCATCATAATTTTATTATCATATCACACCGCTAAAAGAAATTTGTTTTTTTAGGAGTGTACAAGAAATAGAAGCATCTCTTTAAAATTAACAAATTTTATGAACAAGATTCTTTTTGCCAAACGGAAGAAATATTATGCATTCTTAAATAATAAAAAAAAAGACTTCTTATTTTTAAAAATAACTCATTAAATGAATGGTAAGTAAGTGGCTGATGACATGAATACATTCTACTGAGACAGAATTTGTAACTTGATATCTTCTTGTCTAGCAGATAAAGATTGACCTTCGCGAAAAAAATGATTCATTGGGATCGACATGAGCGTCCAACTAAATTGAATTGTCAAAATTCATGTTGTATATTTCTATTCGATATTTATGCTGGATTGACTTTCTGATTCTAAGCCCGACTAGTCTGCACGCGTTGGCCTATTGCTCCAATCAAACCTTAGCTCCTTTTAGGGCATGTAGGCGAAATCAAACTCGGAGGACAAGTGGTCCAATTATCATTTAATTTTTTGGCTGTTCTTTAACACAAGTGTATATAAGTATATGTTTAGTTACTCGGCGTTTGTAGCGTTTGAAAGTTCAAACTTATTTAAAAAATTTAGTTGTTTAATAATAATTTATTTTAAATACAACTTATTTAAATTACAAGCACACAACGTTTGGGCCTCAAATACAACGCACCAAATTTTAAAAGGTTGCGAGATCAAAAACCCAAATTTTCTTTTAAGAAAAATGTTACATACATGTAAGTTAATCATTCAAATGATATATTCACTAACAGTGTCAATAATACTATTGAAATTAATTTCCCAAAAATAATCTCATTTTTTTTCTATTTTAAAAAATTCTATTTTTAGTGATAATATTATAAATATTACTTAAGTTTTCATCATAATTTTATTATCATATCACACCACTAAATTAGAAATTTGTTTTTTTAGGAGTGTACAAGAAATAGAAGCATATCTTTAAAATTAACAAATTTTATGAACAAGATTCTTTTTGTCAAACGGAAGAAATATTATGCATTCTTAAATAATAAAAAATTAAATAATTTTTAAGAAAAATTTATATAAAAAATAATTAGATGTATATTACAATTCTCTTTTTCCTTAGGACAAGGATAGGTTAATGTAAGACCTTGATGCTAAAAGAATTTGGACTAACCCGGATTTAATTTAACACGATACAAATAGTAATATATTATTATTATTATTATTATTATTATTATATGTAAAAATTGAAGCATATATCTACACACTTGTGGAAGCCTTTGACCAACAAGGCAAAAACTCTGCTTGGACCAAGAACAATAACTATTTGACCACGTGTTAAATGGACCTTTACGAGTCCTATATATTTAACCGCCAACCAGAAATATTTTTTAAAATTCCCGGGAATAACAGAGGGAGGGAAAGTGAGGTAGGTAATGGAGAGCTTCTTTCAGTATGATTTTCAAGAAGACATGTTATGGTTCGATGAGTCAATTTTAGCTGATCAAAGCGCTTTTGTTAGGTATACAGACAAACCCAATGAAGAATTTGGAACAAAGATTCCGGCGAAAGATCGGAACATCAAGAAAAGAATGACGGAGTTCTTGATGAGGAGTAGTCGGAATTTAAATGAATCGGAAAAGGAACGGTGTCGGAAACATATGGTCAGTGAGAGACTGAGGAGAGAGAAACAAAGGCAGAATTATTTGGAGCTGCACTCTTTGCTGCCCTCCGGAACCAAGGTTGGTTTGTAGTAACGTATGTTTTAAAGTATTTATTGGTATAAACAAGATATAACAATAATATATCTGAAAATCTTACATTTAATTTATTTAAGAGTCTAACGAATATGTATGATATATGACTTATACAATGTTATGTGCATTAAATGAAAACTTTGTATATATTTAAATTAATATTTTACTTGCTCTTATTTTTCTTAATTTTTTACGTGAAGTATCGTCCATACAAATATTATATAATATAATATATTATCAGGTATTGATTGTCTCTTTGAATATATCGAAGTTTACGAAATATAAACCAAGATTTATTCGCATGCTTTTTTATGTATATTTGTCTTTATTTTTAAATTAAAATTTTGTAATTTGATTGCAGAGTGATAAGAATTCAATCATTACAACGGCAGCTAAGAAAGTTGAAGAATTGAAGAGGTTTAAAGAAGAGTTGGAGAGGCAGAACAGTGAGATTGAGAGGGTTTTGGGTGCAAGAAAAAGTGAGGAAATGGTGGAGCAAGCTAAGATTATGGTAAGAGTGGCATATCCTTCATCTGGGGTTGATTCAATGCTGGAGGCTCTAAAATGCCTAAAACAGACCAGCTCTAAAACCACAGCCTTCCGATCCAAATTTTCAGCACAAGAATTTTCGGCAGTGTTAGGGATTGAAACCAAGGTTAGATATATGGAATTTCTCTCACACACACACACTCAAATTTTGTAATGGTGTGCTGCTCCTATTTTCGCTAGAGACAATAGATGTGTTTTTGAGCAAATATGCGGCCGGCATAATATTTAATGATGAGGATATATTTACCCAAAATAAAACAAATAAAAAAAAGTTGTGGCATACTATTATAATGATGAGGACATATATATTTATCTAAAACAAAAATCAATAGCCTTATTTTCATCATTCCATCACTGTTAATATCAACTCTGTTATAGTAAATAAATACTTAATTACTCTTGTTAGATGAGCTGTGATTTTGATATCAAAATTCTATTTTTTTCTCTAAAGTTTGGATGTAATCTAATTACATTAATACTCAAGTTTACTTATGGGAAGTGATATTAGCAAGAAAAAAAAAATATGAGAACATGACAACTGCTTTTATTCAATTCGAACATATATATATATATATATATATATATATATATATATATATATATAATATGAGTCAAGATCAGGTCCGGACTCCCGGACCTGATAAAATCCGGACCCGAATTTTTTTTTTTTTTTTGCAAAACAGTTAATAAAAAATATATAATGATTTTTGGTATTGAAAAAAATTATTAAAACAGTGTTTTGGGTTTGATTTGGATACATATAACAAACAGTGTTATACCGACTGTATAGACGACGGTTGTATGATCGAACCGTCGCCGAGTCCATCGCTAAAGGGGGGGGGGGGTGAGCTTGGGTGAGCCGGATAAGGGTGAGCTTAAGATCCAGACCGTGTATATATATATATATATGTATATATATATATACCCGTAATTATTCGTTCATGTTGTAGTTTTCTACCTAATTTTAATATAAGGGCAAATTTGTCCAAGAAAAAAAAATTAACATGTCACTATATTTTTTTTATCGCATTAATATCAACTTCCTTTTCTCAATGATGCTAAATATTAAAAGGGACTACTGATTTAGAATAAATAGAGTATATAATAATACACTGAGTGTAAATAAATAAATAAGGATTTATTGATATTGTTTTGTGCTGATCCCAAATTATTAATAGGTTGGAGCCGCAGAAGTAGAAAAGGCTGTTCATAGAAGTCTCTTCGAAGTTGAGAGGAAATTTCAATGTCAACCTCCCCCAGGATCCTGAAAAGGAAACTTCATTTGTACCAAAAGAAGAAAGTATGATTGAATGTTTAGCTTGTCCACAGATCATTGGGCAAGCTTATTATTCATTCTAAAGGAACAAGTTGAGAGGAATTTGAGCCTAGTTTTATTTTATAAACGCCGACTGCATAACCACTACCAACTACCAAGTCTTTGGGATAATTTTTTTAGGGCATTTTAAATAAAAACTATATGCGGATATGATAATTAGACATGAGCTCTTTATAATTTTATTTATTTATATTTTGACCAACCTATTTATAATGGGGGTTAAAATATAAATAAATAAAATTGTAAAAAATTTATGTCTAATTATTATATCCGCATAGAAGAGCTCAATTTTAAAAAAATTAAATGGTAGTCAACTCAATTGCCAAGAAAAAAATTTTAATTTGGCTCAAGGGGAACGTGTTAAATGCAAATGTAATGAGGAAGTTACGAAGCAGTTTATAATTTTTTATACTATTTATATTTTGGCTCAAAGGGAACGTGTAAAACGCAAATGTAATGAAGAAGTTTTGAAGCCCTTTATAAATTTTTATATTTTATTTAATACTATTTCCGTTCTAAAATTAGATATAAAATTTTACTATTAAGATCAAACGATGACATATTAAACTTCAAAATTAGTATAACTTATAAAAATTTAAAATAAAATAAATTTTGTGACTAATAATTTTTGCTATATATTATACAATTATAATAATTATATCAATTAAAATTAAATAAATTCACATCAATTTGAAATTTAATATATCATTTTTTAACTTTAAAAATTATATTGTATCTCTAATTTTAGACTAGAGTAACTTTTTAAATAATTATGGGTATCAAAATCTTTTAAACACACATCCTCCCATAAGAATTGTGCACGGGGAAAAGTCAGAATTGTGCACGGGGAAAATTCAATTATAAACTTGTGTAAGTACCTTTAGGAGTTGACCATGTAAGAATAAGGTAAAGCACATGTCAAGTAATTTACTCCTTCCGTGTCAAATTAATTGTTTAGTTTTAACTTTTTAAAATTATATTGACTATTTTTAAAATTAATTTTTGTACCATTTTTGTCAAAATATAGGTGAAAAGATTATAACCAAAAGAAAGTATATACAATTTACTACTAATAACAATTTTTATAATGTTAAAAAATATATTTATATATGCTTAATTATTAATTTTAAAAATAGTCAATTTGACTAAAAAAATCAAAATTAAACAGTTAATTTGGGACGGAGAGAGTATAATTTATAAATCAAGAACCGTAGAAATATTTTTTGTAATAAAAGAATAAAAGAGGACCAAAGGCAACTTCCCCATCTCGACAAAAATCTCCTCAACTCGTCCAAATAAGATGTTATGTTACTCAAATGTCCCCCATAAATAATTATCTTCTAATTCTTATTCTTTTCGCGGATAAATTATTAGCAATTTATTTTATTTGATATATTGCTTTATAAAAATTTTCTTAGAAAATGATTAAAGGGTTTTTTTTATATAATTTACTTATTAATGTGTGAAGTCGGAGTTGTGGTCAATTTGACAAAATGCATTTGGTTTATTCAACACCAAAAATGAAAATCTAAAAATTAAAAAACACTATACACATAAAATAGTAAATGACAACAATCTCATTAATGAAATTTGATTAAATAACACAAGTTGTCAATAACCATTGTTGTAATATCTAAGCCCATATATATTAACCAAACATAATATTAAGTAGACTTGTAAAGTTGTAGGCTTCTCTCTCTTCTATTTTTTTAGTCAAATTGAGTAAATATCCCAACTTGTTAACGACGACTGTTGTACTATTTGGGCCAATGATTGTGATGACTATAGTCATCCTAAGCCCACATATACACATAATCAAAACATGAACTTGTTGATGCTTCTCAATATTATCAAGTAGACTTGTAAAGTTGTAAGCTTCTCTTTGTTCTTTTTTATGATCACTAGGTAACCGCAAGCCAACTTTGCGGACGTAAATTATGTAGAATAAAATAAAATAAAAAATTATAAAATATAAAGGACTAAATAGAAAGAGAAAATTTTAGTATAAAAAAGACAAAATAAGAATAATATTAAAAGTTGAAGGAATTTCTGGAAAAGCCAAAAAGGCTTCAAAAATTTTTTTACACCAAAGTGGCCCTCCGGCTCTAGATAGTATTAGATATGAACAACAAAGATGCAAAGATGTTTCTAACCTTGTTCTTACATATTATACATGCATACAGGTATGTATGTGCTACGCAAAGAAAAAGAAAACTCTTTTCACTTTCGAAATCAATCGACCAATCCCATTTTAAAAACAAATTTATACCAACCAACTTCTGATAATCATCAATTTTGTTTTCAATAACTGGCAGAAGTGCACTACTAAAACAAAAACAAGAAAGCACTTTGATATATAAAGACAAGCCAGCAAACATTAGCATGTTACATTTTTATGCAACATGTACAAAAGATAAAATCCAGGATGAGTGGTTAAAAATAGCATGCAAAACTTGGGAAAGCAAAACCATGTTGAACTAAAATAGCATGAACAGAAGATTATTTGAATCAATTTCCTGTTTCATCAGCAGGCATAAATAATCTCTTTAAACTAAAATTTGTTTAAACATTCATAATCTAAATTGAAAAATCCAACAGCAGATAGAAGTTGCTAGCAAAATTCCAAACACAGACCATCCTTGAACACAAAATATGATTCCTATAAGCAGACTGCAACATATCTCACTTAAGGGGAATGAACCTTGACGAGTGAGTGGCACCAATACCAGGTCTTCCGTGCTTAACTGGCTTGTATGAAATTGAGAACTCAGCCAGATAATGACCAATCATTTCAGGCTTGATCTCTATCTGATTGAAGGTCTTGCCATTGTAGACGCCGACAACACTTCCAATCATCTCAGGTACAATGATCATATTGCGGAGGTGGGTCTTGACCAGTTCTGGCTTCTCACCAGGAGGGGCCTCACGTTTCTGATTCAAAAAAAAAAAAGAAATATTTAATTATTGAACAGGGCAGAAAACACTACAAATAAGTATTCAGAAACCAAAAAAATAAATAAAAATCAAGTGAAGCATCAAAACTACTACTTTCTTTTTTATAAGAAAATTTTTTGTTGACAAGGCACCAACAGAGAAACAGGACCACAACCACTACACTTGCCAAAAACTATGCCACACTCCTAATCGAAATTCCAATAAAAAATCAACCAAATCCATAGAAAATCGCACCTCTTTCCAATCCCACAGAAACTCCACAATAGATCCAAGTATCATAACTATATCTTCAAAGAGCATATAAAAACTTGTAGAACAACAATCATTCAATTGGCAAAACAATGCAACAATTTAAGATATACAAATGGAATTAAGTTACTTGACTTGTAACACATTATAGTTATGCAATGATTTTCATCTTCTAGAGTTGATGTGATTCCTAATTGATGTAGTAGATTAGCCGTTGATAAACAAGGACTTAAGATACTAAATCCTGATTCAATTCTAGCAAAATACTGACGCAACGCAAACTATGACTTTCTGCTTCTGATTGAACATTTTTAGAGCTCTCATGCCTCTTCAAAAGAGGCTTAATATCAACAACAATAACAAATAATCCAATCTATTTGATTTAGCTTTCATATAGAGCT
Organism: Aralia elata; assembly: GCA_034770075.1. Lineage (NCBI taxonomy): Eukaryota > Viridiplantae > Streptophyta > Magnoliopsida > Apiales > Araliaceae > Aralia > Aralia elata. Next base: position 11,017,903 of record CM068384.1, read on the forward strand.
AACGACATCCACAAGGTAGAAAGTAAACACTCCATTTCCAGTACCAGACAACAATAAAACACAGAAAACAACTTGCAAATCTAAATGGTAAGGTCAATTCTGAATGGAGCATGTAACTAAAACAATTAAGGAGAGGACAAAAGATATCATAATACCTCACCCCTACAACAAAGAAAATCCTTGTAAAGAGAAAAAATGACCCCTTTGTGCCTGATCAATGTACTTAGTAGCTTTTAAATGAAGACAAGGTTCAACATCTTCTATGTCATATTCCAGCATTACTCCATACCCAAGGTAACAGTAACATAACTAATCAGGTCTATAAAATAGTAAATTTCCACTCAAAGTAGGAATCCCATTATTATAATATTCTAAAATTTCCAATCACAGAGAAAATAAATGGTGACAATCAAATGCATAGATCACACTTTCGAACAATACTTTTCCTCTCTTTAAAAATCTCAAACTGTTTCTTACCAGGACATTACCCTGTATAATCAGATATTCTGGTCATTGTAAGAACCACAAAAGAACACTACCTAAAAAATTAAAAGCAAAAATATCCTTAGCTTATGGTAATTCAGAAGGCATTTGCAGTTCAATGCTCACCTATGAGCTTATAACTTATCCAATTAATCCTATTTGCTCATTCAAATTAACCTTGTATATTCAAACCTCCAACCAGCATTAGAATACTCAGAATGCCTTCAAATTCATTCCTTTTAAAATACGAAAAGCAACTTAAAGAGCATTTAGGCAAATGAAACAACAGATAAATGATATTCACCATAAATACAAATCCCTAAATAAATAAATAATAGCAAAACCAATATAGAATTAAACCTAAAATCATATAGAACGAGAAATTCATACCGCCTTCCGGAGCTTCTTGATCAAAGCCATGGGCTTTCTCTTCAAACCTCTCTGAAACCTGTCATTTCATCAACGCAAATACAATTCACAAACATATTGAATCTGAGATCTAATGAGGCTGAATAACATACATCTACATATATAGAGATCTAAAAATAGAAACAGAAATAGAATTAGACCTTCTGCGAGCACGGGCACCGAAGAGCTTGACCAGCTCATCGGTGGACATGTCAAGGAGAGCATCCAAATCAACTCCCCTGAAGCTGAACTTCTTAAACGTCCTCTTCTTCGGCTGTCCCGCTGCCACATCTACTTCTACATCCGCCTATATATATACACACATTTAGAGAGAGAAATCATATTTAAACTAAACAACTGATACATATATACAGTTTTACAAAAACATACACATGAATAGTTATGTTGATAATTATTTACTGTGTAATGAAATAACTGAATCGATTGAGAGAAAGGACAGAAAATAAAGAGAACGAACAGACCATGACTGCTGGAGAAGATTGAAATTACAGAGACCGAAATGAAGAAGGTCGAACGTTTTCGCGGCTAGGGTTTTCGGGATAGAGTGAAGAGTTCAGATATATAGGGCTAGGGTAAAAAGAACTGAATGCGGGACGGACGAAATGTTGCAAAAGAGTACCCGTAGTTATCCGGTATTTGTTATTCAAGTCCTTTTTATTTCTTAATTTTCAACCACGACATCTCCATATTTTTATTTTATTTTATTTTGAATTTAAACATCTATTTATATTCTACAAACAATTGCTTTTTAAGAATATTTTAAGAAAATTATAAGCAGCAAACTAACCTTAACCTTCCATCTTCAGCAAACATTTTTTTCAAATTCTTTAACACTTTTTTTTATATGTCTACATTTTCTTACATTTTTACGTTACAAACTTTTAATTTCAAATACAGGATTATAAATTTATTTAAACGATCTTTGTTTTGTGAACAATATCTTAAGACATCTTAATCTATTTCATCCAAACGCTTAATTCATAAGATTGCTTGTTTTAGAAACCAAAAACAAATCTTATCTTAATATCTCTTAATCAATAAGTCTTTTAAATTTTATTCATTACGGTCGTATTAGTTAAAACTGGCATTTTTATATGATTCCAAAGTTATGAATCATCATATATTTTATAGTAAATCTATAATTTCACTTCTTCTTTTCTTGTAAACAATAATTTTCAGCTAATTCATTGTTTCTTGTGTATCCATATGTCACTTCTTAATTTAAACATGTCTTCAACATACAAACAAACCTTATTATTTAGTTGAAACAAACACCACCTTAGTATTCAAGTTTCAATTTTGGCAATTTTTATCAAAAATTGTTGCAAAGTTTGCTCAATGTGAAAAGTTTCACGTAATTTGGAAATATATACATTTTATATACTATATAATTATTCAAAAATTTGCGATTTACTATATTTTCAATTGTTGCATATCAATTTTTTTTTTATTTGTTATAATTTACTTATTGAATAAAAAAGGAAGTTTTAAAATATTAAATTCAAAATATCCGAAGGCAACTTTTCAATATCAGTGCAATTTTGCAACTTTTGAGCATAAAAATTGTTGCATTTCAATTAAAAATTATTACATTCAATGTTTTCTTGGTGATTATTTTAAGTGGATATAGCACTACTCAGCTAATGGACTAGGAATGGTCGGCAATAGGATGGGCAACGAAAGCCCAAGCAAAATCGTCCATTAAGCACGCCCATTTACTACTACTAAAGCAACTACCATCCGTTAACAGTTAACACGCGCATGCATATAAAAAGAGTAATAACTTTATTTCAGAATTAGAGATACATTTGTTAACATTTAAGGCAAATATGATTATGATGCTGGGCCTTCAATTTTCTGAATGGCAATATTTTGGGCCTTCAATTTTCTGAATGGCGATCTTTAGGTCCAGTTGAAGGCTGGGCCTGGTAGGTATCAATACAATGTCTTTCCACACTGATGAACCTGGGCCAACTATGAGTTCATCTGGTGTTGGTGCTGCTGCTGCATAAAGTTCGTATATTGACTCTGCTTCATCATTCAAGTTGCTTACCATCGTCAAACATTCAATTTCATCTGGATCAATCAACAGCTTGTTTTCTCCATCTTTCCGTGCTATCAACTGCATGCATTTACTTATAATACAATATGAAAATTAAGTCCATATTTATTCATCAGAATATATATATATATATATATATATATATATATATATATTTTTAGGGTTCGTAGGAGCTCAACATTTTTGACAATAAATATCAGCAACCTGCTTTGTGGGTTGTACTTTGTTCTTACTTAATTGTATACATTTCATAACACTATGTAAGCACGGAATATAAGATTAATTATTGCTCGTTTTCTTTGGTAGATATTGTAGTAAGTAGTAACTAAACTTGTAATGAAAATTACCGTTGGTGGACCGCCAACCGCATTGGTGCAGTAGAGCCTAGCATGATCAACAAGTTGGCAGTATTTTGGGAATGCATTTGCAAATCTCTTGTGAGATTTCAGCTGTGAATTTACTCTCACTGCCCTCCCAATTGCTATAGCCCTCCTGCATATATAACAAATACTTGAGTTTATACTTGATATTTTACTTGAGAGTTTGGGTATTAGTAATTCATATACACATACATACCTGATACCTCTGACAACAGCTAGATAAGCATCACAAACAACTCCTACAAGCTCTATTCTATACGGTCTTCTTTTAGGTTTTCCTTCTTCTTCCTCTTCTTCTATTTGTTCCCAGTAATTCTCAATAATTGTACCATCTTCTTGGACCTTGTAGCCAACTCCCATGCGATATCGATGTTTATGCACATTTCTTGCCATGGCAATCGTCTGCTCGACGAAGGGCACCCACGAGAACGTACCATCCATGATCACATCCCTCCCTTCGTTCAGTGCTGTTACTAAAAGGGATGATGCAGCATCCGTCGATGTTTGGTGCACCTGTTAATTTCCAGTGGCACATGCATATACCTTATTTCATAAACCTAAGTAATTTGTAACGTATCATTGTGGATGTTTAATTAAAATGTGTTAAATAATCTTCAAGAGTTCTACTATATTTATTAATGTTAACGCCAGATTTTGGCCATCCGATGAGATCACCAAAACACCGGACCCAAGATCGCGCCAACAATATAAATACAGAATAAATAGTAAGAAGACCAAGATTTAACGTGGAAACCCAAAATGGGAGAAAACCACGGAGAGAGAGAAGAAATTCACTATAATATCAAGAGTACAAAATGTCTATCTCCGACCTCCCTCTATCGTTCCCTGCTCAACCTCTATTTATAGAATAAATATACTCAAGTGACCCATGTGCAACATGGCCCACCAAAATATCTAGTCCAATAAATTCCAACCCAACAATCAACTTTTTTCCGTTGACTAGACATAATGTTATGGTTCATATTTTTTACTATATCTAGCCAGCTGAAAAATTGACACAAACAAGTCGAAAGATATATCATTTTACAATTTTTAATTGTGACATTCATATCTTAAAATTGGTGTCTTAAATTCCCAATGTAGACATACAAAGTAAGCCATATATATTAGTATATGCTTTGGTCATTAGCTAAACAATATATTAATTACCAATTCAGCAGTTTGAAGCATGTCCTGATGATGGCCCATGGAGCTAATGGCTCTATAGATTACATCCGTCTCTTTAAACGCATCCGCCTCCACAACCACTGCCTTTGCTGCAGCACCTGACCAAAATGAGCTGCCAAAATTTTTCTACTTTAATATCGACACCCAAGTCTAAATGAGCCCATAGTGAACAAAAAATTAAGACATTTATAATGCAGGAGTTATATAAAATTGGGTAAGTTTTAATTTGTTACTCTTTAAGGATTTCTTTGAGGACAGTGCTCTTTCCAGCTCCCATTCCACCACCCATGAAAAGGAGGACTGGACTTCTGTCGCTATGAGCCACCGGAACCATAACCTCAGTAGAAGCATCACCACCTTTAGATGCAGCGCAGCCGCCGATGGCCTTCATCTCCTCCACTAAGATAGAGAAGGTCCTTGTCACTTTCAGGTTCTTTGTCACCTTTTCAAATCTCTGTTTCCTGCCCATATTCAATATTAAACCAAGAAAATATATAGTCAGTGTCTTGACTCTTGTGGTATGATAATGTGAAGCTGTTTATTATATTGATTTAGTGTACTAGTGCATGTATATACGCCTATGCTTATTCAAGAATGAGAGTTAACCTTTTTTGACTTGTGATTAATTTTTATCTTAATATTTATACTAAAATTAATTTAGCTATAACACATTTCTACAAATTTCTATCAATTAAATCTCAATATCTTAAATCTGCATATTCAAAGGAAATCATTATAAAAATTGGACCATTACAAACATAAGTCTCATTAAAGTAGACCCTAGTGGAACTCATAATAACCGTATATTCCATTCATTTCAAAACTAGAGATTTGTAGTAGTTTATAGTTAATTTACAATGGTTATATTTGTTTGTTTTAAAATTAAATACTTTTTTGTTAATTTTAAATTTAAAATTTCAGAAATTGATTCCAAAAAATTAAAATGCATACTTAAATTTTAAATGAATAGAATGAGATGAATGTAGATAGGATAATAATACAATTACAAGATATATATAGATATATACACATAGAGAGAGAGAGAGACTAACTTAATTTCCTATTGTACTCATTTTTTATTAATTTTTTATGTGATGTTAAATTTATAAATGAATCCAAATTTAAGTATATAAAGACATCAAGCCCTCTAAATTAAAATCAATTGATAACGAGAAAAAATAATCTTAATCATTATATATTAGATATACTTCCTCAAAGTATTTGACGTGGGGACAACATAAATATATATATATATATATATATAATATCAATTGTTTATATTATTCTTGTATTGGAAAAAGAATGTGTTATTTATTGGACAAAAAATAGTGAGATAACTAAAAGTTATATTTAATATTTGGAGTAATATTGAAAACTAAACAATTAATATTTATTTGAAATTCTCAAACGACATATATTAAAAGATAAAAATATTTTTCTAGAACACTTATATTAAAAGATAGATAGAAAGATAGAGGAAGTATTCACGTACGAGCATGGCAACCCTCATTTCCCCTTTCACTGTTATTATCCTCTTTTCCCCTTCCACCGTTATTACCCTCTATACTTATTTGTCAGTTATAGTAAATGTAATATAAAATGACTAGATGTCTTTAAATTTATCATTTTAATATTATTATGATATCGTTATTATTAAACTAACAACATTTAATTTTTAAATAGAACAAAACTATAATTTTAATATTTATAAATTTTAAAAATAATATATTTTTTGTAGAACAAAGAGCTATATTCTTAATAATTATAATCCATATTTTACGAATAAGTTCCTTTTGTGGAATCCAAGGGAGAATATTACTTGATATGGATAAGATTTTTCTTATTTGTATGTTATGGTTACACAGTGAAGTGCTGATTACTTTATATATTCTGGCAGCTGTGTCGGTACCATAAAGACAGTGATTATAATTGTCTCTGCTTTATTCTTCAAATTTACCATGCTTTTATGCTCTATAGTTGTACTGGACCAGTTCTAATACAATAATTATAAGTAACCGGGATCTGGGATCGGTCTAATTTTTATTTTTTTTCGATTTCTAAATAATTTATATAATTTATTAGGATTAATTTTTATTTTAAAAAAATAATAATTTAAGTATAATTTGAATACATATTAAAAACAGAATTACACCCAACATCATAGACTCTACTAATATTGCCGGTTGCCAAAAGCAGACTTTAACTGCTGCCTCCGGTCCCAAAAAAATAACTACCCAGATAAATTTTGTTATCACTAATAAAATAAAATAAAATGTATAAACTGAAAAGTAAATATATCGTAGAATTTATTAATATAAAAAAAATAAAAATACTCACGTCACTTTAATTTGGTAAGGTTAATAAAGATAAATTTAGAACGAAAAATTACGTGCGTATAAAAAAAATCAATCGGAATCAATCGTACAACAAAATTTAAATAATAAAGACAAGAAAACACGTTCTTACCTTGTAGCTGCCAACACCATGTTCTTGAGCTTCTTCTGATCGGAGTCAACGCTTAATATCTACACCACAAATGATGATCAATGAATGATTATGAATCATAAATTGTCTAATTTTGAGTTTTAATTTTATCTAATACTAATAATTTTAATCGTGCGTACAAAAAAAGAAGAAATTAATATATAAAGAGAAATAAAATAAACGAGACTCTGATTTTGAGACAAAAATAATACCTGGGTAACCATGAGAGAAGCTCGAGACCAGTGAAATGCAAAATAAGAGAGAATACATCTATCAAATTCCTCCACCAGCTTCACATACAATACATCAGCATTTGGTTCATTCACAAAATACTCATATATCCTATCATCACACCCTTCTGATCTTTTAATATACTCATATACCAACTTGCTTAATTCTGGACACTCACTCCCATCTTTAAATCCCATCTGCCTAGCTGCATATCATATTACAAAACACATTTAAAATCTCTCTCTCTCTCTCTCTCTCTCACACACACACACATGAAATTAAATTAATTTGTGGCACTATGCACTACTTACCAACATAATCAGCAAATCTTTCGAGTCTTCGGACATGGCCGGATTCCGTATTATTCAAACGGGGAACGAGAGTCAGATCAAGTTCCCCGCCTGTGGCTTTAGGTTTCCGGCGACGAGAACGTATCATCGCGGCGGAGATTATTCCAATGGTGGTGGCAGCAAGTATGGGCGCAATGATGAATTTGCCATAGCCGCCCCCTACCAAAAACATAGTTTAAGATGTTTTCAATAAAATTAAGTCCTGTGCGAGTGAGTGACTTGTGAGAGCTAGAGAGATGAAAAAAGTTGGGTCGGCAAGTACCTTTGTGCATTTTGGTATTCGACAAAAACCGAAGAGTTGGAAAAGAAGAGTGAGTTCCTCCTTGGATAGTTGGACTGGACACACTTTATATTCTTCTAAATTTCTACCAATGGAAGCCAGCTAGAAATAAAACGAATCAACTACCACCATTCCAATTACTGTAGAAATTGATAAGCTCCTAGAATTAAATAATCCAAATTATTGTAAATTTTGATAAGGCCCAATAATTAAATATCGCCCCTCATACTCTTGCGTGAATGGCTTCCGATAACTATACTATTTTATTTTTTTTTTAAAAATATTTTTTTTATATTTAACATACGAAAAAGTGTATTTTTATATATACTAATCATTTGACGCATACAATATATGTGTTTTAATTTTATTTTTATTAAAATTTTTAAAATATGTTTAAAATAAAATAAAGAGATGATGATGAAAAGAGATACGCTTTGCCATTAATGTAATATAAAATTGTTTCCATTTAAATGGATTAACTTTGAGCCAGGTACTCCTTTTCTACTCCATATATATATATAGTTGCCTACACTTGCCATGCTTTTTTACTTTTTATTTGAAAGCACAATTTCCGTGCTTGCTTATGCAAGACTTGTCCTGTCCTACAGCTACACTACACATCTTTTGGATAAGACTTGTACGTCCCACACATTTTGTATTAAAAGTTGCAAGCTACTTTCAGTGATCGTACCCTGACATCATTGGACGTGAACCCAACTTTTTCAAGTCCGCATTAATTATTGGAAAGTGCTATTTTCGGTGGATTAATTGATATTTTCGCATGTAGTCCCCGCATTTTGACTTTAACTTAATTTTTTTGACCAATTTGCCCACGTTTATACAATTGCCGATTGCCTTCAACTTTTATCTCTGCAACTCGTCCCTTTTTCAACAATATATATATATACTGCAGGACAATTAATCTAATCCCCTCAATTTCACCATTTTTAAATTCTCTTGACTTTCAATTTTAAAACTCGGAATCTCTACCCAACCCAATCCAATCCCTCTTCCATCCTGCCCATCCGATTGGGAATGTTCTTTTAATCTCTTCCCTCATTTCCTATACCTACTCTATCTCTCTATCTCTTTCACATAACCACACACATCCTAATAATATTGTTACATTGTTTTGGCCAACACTCTTTCTTTAAATTAACTTTTGCTGCTACTGCTGCTGCTTCTTTATCCCAATTTCATCTATTTGGTGGGTGGGTTTCGCAATGGGTTGGCGCCTCATCAAAGCAAGAACCGGTACGTCGGAACTGCCAGGAGCCATTAGCACCATTTCCTTCTCATGTAAAGTAACAAAGCGAGTGAGAGAGCTTATAAACATGGCTCAAAGCAACTCCCCGAAGCGAGAGGAAGAGAAAGAAATAGGGGCAAATTGGTCAGAAAAAAAAGATTTTATTTAGGATGTGAGGGACCCACCTGCGAAAATATAAGATAATCACTTCCCTAATTATTAACTTGAGTTGAGCGACCATTAATTAGACATTCTTCATCAGAGAACATTTAGATATGAAAACTCCTAAATCTCATCATTCTAAATTATAATTTCATCATGTTATTCTTCACAGATAAAGTTATGCGAAGGGGAAGCACAACGAGAGGAACAATATCGGTACGCAATTCAAAGGCCGCTACGGCGATGATGCTTGATTTGTCCATACCGCGGTTGCCCATGACGACATTGCAAACGCTAGTGTGTGAAATTATGTATGTGCATATCTAGAAGGGGAATGAATAGGTGTATGTGTGTGTCAACGAATTATGTCAATTTAAATTTTTTCAGTTTTAGAAGTAATCTAGATAGGTAAAAAAATTAACTATCTGTTTTGGAATCTATTTGCTTTCAACTGTCTGTTTTGAGTTATTCATGAACTATGCATGCAATGATATTTTAGGATTTTCTAATGTAGAAAATAAATTGAAAAATAAAGTAAAAATCAAACACATGCACACCAAGATTTATACGTAGTTTGGTGCCTTAATTCTTTACTCCATGGGCTTACATCCAAGGTCATGTATCAATTGATACCCATCAAGTTTCCTTTAATATTAATAAAGTAATTACAATTATATTAACTCCATGTACAACAAAATTCAGAAAACTTCCTGAGCACACAGTTCCCTTGAGGAAACCTCTTCCTTGGGCACCTCTGTCCCCTTGGGTACGACTACTCCATTAGATACATCTGCCCCCTTTAACTCTCCTTATACAATATTAAAGGAAACCCCTTATTTCACTCCAAAGTTCTCTTTTACAAGATAAGAAGTTTAATACGAAAGGGAAACAATTGAAACTAATGATCTTAGCTAAAGAATATAATTTAAGACTTTAAGATAATAGCTAAGTATATTGAATATTTTTCAGCAAAACGAATTTGTATGTTTAAGTTATCTTTCCATGAATGAAATAGCCTGATATATATACACACACATACACTCTAAAACACAACGACTATGTTTTTGAAGGAAGATAATTAAAAACTAGTTTTCAAATTAGTTGTAACCCATACGGATCCTTGGGTTTTTGAAAATCTGTTTTGAATATGTATATTATAAGATAAAATCAGATTGTCACTAGTTCCAAAATCTACTGTAACAATATAATTGATAAGCCCAGATTTTGTTTTACAAGAAATCTCTCCTTAGCAATAAGTAGACTCAGTTTTCTCTTTATTCAAAAATCAGTTTTTGTTTTAAAATCTGATAGGATAGAAAATATAACAACCCAGAGTTTTAAAACGCTTCAGTTTGAATCAGGATATGAGCTGTTAAAAATAAATTCTATATACTCAAAGCACAAATCTCAATATTTAACGAACGGTTAAAAATGTGTTAGCATAGTAATTTAGAGAATTTAGATTTTTAAACTACTTCTAATTTGAATTTGGAAACCAAAATCTAAAGTTCAATTTGTTATCTAATAGAATTAGTTATATAATGAGGATATAATCTGTTGAAAAGCTAATCTCAAGATATTAGGAGATAAAAAATATTTTTAATATGGATAAAATATTTTATAAACAAACCAGATTTTACAATATCAAATTTTATATTTTGAAAACAATCAATTTTGCTGGAATTGTTTTAATAAAATAAGCTTCTTTAATTTTAGCCAATAACTATGAATAAGACTTTTATTAAAAAAATAAGAGCTCATATTTTAATTGAGGAAGGAAATTGATTTAAGATCTTTTTAAATCATAAAGCCTTGATACAATAAATCCTATGAAAACTTCAAATCTTCATTCTTGATGATCCATCTTGATATTCTAACAGCTTGATATTACTTTGACCAAAATAACATACAAGATACTACAAAAGTCTAAATTATCATCATTAAAACCAAAAGTATATAAACCAACAGTGTGGATGTCGTCTTTCGTTGAAGTTGGGACTGGATTGCAAAGCATTGAATATGGGACGATACAGTTTAGAGAAATCCGTATATAATGTTATTGAAAATCAAATGGATGGATGTGTTTTTGAATATTGTAATGTCATTTTCTCTCCCTTTTATGTTACCCAAAAATACTACTTTCTCTCGCTCTAAAACCCTCCAATTTATACCCAAACACAAAAATTTGAACAAATTTATGGTATCTCAAAATATATCATCGGCCCACTAGCGAGTGCATCGACGATATGGGAAGGAAGTCTGTTGCACCCATTTTCATCATCAGGGGAAAAAATTACGTGGTGATTCCTGTTGTTCTTTCCGACGATTCCAGTGACTGTATTTTTGAGTGATGATCTGGATCTGGGTTGTTGTGAAAAAGAACATCAACTTATGTTCTTTGTTAGTTAATTTTGTTTTTGAGTTTTTTTTTCTAGTTTTGTTAAGGATTTTGTAATTATAGATTTTGTAAATAAATATGTAATTATTTATTTATTTTGTCATTGATGTGTAAATAAATTTTTAGTTATAGATTTATTATTTATTTTTGAATTTTAAAAGTTGACGGGAAAAAATGAAAAATATTTTATTTGGGAAATAACTAGTTAATTATAAGTAAAATACGAGTGAAACTGTATTTATAAAGTCAAAATACTTAAAAATGTAATTGAATACTAATTACTACGTTTAAGTATTCAAGTCTCTCCATTATATTGTTATAGTCTTGAATGAAGCTAATGGGACTATTTTAGGTGGGTCAACACTTTTGGCAATTTGGGGCTAAGTCAAACACTTGGAGTTGTGAGTTTGTCCAGTAGAACTGGAATTGTATTTTTATTTTTATCTTTTCACTTAATAATATATATATATATATATATATATGATGAATTTAAAACATACCTCTTAAATAGCATATTTTTATTAAAATTATGTCGTTTTAATTTTTTTTTTAAATGAAATAATATTAAAAAAGAATGGTCCCACTTGCTTTCTTTTTATTTACAAAAATATCACCCGCAACCCCACTTGTTTTTTGAAAAAATCTTTAAAACTACGTAATTTTAATAAAAATATACTATTTAACAGAGGTATCTTTTAGATGCATTATATATATATATATATATATATATATATATATATATATATTCAAAAATAAAGAATTGACAACCCAACCACATGGTTGGTACATCCCACTTGGATTTCAAGTTTGACACTATCATATCATACATTTATAAATTAACTCCCTCCCTATATGATTTTGTGGAAAAATTCATTAAGAATTAACTTTTATTGTACACTACCTTAATTTTTATAATCCTACAAATTATATTTAAAGTTGCAAGTTTAATTTCACATCGTTCCTCGTTGGACGTGAACCCAACTTTATCACGTCCACTCCGCATCGCTAAAATCAAGATTTTTAGATTCGGACCAATAATCAAATCGAAAAAATATCGAGTGAATGAATCATTAGTTCAATTAGCGGTCAAACTATTATTGACCCAATGACATCATTAATATATAAAAATATATATTATTAGTAATTAATAATATTTTAAAAAATCTCGTTTTTTATTAATTAAAATATAATAAAGTTGAGTTACAATATTATTAAAAGTAATTAATTTTAATATTAAAAAAATTTTGGTCCAAAAAAATACTAAAAAAAATAATTAAAAATTGCTTTATTGGGTCAATTAACTGATTTTATCGGTTGAACCAACGGTTCGACCAATAGTTAATCGAGTCAACTGATTTTTGACCAAATTAATTAAACCGATTTAAATTGAACCAAATTGCAGATTAATTTTGATTTTTATTAGTTGAATCGCCAGTCTAATCCGGATTTAATAACATGGTTAAGACTTCAAAAGTCAGGCTCAATAACAATTTGCCATCGTTATTACTTACCCAAAGTCCAAACCATCAATGTCAACTAGTCAATAGCTGAAACATAAAGCTCTCATATCCATTGTCATTTACTCGTGACCGTCCCACACACAAAATTATGTGAGAACTTTTTAAAATTTAGAAGAATAAATAGAAAGATATAAAAAATTAAAATTAAAAAAGATAAAATAATAATATATTTAAAATTGTAAGAATAAAAAAGTATAAAAAAAATTGAAACAAATGTACGACTCAGTTACATTAGAAGACTCGTGGAGACTTTATAATATAGATAGATAAAACATGTGAGCCTTAGCTATCTTTATGTTTGGCGAAAAACATCAATTACTCTCTTAATTCTTAAAAAGACGGTCTAAGTTATAAATTTTTCAGGAAAATGATATATATTACGAATGTTTACGTCAATTTTTTGATTGTCAGTTACATAGATAGGTATTAGTGGTAATTTTTTTTAAAGATATGTGTAATAAGTGGGATTTTCTTATAATTCTTACCAATTTCATATATTGATAAGTTTCGCAATTATAATTCGGCGTAAATTTATCGCAATACATAGCATGTCTTTTTTTTTCTTTCAAAAAGATGGTAAACAAGAAAAAAGTTGAAAACAAATACATAAAGTAAATGATAAAAATGTCATTTAACAGGATCTACTAATATAGTAAAAGAAAATACTCGTCACTTAATGTAATTTTATGGGATCAATAAAGATAAATTTGAATATCTTTTTACTCTTTCTCTTCTACTTACTTTTCTTAATTTGTATGTAAAATATACTTTGAACATTCTTTAAAGGACGGAGGGAGTATTTGATTTGTTAACTGCGTCAAGGGATTATATTTCTTTTTTTCTTTCTTTTTTTCATCATTTGTAATTTTTTCATAAATTGTAATAGATTTACATATTCAAATATTTTTGTCCTTTTAAATTGTTTCACAAAAAATAAATATGCTGAAAAATATCCAAAAAATGTATAATTACAAGTTTTTAATTATTGAAATCAAGAAAAAACCATATAGAGCAAGTGCCTGTTAATGACAATAGAGTTGTAATCGGATAAGTAGGCAAGTAGCCAATTTTAGAGTTCCAAAGGTCAATACTTCAGCTAAGCTCATTTATTTTTATTGTTTCACTTTTATATAATATATTTACAGAAATAAAGAACTTGAGAACCATAAGGCTGGAACATCACACTTGGATTTCAAGTTTGACATTATTATTATTATTATTATTATTATTATTATTATTATTATTATTATTATTTCATGCATTTATAAATTTCGATGCACTGGGTATGAGACGATGTTATATAATACGACGACGTGCAGAAAACTGAAAAGCATTCTAAACTTTTTTTCTTTTTTTTTTTTGTTGCATTGTAAGGGGCCGATTCAACTTGATTTACATTTAGTTCATATTTTGCTTGACATCCTTCTCTTTTAAGTATAAAAAATTAATATTATGCCTCTAAAATTCATTAAAAATATATGGAAAAAAAAACAAAAAACCCGTCTCATTAAAGTAAATGACTTGAGAGAAAAATAAATTTGTGTTTGATGTTTAACGATAATATGAAAAATTAAAATAATTATTTTTTTCTTTAAAATTAACAAAAACATATAAAAAAAAGGAACAAAAAGTTTCCTTTGTAGAGACAACTAAACAAGAAACAGAGGGAGTAACATTCTTAACAAAAAAAAATACTATTAAAAATAAATCCTTTGGTCTGACAAAAAAATTAGTAAAATCACAAATGTATGATTCAACCACCTTAATTTCAAATGTATGATCCAAATGTTTTACTTTTAAGATACTGTATATGGAGCAATTACAACTATAGGGAAATTCCAAATGTATGATTGAATGCAAACACAAAATTGTTATCCTATATATATATATATATATGCCACCGGAAAGAACATCTTATTTTCTGCTATCAGAAACTTTATTTACAAAACAGCCCATTGCTCATTTCTAGAGGTGCTTTTACGAAGATTGAAGCCAAAACTAGCATGAATGTGAAGTGAAAACCTAAATTCCTAGCTTTAGCCTCTCTTCGAATTTTGATCTCAAATCGTCCTCAGTCGGAATCTCCCCACTTCTTGAGGTTGTGTGCCACCAAGTCATAAGCTCATCCTGTAAAATGGAAGTCTACATTAGTGATTCAATTCAACAAATTGTAACGATTTTAATCTTCGGTATATTCTATAGCATTATCAATAGTAGAAAAGAATCATCAAATGAGATGTTCAAATGCAGTTTGAAAACTTGATCGAGCTGTGTCCTTGCCAAACACAGACAGAGAACATACTACTGGAACACTCTTGGGTATATATATATTCAACAAATGTGAAATTTTACGGTTGGTTGTTTGATGTAACCTCAATAAATAAAAAATGTATTTAAGAAATAAGACATATGGGTCATACTTCCTGGACACTACCCTACATGTGGTCTACAAAATCAAAGACATGATTTGAATTTCTTTTGGCAATGACAACTAATCATGAAACAATTATAATCATCATTTGGGAAGTATATTACTTCATTTTTTTATGAATCGATCTCTAGTTAGTTCTTGGCAAAAATCTTTTTGATATAATTTTATTGTTGATATGTATTTGTTGGGTAACATAATATATTTAAGGGGAATTCATAAAGATTACCAGCAACTGAAACATTATAAAAGGCAAAGATCAAAGAAACGAGATTTAAGTCGCCAAAAGAGTAAACAAATAGATATCTAATGTCAGTAGATAACTCTTATAGAACATCTCAGTAGGATGGCTATAACCACACAACTCTCTGTGGATCCTCCCCTGCTTATATGCGTATGCACACATTATAGCCGACCCCCCACTCCCTCCCCCCCCACCCCCAAAAAAAAAAAAAAACAAACTATCCATAGCCCAAACTACATAGGTAGTGCATAAATCTACTTCCCACTTGACAGTGTATGTATTGTACTTTCGAATAGGATTAGCAAGAAACATAGACCACATGCATTTATAACAGGTCATCTGATCTATAAACCTAAGAGAAATGATACACGTGTCTAACAATATTTAAGGCTACATTCCGTGGAAAGTCAGAAGATGATATATACGCTTGCGTAATGCCAAAGCACATCAAACCTTTCCTGTTTCCATATACGTGGATAAGACTAGAAGCCTAAATTGACCACCACAAGGTTACATATTCTAATACGACATGCTCATATGAGTCAAATGAATAAGTGATATAACTACATTAAAGGCTTAACAAACAAGGAGATTTCATTTATCCGGGAAAAAATAAAGGAGATGAATAAAATGGCTTGTGAATAAATTACTCAATTAATGTTTACCTCTGAAAAGTCATGGTTTGACACATATCGGCTTTCAACCAAGCATTTGATACCCCCAACACTGACATATATAGAATTCTTGGAATCTTTTGATGTTTTTTCTCTTTGCGTTTCTGCAAAATCAGTAGAGTGAAAAGAAAAAGGGAAGTGGATCAGAAATTACATCAGCCACAAGAGACGTATAACCAAATAATGTCCTCAGGCATGAGAAAAGATTGGAACTCAAAATCGGGCAGTTTTCAAATTTTACCATTTATGCATGCAACATAGTACCCAGTTCCAGCTAGTCCTTTTTCCCACTTCCCAAGCCGCAAGCGCAGGAAAAAACCATCCAAACGTGAGAGTGACATATGGGAATTCATCAATCTGTGCCATGTAAGGTTTTAGGATAAATCACAGAACAATTGTTAGGAACGCAATAAAATTTGACAATTCATACACAATAGTCATGCGAATCACTCCTTCAAATTTTCCATTTACATTGTGGAGGAATGCTAATATATCTGGTACCCTACGTCAGTCAGGCCTTTAATGTCTCGGATCCCTCCGACCATCATAAAGCATGTGATCGAAAAGAAAAGAGAAAGAGAAAACAAGAAAGAAAAAAGAGAGGGAGCGGAACCAGGCAACCGAGTTGGCAAAAATAGAAAGGATTGGTACAAGGTTGTCTGTAAAAGGGAACATTCCTTGTCCCAGGAGAGAAGAATATGATATACCCCCAAAATGGATAGATCAATAATTATGGATTTCCGATTAAGTATATCTGAATAATAAAACTGGGAATGGCCAATTTAATGGTGCAAAAACTACTGAAGGCAAGTTATTGTTGCACATGGTTCTTTGTTCTTGTTTCAATTTCCAATTTTATGGATCATCCACGCTACTAAGTAGGGCTGATCATACATAAATTTGTTTTTCTAGTAGGCCTTGCGTAAATGAATCAAGCATGTACGTCAGAATGACTTTTTTACCTGGAAGTCAAAACTTGAAAATATTAACAAATCAAATGATTTACAGTATGCAAGGTACAGGGTTTTTTTTTTTTATATTTTCTGCTTACTTGAGGATATCCGTACGAGACAAACGAAGCCTCCTTATAGCATCAAACATGTTTGGTGCATCTGAAATGTGCTTACTAGCAGAATTGGACAAAGGTGTGACCTGAATTTCTTTTAACTTAGCCTCTTTGTGACTCGAAGAAATATGGTTCTGAACTTCATCCAGACATAAATCCCTCCTGTCTGAAACCATTTTCCCCCTTGATACAGGGCTGAAACTAAGATCAGTTTCCAGTTGGGGTATTTTCCCATCGCAACTGTCACTACCTTTATGGAGCTGCACTGTACAAGCGTCACGATGATGAAAAACAGAAGCATCATTATTTGATCGTCTCTGCCTGCTGGAGGATGCATCAGGACAAGCAATAGCCCAATGACCAAGCTGAAAACATTTAATGCACAAACAAGGAGATCCTTCTGCCACATCATGAGAATTGATGCTCCTTAAAAGATCCTCTAGCTCAGTTTTATTAACCTCTGAGCAATTGCATATATTGTGGCCACTTTTGCCACAAAAGTAACAGGTTGTTCTCAAGTGAGTTACATCATCTGAAGGTGTTATGCTTTTGAGAGCTTCCAGTCTCTTAGCAAACAAAGAAGCCATATCTTCTGAACTCTTTAATATTGGGGAAGGTGACTTTAGTCTATATATGGGCTTCTCATAATTGTGTCCAAGAACCCTTTTGAAGCCAATAGAAGCCTCTGTGCTAGTAGCATCATTCCGTGTATCCTTACCCACAGCATTCACTGGGTCTTCAGCTGAGCTCTCCCTGACCACTGAATTTTTCAGACGAAAGGGAGAATCAATAAGATTCTGAGGAATACGCTTTGTGCATCCAGCGGGATGCTCGGGCATTACATATGTACTACCGCAGTGATCTAAATTTGACACAGAGCAACGAGTCTTAGAAGAAAACCGAGTGATCCACAAGCTCCTAAGAGGATCATTTTTGTTACCAATATTAAGTAATGCTTTGCCTTCACATTGTGAATGTAAAGAATTGTACTCGGAACTTACACTTTTTTGTTTATCCAGCAAAGTATCAGATGAGCTTACTCCATTTTTTTCCTTGATAAATGCCAGGCTGTTTAAATTTTTATTCTCGGAAGAGAGAGACTTGCAGGTCTCCTGAGTTGAAGCAATATCTACACTCAGAATTTGGGGTTGAGACAAATGTTGAGTTGACAGGCCCCTTCCATTTCCAGATGCATCATGGTTAAAATTATTACTTTCCACAAGAAACTGTTTGCAAGATTCATCATTCTCCCTACAGAATGATATCGGCATTACACTGATACACATTTTCTCAGCCTCCACAAGTTCTTTAGCACCTGATACTGGATAATTGACATTTGACATTTTTGTCTCATGCAACTTTGTGTTTGGGCAATAAAGGGACTGAAAAATAGATTGGAAGCCCATATTTCCACTCCCAGAATTTTGAGCTTTATTGCAAGTATCATTTTTTTGATCATAACTCTCAAGCTCATGACAGGGATGATTGAGGGTAAGAGCGAGAGGACACTCATCTTGGTTGACTTTGGCTAAGCCCTTCACCATGTTTGATATCCAGTTCATGAAAGAACTATCTTGTCTGACAAGGGATGTCGCAGTAGGAGCCTCTTGGATTTGTCTTTTGATTCTTTTGTTCCCAACAATTAACTGTTGTGCAAAGCTCCATTGCCTCTTCCCTCTTGAAAATAAACTAGCGCTGTTACAACTCTCCACACTGTCATGGCTGTCATCCTCATCTTTTGATATTCTCTCAATAATATCTGTACTAAACAGAGCTTTTTCTTTGCCTTTCCTTTGTAACAGATGGATTCTACTGTCACTTGGAGTCCCAGAAGCTTCAACTGGAGAAGCCTTGTCCATTCGAGATCTCTCTTCACTCTTCCTGCAAGCATCTTTACCGATCAGATGTGGTACATCATTTTCAGCAGAGGACTCCAGGCTCTCCAGAAGTGCATTATTCGAACTCTGTGTCTCTATTTTAGCTCTGCTCTCTTGCATAACCATAGCTGATTCATCCAGAGTTCTCCTTTGTAATACTGACTTTGACATGGGATCATCAAGAACATCACACTTATTGATAATATGAACTTTAGGGGCCAAAGCAATTTCTAAGCCCAACATCTGGCTGCCACTAGCAACATCTTCAATTCTACCACTATGATTGATTATATCCTCCCCATTAACTTTCCCAGAAACTAGTTCACGCTTGGACTCATTGGTTAGCAGAAGCTGAAAATCTGAAGTTCTTTGACTTTCTTGACCTGCAGGAAACTCAACACTTTCAAAAAATTGTCATGCAAAAACAATAAGTTCACTGGTTCGATGGCAAATAAATCAAAAAATTATATGTTATCTGACATTGAAGCACCCATCTCTCCTGTTAATGAAGCATGATAGAATTGCTACAAAACCCACGGTTGCTATTGCTGTAAGTGTAAAAGAACACTAACACTGATAGGATGTGATATTTACCACGCAGTATGAAATATCAAGGAAAGAAGGATCTTGCCTGATTGGTGTGCAGGACTAGATCCGAACTCCAGGCCAGCGCTGCTTCTAGGAGACTTCGGTAAATAACAATCCTTCACAGCTTCACTATTTACATGAAATTCCGCTTCTGATGCAGTTATTTTTCTCTCACTAATAGTTTTGTCATCACTAGCCCCCCTGGATCTGATGCTATGCGTTGGTGAAAGAACCATATTACTTGGTCCCACATCCCACAGGCAAGAGTGTTTTTTCTCAGTCAAGCTACAATCAGCACATTTCAAACTCAAACCTCTGTGTGGGGACCAAACTAATTCAGATAGGGGGTCGGATGCCACAAATGCCATGTCTATCCTTGAGCCTGCATTTGCGCCTGCACCTGAATCAGTATTCAGTCTCTTCCGAACAGATTGATTGGGATAAATCGGAGCAAGCCCTAAATTCATATCTCTATTGTCCTCCGTCATCATCTGTAAGATATTAGCTTCGTCAAGAATTCCTGAAATGCCAAATTAACTTGGGTCAGCCTTTGAGATGAGGTCTGACAACAAAGTGCAGAAGCTCGGAAAAATGCTAAACTTCTGTCAATGAATTGTGAAAATTTCAAAGTCAGAACTATAACAATTAACCCACAATATGAGACATGATGCTGAAACACTGACAGTTAGAATTGACACGTTTGAGTACCGAAGTGGATCTCAGTTATAATCCTGTCAATTTATAACAAGAAACTTTAGTGGCACATGCATAAGAATACGAACTCTATGCAAGAAAATATGGAGATCTTATCACATTCTAGAATATAATAAGTGCTCACACCCATACCTTTAAAGTAAATATAAAGCATTTAAATACGGCCTGACAGAACCTACATATCAAGTGTTTCATCAACTACAAGTCCTCCACTAAATATTTAATCAGATTTACTAACGGGTTCACGTGTAATATGTCTTTAAGACTCTAAGTATGTCCATGCTGTTAATTATGTACAAAATTTCTAACTTTTATAGTTTTTCTTAATCCGTTGTCATTCGGGATATGATGCTGTCTAGCTTTTACTGGTATTGTTGAGGGTCCAGAAGGAGTCTGTTACATTTCTCCTTTATTTTTGAGTTTAATATATGACAGGCATCAGGCATGCCAGGAAAACATAAGTCTACTTGGTTGCTCAGAATAAGGCTATGTCAATATGCAAATATCAACATACTTTACTAATATAAAGAAACTATGACTAATATATTATTGGGACTTATCCAAGAAACATACGAGAAATCTACAAAACCACATAAGACTTTACAAGAAGGTATCAGGTCCCGGTCCCAGTCGCAGAGAGAGTTTTACAGGATCCTCAGTTTGAATCGACTAATTTTACAAGATAGTCAACATATGCAAAAGGTCAGATTCCTTAAACAGCTAGTGTCTAGTAGTAGTCACATATGGAAAATTCATCATCATAGCTTTTGGAAATCACAACATTAATGACTATATAACAGTAATATAAAGATTAAGGCAACACTTCCTAGGTTGTACATCAACATGGTCCTCTTCGTACCTACCATAGACGGAGTGCTCATCAAAAGTTATATCCACTCTTCCCGACATAGGCTCAATGCAACTTCATTTCTTGAACTTTTCTTGCCGCTAGAGGCATGAGGCATCCCTCCAGGCGCTTTCCTAAATATCTCACCCATGTATGATTTTGTTCCAAGGGATATCCCCCCCCCCTCCGAGTACCAATTGTGCCAGTACCTCCAAATGATTATATTGAAATGGCATGGTCCATTGGAATCTGCCTCCATGCACTCGCATCATGTCAGAATGATGCTTGATTGGGTGCAGGAAACTTAGAGTTTCTTACTTTGGCACCTCGATCGAGGCGTTGTGGCTAGGTTGGTAGGTGTAATTTACCTTACTTATTCTCCCTCTCTCTCTTTCACACACACACAGAAATTTCATAAGTGTAGCACCCTAGTCATCCACCTAGCAAACCAGCAGGCAGGAGTCAACTTTCAGACTAAAACTTATAGACTATTCAGGCTATGTTTTCGAAGGATATATGGATTCTAAAAGGATTTGATTCATCAAATTGCACGTTTCTTCAAGTCTATAGCTCAACTGAGTTGCAATGCCTGAATCATAGGCACAAAGTAAGAATGCTCGAGCACTCTAATTTTGTCTAGAGGCTTAAGAAACGGTTAACGTTAAGAATCTAACTTTCTTCAGATATAGATGCAAACTCTTGTTATAGAGCCACTTATTGGTGTTACGTCATTATAATATTTGTCTCCTCACTTAAACGCTCATGTCTATTCTTTAACCGACTATGCTCTATGTATACTTTCTAATTCAACATGTTCTCCTGCTCTTAATGTTTGCACCAAACTGCAAATTAGGCATTCAGGCTATGAGTCCTTTAGAACTAAAAAATTATCATTGTCTATGTCTAAATCAGCTGAGTTTTCTACAGTTGGCACCTCTTTCTGAACACTTCTATATGGACCATACCAGAAGTGCTAGTTGTGTCATCACGCAACGTCACAACGTATGTTACTCAGACTCGGATGGAATGTCTGGTTGGACACGGTATCCGACACGGGTACTTCTCAATTTTGCCAATTTTTTACACTAAAGTGAAGTATCTTGTCCAAGTGTCGGGTTTCGGACACGGGTGTCGGATTTCGGACACGGGTGTCGGACACGGGTACTTTAGGGCAAAATGAAGAGTCCGAGTAACACTGGTCACAACCAACTGATACATATTGTGGCCTAGTTATTGTTTTTTGGCAATACATTAGTGACGTAATATTCAAAGACTTTAGTGCTCTATGATTCCTTTCCATCTATGAAACAGTCGAGATTCCTGTTTGTTTCTTTCCATATATGTCCTGTCGTGCAAGCTAAAAAAGTCTACGCCCTTTGAACATGCGCACACACTCTCTCTACATATATAACATCAAGGTCCTTTTCCAGAGTGTTCTACTACTTTTTTTTTTATACACGTAATCACATTTATTAGGCCTTCTCCATCCAAACCTATCATCAATCACTCAATCAATATAGTGTATGAGATGACATAAAGGAAACCATATAGCCTCTCAAGATGTAAACAAAGAGAATCACTCCACTATAATGGTAACTTCGTCACTCATAATCAAATAATCCACTTATTCTACACCTACAAAACAGAATGACATCACGAATTTTGTAGGGACAAAATATGCATGTGATTATGATGTTACTTTTGGATTCTGAATCTTGTGAGCTCAAACAATAGTCATTTGAATTAAAAATTTAGTATTCCCTCCTCCATTTCATAAAAACAGTTAATTTGCGAAATCCTAGGATTCAAATTGTGATGTCAATTTATTTTAATTTTCGAAATAACAATTTTGTACTTAATAATAATTTCTATGTAGTTTACGATGTTAATCTTTGCATTAATCAAAATTACACTTATATTCATCAAACCAACATTTATGATACCGATTAATGACCTTAAATTTGTTAATTTAATATTCGACAGCTTGCAGCATATAGAAAACTTAATTTATATACATTGTCATACCCATCATTTGCATTTCAATTAACATATATACATAACAGCTATAGAAATTCAATAAATTGTAGTAAAGCAATAATAGAAATTGTAAACTACCTTCCATCAATATGCTGAATACATGAGTAAAAAACATTGATCATTATACTCACAAAGTCATAATTGATAGAAAAAAGAAAAAAAAAAAAAAAAAAAGGCCTTCCCTTTAAATATCCAAAATATGTGCACTGTTATGTTCTCTTGGGTCCAATTTTTTTTTTTTTAACTAGAAGCATAAATCAAAACAATTATTCTTTTATTGACAATTTTTTTTGTTATTGAAACTTTATACATTTCCTCTTTCTACAATTCCCAGCCACACAAGAGAAAAAAAATTATACCCAAAACACAATCAACTTAGGAACAGAGCAGTACCCATTAAAGATGAAGAAGATTATAGAGACCCACTAACCTTTGAATCCATAAAATCATGGAGTTTGGTCTTCTACTGAACCAATTCATTAATCCCACTATATATTTTGGTCAGTGAATAGAATCAGTAAAGCCAAAAATTGGACATCGGTGATAATTGTCTGTGTGCGCGTGTGAGAGGGAGTGAGGAGAGAGAAGGAGAAGGAGAAGGAGAAGGAGAGGGAGAATTTTGGGTTTGGGTTGCCATGCGTCCAAGATACAAGACTTTTTACATGTAGAAGCTCCGCAAGGCTTTGCAGCAGCTCCTTTGAATTAGTGGTTCAGGCTTTGCCACGTTGACTTATTGCATGACAGTGATGAAGAGGGATACTTTTTTTTTACTATTATATTTTTTCAAATACTCTTCATTTCCTATCAAATTTTACGAGAAGTACTGGTACGTCACATCACGAATGATATTAACCGGCAAAACGTTTGTCCACATTTTAAAAAGAAAATTTAAAATTTTATAATTTGTTTTTAAAAAGTCAAATTATCTTCTTCTTTTTTAATTGGAGGGAGTAAGTTTGAATCAAGTAGTGATTAAAAAATAAGTAAAATACACTAACATTTATTTTAGACAATCAGAATAATACTTATCTCCTTTTAAATTTTAAAGTAACTCTTAATATTCCTTCAACTTTTTAAGGTTGACTAAATAATTAAGATTATATATTTATCCTTACGTATTACCAAATTTTAATTCAAGAATAATATATATATTTTTAATAAAAAAAATATCCTATTTTAATACTATACATTATAATTATAATTTTATTTATAATTAAGATCATCTCATTCAAAATGTTTGTAACTTATAAAAAAATTAATTTATTTTAATTAATACATATTTATGGATAAATGATACAAATATTAAGAATTTTAAATTAAATTATTAATGGAGTTGTACAATTATCAATTAGGCTTAGTTATACAACTGTTATCACTATTATCATAATTTCTAACGAAAGTACACAATAAAAGTAAAATTCGTAGTTATAGTCAAACCAGTTAAATTTCCTTCTCCTTTCTTAACCCGTATCACCTCATTCTCTTATTACAGTTTACAGTCGGTTTCCTTTTCTTTTTCTTACTCCCCAGTTCGTATCAACTAATGCCCTCAATTTAGGTTTTACTTATTTATTATTATATCTTATTATTTCTCTTAATTTTAATAAGATTTAAAATTACACAAATATAATTTAGACCCAAATAAATTTTTAAGGCTCAACTTTATTAAATTAAACTTATTCATTAGTTACTAATAGTTCGCATAAATTAAATGGCTACTTTGATCCAAATATAAGAAAAGTCTAATTAAATATTTTAAAACTTACTTACATATTTTTTTTATCGGGTATTAAATCACCCCCCCTTTAAAAGGATTCTATCCCCGGAATCAAAAGAATAGAACGTACCTAGTTATCAAAAATATGTGGAAACTATGTTTGACTAGACTCCTCCATTTCTCAAGTTGTTTCCCGCTCCAAATGGTTCCTTTACAAAACCATAACAAACGAATTATCTTCCTCCTTATAATCCGTTTTTGATGATCCAAAATTGCCCCGGCTTGCTTCTCACAAGTAAGATCCTCCCGAATCTTATCAAACGGATGTTGCACCATATGCAACGGATGATAATGATAATTTTTCAACATCGATATATGGAAACACATTATGCACATGAGCTAGTTGTGGAGGCAAAGCTAACCGATATACAACCTCACTAACCCTCTCCAAAATCTCGAATGGGCCAATATAAAGTATACTAAGTTTTCTTTTCAACCCAAATCGCCGAATGCTCTTCAAAGAAGAAACTTTTAAAAACACATGTTCACCAGATTTAAACTCTAAGGTCCTCCTATTCTTATCAGCATAATTTTTCTGTCGTGATTGAGCCGACCTCAATTTAGCCACCGCTACCTTCTCTGTAGTGATTTAAACTAACTCAAACCCTTTTATGACACTCTTACCAACCTCATCCCAACAAATTAGTGTCCAACACTTTCTACCACACAACGCCTCAAATGTAGTCATTCCAATACTTGCATACCAGATGTTGTTATAAGTAAACTCAACTAGGCTCAAGTAATCATTCCAATTACCAGACCATTCAAGTGCACAAGACCTCAATATGTCATCCAATATTTAAATAGTCCTCTCGGATTGCCCATTACTTTGCGGATGAAAACAAGTACTAAAGTTAAACCGAGTGTCCCAAGCTTGTTGAAACCCTTTCTAGAACCGTGAAGTGAACCATGAGTCTCGATTTGAAATAATAGACACCGAAATACCATGAAGTCTAACAATCTCATGCTGAAAGATCTTTACCAACCTATCCACCAAGTAACCTTCGCGGATAGGCAAAAAATGTGTTGATTTGGTCAACCGATCCACCACAACCCAAATGGCATCATTCTTCCTAAAAGTCCTTGGCAAATCAGTCACGAAATCTGTTAGGAATCACATGACTTTAATTTGATGTTGTGGTACTAATATATATGTGTATCAGTAGCTGAATTGTAAAGTCCTTACAAATAGTTGATGTACAAGGACTTAGATAGAAAATATCAAACTTGTTAGGTTGATCTTATGAGCTAAAATAATATATGTAATAAGCAAAGGCCAAACTGATCGTTAAGTACTGCATAAAGCATCCAGTGAAGGATCATAGAGCAGACAGCTTAAAGGGACGCTGAGTCTGCCAGGCAGACGTAGAGTGAGGCTCGGTTAAGTCACAAAGCTCTCTCGACATCGTAGAGCAACTCTGGCATGATCAAAGACAGACGTGGAGTTGAGCATGTAATCGCAGAGCTTGCAAGGCAATCATAGAGTGAAGTTGGGTCGGTTGCGTCGTAGAATTGGACAAGGCCAATGTAGAGTGAAGCTCGGTCAGGCACAAAGCTCACTCTCGAAATCGTAGAGTTGGACAAGGTTAACGTAGAGTGAGATTCAGTCAGTCTCAAAGCTCACTCTCGGAATCGTAGAGTTGAACAAGGCTAACGTAGAGTGAGACTCGACCAGACAAATGCGGAGTGACTGGGCAAATCGTAGAGCTAATCCTGTCATAGACTCTACGGCACACTTGCGTGAGGTGGTCGTTGCCCGGATCGTTTTTAATAAGCAACTTTGATGGAACTCTCTCAATACCTTAACCCAACGTTTATTTAGAGACGAGAATCTTGATAATGTCGATCAAACAATTGAATTAACGTAAGATGAAACACCAACAACACTTAGACCTTCGTTTAGATGGGAAACAATAATCCCCGTATCATTGTATGATGCGATAGAATAATGCCACACACAACTATGGTTTGTTGTATGATAAGTTAATTATAAATCTCAAAGAAAAACTAAGAAATTAGCTTATAAATTCTTTAAAGAATCAAAAGTAGAGAATAACTCTCAAGTATGAATAATCTCTGAATAATATTGATGTTGTTGATTACATCACCCATGTATCATATTTATACTAATAGAATAAAACCCTAATCCTATAAGGAATAAAGAATTTGAATTAGAAAAGAAATCTTAGCTAGAAAACAATATGGAAATCAAATCTTATCTAATAAACATCCTAGTTACAATAGAATAGGAAAAGATCCCCAAAAGATTGCATTAAATTTGATAAAACACATCCTCGAAATCCGTGCCACTGCCCAAGTGCCTAGGCTCTTGAAAGTACACTGTCTGGAGCGCCTAGGCTCTCTCCTATAGAATATCCAAAAGATGTCAAGTGCCTAGGCGCTTGAAATGTGAAGGAATGGAACGCCTAGGCACTCAAGTTTTTTGTTGTGACATCCTTTGGAAAAATGGCCATACCTCTTGCATCCAAACTCCGATTGGGATGATTCAAGATGTTTCGGAAAGCTAAGAGATAGATCTGCAACTTTCATTCTTTATAATTTGCGAGATTCTGGCTGGACCAAGGTCGTAATTGAGCCCGAAGTGACTGCTATGTAAATAGTATCTCCAAACTCCTCAATCTCCACTCCAATCATCCTTGAGCCAACTTCCATTATTTTGTATATTGCATGATGCCTTAGCTTGCATTGATTCGGCCTTATTAAATAGGTGGTATCTAGTAATCCCAAATCACATGATTGATCATCTCCTCGTCGTTCATATGAATTTAGCTCCAATGTACGCATTCTTGAATGGACTTTAACCCAATCACTCGCGACTAACTGATGAACTTCTTGAACTCGAGTTGAAGGAATATTGTTCGATGCGAGCCTGGTCAGGATCTCATCATCCTGACATCAAGCAAGATCGATCGTAGAGTCGCATCTGGAAGACGATAGTTCTCAAAGAGACAAAAGAACAGAAATTGATACTAGCTCTAAGTGATCCAAACGCAACATGAAAGATCACCATAAATGTCTACAAGAATCAAAGCTCACCAAAAGATCGTACAGTCAGCCAAATACTCTACGACCTTCATTTAGACAAGCAATTAAGAACTGAATTTGATACTCTACGTTGCCCATATTATTTGATCAGTAGAATGACCTGCCCAAGACAGTTGCTGCATACTAAATTGAACTGAACGAAGAATCAAAGTCAGTGGGGGACAAACAGCTATGGTTTACAGATATTCAGAGCACTATCCTTACCACTATCTTGAAGGAAGGTAATGTACGCTGACTCATCCCACTACTACGGTTAACAAGGAATAAATTATTCCTAAGTTCAGCAACATATCTCAACGGGAGTATTAGATGCAACAACCACATTTCAATGGAAAGATTTTCAGAAGCATCTACATAAGGCAGACAGATTGAAGATTACAAAAGAAGCAAGAACAACGAAAAGAAATTGAATCTGTCAAGATACCACTCTATGATCAAAGACGAACATCTTGCTTCACTACTGAGTTCATCAGACCATATGCTTCAAGCAACTCAGTAGCAAAAAAATAAACACTCTCTTTTAAGTGAAAGGGTCAACATGTGACCAACTAAAGTCAAGTCTGCTGGACTTGCTGAGTACCAAAGGGTACAAGAGATTCTAAGATTGCGGTTATTAGTCTACAGTGTTTCAAGGCTGCTGGCTTTGAAGAGTACTCAGTGTACTGAAGTTCCGAGGCTGCTGGTCTTGAAGGAATCTTAGTGATTCAAGTTGTAAAGATATCCTTAATGGATTTGCTACTCAAAGAATAGAATAGTGGAGTAGGAGTCTTGTGTGCTCCGAACCACTTAAAGCCTTGTGTCTCTCATTCTCTCTTTCTCTGCACTCCATAATTGTCATAACTGTTATATCACTGTTTTATCATATCTGTTATAACTGTTCTATCTTAAAGGGGGATTATAATTAATCTTACATTTCGCTGTACTTAATTAACTTGTTTATTTATCAAGCATTTCAAAAAATATTAAAAAGTTTCAAAGTATCTATTCAACCCCCCTTCTAGATATCTTTTGTGCCTCTCGGAACTAACAAAATTCATCGTGATATCCTCTTATTTCCAAACTTGAATGTCTAACTGTTGCAGCTAACCACTAGTTTGTTGATGTTCTATTTTCACTTATTGACAAGTGAGACACTTTTTCACATATTCAGCCACATCTCGCTTCATCCCATTCTACCAAAAATTCTCCTTCAAACCCCTATACTTGTTTATGAAACTTGGATGAATAGAAAATGACGAACTATGAGCCTTAACCAACACAACTTATCGAATGGTTGAATCCGACGGTACACACAATCGCTTACCCAACCAAATCACACCACGATCATCAATACGAAACTCGGGCTGCTTGCCCTCCTCTAGATTTTGCGCCATACCCCACAACTCTTCATCTTCCTTTTGAGCTTCTTTAACCTGCAAGATAAGAGATATCTTTACTATCATACCTACCAAATGCCCATCTGAACTTTGCACATACAACTCCAACTCTAGTCGTTCCATATCCGAAATAAGCTGAGGTTGTGTAATAAACTACATTCCCTGAGCTCTTTCAGCTTAGAGCATCTGTAACTACATTCGCCTTCACCGGGTGATACTGAATTTTCATATCATAATCTTTAAAAAGCTTCAACAAACGTCTCTGCCTTATGTTGAGCTCTTTTTGAGTGAAAATCAGTGAAGATATCACAAGTCTCTTCATACAAATAATGCCTCCAAATTTTTAGGGCAAAGATTATTGTCGCCAACTCCAAATCATGAATGAAGTAGTTTACTTCATAAGATTTAAGTTGTCTAGAAGCATACGTAATCACCTTACCGTGTTGCATCAAAATACACCCTAAAGCCTTTTTAGAAACATTACTATAAATCTGGTAACCTCCTGACCCCGACGAAAATGTAAGTATTGGAACTATCACAAGCCGTTTCTTCAATTCTTTTTGCGCTCCTCAGTCCACACAAAATTTGTGCCTTTTCTCATCAACTGAAGGCAAACAAAGAAAATCCTTTCACAAATCGCCTATAGTACCCTGTCAAACCCAAGAAACTCCTAATCTCTGTCACCGTAGTAGGTATCGGCTATTTAGTGATAGTCTCAACCTTCGCAGGATCCATCTTAATGCCTTCAACAAACACAACATGGCCCAAAAATGTAACCTACTCCAACCAAAACTCACATTTAGAGAATTTAACATACAACTTTTCTTTTTGTAAAATCTCCAAAACTGTGCGAAAATGTTCCTCGTGCTCTTCCCTAGACTTGGAGTAAACCAAAATGTCATTAATAAAGACAACAACATATTGGTCCAAGTACTCTCTTAACACCTGATTCATCATATTCATAAACACCGCCTGACTGTTACTTTAAAAAGTAGAGGGTGGTGAGTGTTATTATGATTTATCAACATGGGGTATCTGTGTATTTTACTCTTAAAAAAGTTAGCAAATTTTAAAAAGAAAAATTAATATTTTATAATTTGTTTGGTAATTAATATTTGTAAAATATCTGAATGACACTATTTTACCATTTTAACCCTCTAAGCTGTTTAAAAATTTTATTTGATAATTTTAAATATGCAATCTAATAAAAAAGTGAGTGAATAATATTGTTAGAATATATTTATATAAAAATAATCACATACTCTAGTGACCAAATATTAAACAAATCACTTAAAAAAAATTGCAACAATGTATAATATGATGACTATACATTAGATAAAAAAATGTATCAAATTTAATAAAACACCTTCATAACGTAATAGTTCAAAAGAATAATTATACTTCCCCGTTTCAAAATATAAGATTATTATTGACTTCTTAAATATAATTTAAAATATTTTCAAACTCATAATTTATATGAATTTTATTTTATTTTAGCTTATACAATGATGAATATTGAAAAATATCGAAAAAATAATACTAATTGTAAGATTTATTGTTTCATATTTTTCTAATCATCTCAATTTTAATTTTGAAAATATCTCAAATTGACTTTTCAAAAACATCTTAGAATTTGGAATGGAGGGAGTATAATATTTATTGAGACTATTTTTGTTCATAAATTTAAAATTTTGGATAAGAGACATCTCTTGATGGTTTGGATTAACTTTCTATCTTACCGATTTAGAGGCATTGAGAAGACTGATTTTTTTTAGCAAATAACTTCAAGCATCTTAGCGAATGAGATAGTGGGTAATTAAGATACTTTAGATACAATCAAACACCACTTTAATTTTCTATCAACCGATTATTTTGGGATAAACCATTTTGATGCATCCCTTTGTTCTTTACTTTACGTGGGTTCATGGGACGTGATTGAATGGATATGTGTACCGGTGGTGTAATTCTATCACACTATTCACTATCAATAATAACTAAACATACTCTTAAAATGTTAAAAAGAAAAATACATAAATTTTCATGTCATTCATTTTTTAATTCAATTTTGTCGATCCAAACGTAGTATCAAAATCAAGATTTTCTTGTCTCTTCTAATTAAACCATTATTGCTAAACTCAATTTAGTTTGAGTTTAATTAAAACGTAGTGCGATGAGTGCTGAACAAGGGCTAGTTAAAGTGAAGTTTAGTGATAACTCTGATCTAGACTCTCCTCCCTCTTTGATTATAGCCCAACAGAATCAATGGTCTGAAGTTGAAGGAACATGCTCACCTCATGTCCAGGACAATAAGAATAAATAGCAAGTCTCTCAAATTTATGGTTTGAGATCAAATTTCTGAATATACAAAGAATTCCTAATTCCCACATTATTGAAATAGACAAAAGAACCCGATATGCAGAATGATGACATCATAAAAAAATTAATTTCATAAAGTACGGTTTCAAGTGTTTTGTAATATAGCATTAATACTTGTAGCTGTTGTTTAACCTTTTCTTTGTGCAGAAACACTAATAAGAAAAGCTAAAATTAACATCTTCAAACCTTGATTACTTTTAACTTCAATAGTTACAACAAAAAAATAATGTGGTGTTCAATTATTTACCACATAATATTCAATATATATAAGTGTAACAAGTTAAAGTGCTTCTTCTTCTTCTTTTTTCTTTTTATTACAAAAAATGGGAGGTACGTAAGGTAATCCAATCGCACGCTATGCCAGGGTCAAAGGAATCCAAATGGACATATTGTGCTTACAACGACTACATACATATGAAGAAATCCCACTACACCTATGTCATGGTCGAAACTTAGAGATTCTCCACGAATAACGTGTATGATACAAAGTTGTCATCAACCTTTCGCTGTGAATAAGAATCGAACCTAAATACCTTTCGCTGTGAATAAGAATCGAACCCAAATTTTGAGCTAGATAACCGACACACATACGAAGTAAAAGTTATTCATCACATTGTAATGCTCTGTATTCTACAAAACGGGTATGTAGGTTCTTAGTAATTGGACAATTTGAGGCTGCTGGCACTTAATATTGTTAACGAAAAGTCCACAATTTTCCACATACATCCAGAACTGGTATTAATTATGAAAATCCAGTCCAATCTCACAGTAATAACCACCACCAAACTTGAAGATATGGAAAGATCTCACACCACTAAAATGCATTCAACACATGGCCCATCACCTAAGAGGAATTAAGTGGGAGGTCGATTTCATGCAATTCATCAGTATCAAAAGGGACAGCACATAAGACATCAGCCATGCATTCCCCAGTTGTAGAACATTTCGAAGAAACAATTTATGGGGTTTCTTTCATCATAAAGGTCTTGATAAGATTTGTGTTTAGGAGATATCCTTGTTGAGAATGACTAATTTGTGATGGTTTATAATGATTGTGAAAATGTTGCAATGATCTTCATGACAGCAAATTTAATTTAATTTTTCGTAATTTGATAAATTAGGCAAAACATGTTGGCATAATTTTCAAATTTGGAAATTATTTCCCTAAAGTCTTTATCTTGTTGCAAACTTGCAATGTATCTCGTCTTCTAATTATACAACATGATTTTTAAAAAGATTGTCATTTCGAAGTTTATTTGGTGATAATATTAGAACTTGCACGGCTCATTATGTTGGAATTTTGATTTTTTTTTTTAAAAATTTTATATTTATAATTGAAACCATTACCACCGATTTATTTAGGTAGGTCATGTCTACTTGGTATTTGGTAAAGGGCCTATTTCATAAATTATGAAATAAAGAGGATTGAATTCGATGTGACCACGTGTTAAGTTTAGATTTAACATTAAAACAAAGCTCTAAATAAATGAAGTTGTTTTAATTAATAAAGATTTTGAAATGACAAAATTATTACTAAAAAAAGTGAAATGACATTTGGCAAAAATACTACTAATAAAAGTTTCAAAACTACATTGTTTTGGATCCTGACTACAATATACTCTTTGCGTTCCTAAAAAGATGAGTAAAGTATAATTTATATCCATATTAAGAAAAATAAAAGTAAAGAAAAGAGAAAAACAAAATTCAAATTTATCTTTAATGGTCTCACAAGATTATATAAAGTGACGAATACTTTTTTTTAGTCCTAATAAATGATATACTTATCTTTCACTTTATATATTTTATTTTTTTTAAAAAAAATTAAAAAATTATAAATTTAAACATTATTTTAAAGACGGAAGAAATATGTGTTTACATTTAAACGGAGGGAATAATTAAATGTGTAAATTGCATTATACGACCAAGTTAGCCCACGTGCCTTCAATGGACAAGGGATGCAACCTAAAAGTTGTCTTGATTCATTGCTGATGGATTACCTAAAAAAAACCCAAGAAATTTGCTTATGGGCTTTTGGGTACTCTTTTACTGATTCAGAAATTTTTAAAAAACATCAAAATGTATCAGCAGGCTATAAGGAAAGCCCATTATTCAAAACAAGTATACAGACCTGGAGCAAAGTATTGGGCCGGAAAGTAAGCCCAGCTGGATTTATCAAACACACAAACCTGGTGGAACTCTATGGAATCTAGCCAGAGGTCAACAGTGTGTGTATATATAGCTAGCTGTCGTACCAATTCTTCTTTAATTAGGTTTAGATGGCGGCTTCCGCTTTGAGGAAAAAAACATATACAGGTCACCTTGCTGGGAAGAATTAATTGAGGATGTGAGACTTTGGTTTTTTGCACAGTCCATCTAGTTATATATATATATATATATATATATATATATATATATATGTAATTTATGTATAGTTGGGTGGCCTGTGCAAATAACCAATGTCTTTTCCTCTGTTTTTGGTTTAATTCCTTAGGTTTTCATCATGTAAATGTGTACACAAAGATATATTTGGATACGTAGCATCCATAGCTGTGACAGCACATGAATCTAACCATTTACATCTTTGTTGTGTGAATGATGATTAATCGATAATCACTCACTAGTATTGGCAGTTGAATACAGAATACATCTAGGGCTGCGTCATATTAGGTTCTGGACACACACTTCCTCTTTCTTTTTTTCTTTTTTCTTTTTTTTTACTCTCTGTATATTCATTTGTAATTGCTTCATTGCTTGCCAGTAAATTCTCAATGTAATTAATTTTGTCAGAACTTTGAATTTTAATGATTCGATCAATTGATGAGGAACACTTTTATCCTGGATGTATTCACACCTTTTTCCTATATACGTATACTAGGGATAACCCGTGCCTACGGTACTACAAATACTCGTGTAATTATTTAGTACCTAAAGATGAATCTAAATGAAAAATGTGAGTTGACAATGTGAAAAGAGTATTTATTTGATGAAAAATAGAAAATATCATATTTATTTGATGAAAAATAGAAAATATCATATTTATTTAATGAAAAGTAATAAATTTCTAAGCAAGATAGACACCCCACCCAAAATGTAAAGTAAAAAACGAAAGTAATTAGGGCAACTATTATGAGCAATATTTGCATCATCAAATGCAATTGTTGTTTTGCAATAGAGCACCACCATACGTGCAGGTAAAGCATTTGAAATTTGCAACAGCTAGGCCCAAGTACCATATACAGTATGAAATATTCAATTAAAACAAAGTAAACATATTTATCGCCACTCTCAAGTGAGATAAATTTCTAGAAATGGTATGTTGTTGTTCATAATTAATAGGTAGATTCTTTTTATACAACAATCAATTCACTATAATAGTTATATACACTTAATAAAATTATATTCTCATTAATGGTCTCACATGAAAGACCAACTGCCATTAAGGATCAGATGTTGGAACTCCTGAAGCAGCTCAGCTACCCTCAGAATTTACCATAGCTGCAAAAGAAATCCATGTCGGTCAAAAACAAAAGTGCAAATTAGGGATGTATATATTTATTTGTAATTAGGGATGGCAATTTATCTTTCTCTCCATGATAATTCTCACGCGGGTTAGTTATATACCGCCTATATATATATTCTTGAGTATGCTGCTAATTTACCATATGAAAAAAGAACGTCAGTTGCCTATTATTTTTACCATTCTTGGTATCAGCTGAATAAGTATCAGGTTTTTGAGGAGAAATAGGCGTAAAAGAATATGAGCATCAACTTTAAAGTAGCTGTGAAGTATGTGTCACAAATTCTTATTTCCGCCTTTTCCCACCTATATTTTGTACTCCGTACTTTAAATTTTGGTTTATTCTCCTTTTAAGTTTTTTATTTTCACAAGTTTCACCAAAGAATTATATTTTAAAAACACAACAATCCTTACGGTGGATACAGCAAGTGCATTCTATTAAATACCAAAAAGTAAAAACTGTATATGTATAAATATAATTAATTAATTAATCAAGTAATTATTAAGGTGCAACTGTGTAATCTGTTAAAATGGGAAACTCCCAGATGGAAAAGGCACAAACTCTAGAGCAAGGCTCACAAACAAGCAACTCATCGCCCACGAGCAATTCTTTGGCCTGCTCCAAATAACAAGGCTTTTCCTATCACTCCTGTATGAAATCCACAAGCAAGCGCCAGAGTTCCACCTATAACTAGCCATTTTAAATCTATTCCACCCTGATCTCCATGCCTCTGTACATCCAAAGCACCCCGTCTCTCTTCTTCACCAGTCACCGTCTCTGAAGAATCAGCAGTTCCCTCAAATGAAAACTTTGTAGTGATTCTTGCCACCAATGCGCTTCTGGACACTGGCACCTCGGATTTTCTGGCTACCTGATATGCTCTAAAGCCACTGTGTAACTTCTTAACAGTTCCCCACATTCCATGACGAACACCCAATTTCGCCACATCCTTTGGGATCCCCATATCTTCGTAATGTACAAGACTCACCTCACATGCAGTCAACTGTCCATCTCCTTTGCGAGATTGCACTGCATTCAGTTGTTCGATGCACCCAATCAATATCCATTAGAATTGTGATTGGTTAGGATTCGTCGGTCGGTAATGAGTGGTTGTAAGAAAATACGTACCAGGCTTAATAACCCAGCTTGAAAAGTACATCTCCACACGCCTAGGCTTGTCACGCCTAGGCAAAGCTGGATATGGAACCGTCTGCAGCAATAATCTCACATATTACAAATTAATGTCCAAATAATATGCAATACAACTGCTAAAAGAATAAATATAGTGTTGTATTTGTATGGTGTTCAAACACCAAAAGTACCATAGGCCTCCATCTGTGAAGCCAATGCTTTCATCTCTCCAGAAGGAATTGAGATAAGATGCTATAGACAGATGCTCAATATACCAGCTTACAATAAAGGATGGTCTCCTGAGATTCTTTTTCCCCAGTTAAACAACATGATAAATTGCTGAAACCAGGATGTGCACTAGACAGTAAATAAAATAGTCTACTAATTATCTGCATGAAATTGTGTTCATGTTCATGTACAGAGAGGATTGGACTGATTGAAGGAAATAACAAATCATAATGTTCTCAACTAGGTCTCGTCCTAGACATACAACAGATATGAAACCAGATTCCTCGTCAACTTGATCCAAAAGTTACTCTTGTAACAGTGCCTTGTGTTCATAATTTCTTGACAAATCAACTTCTTGACAGAGGAGAACAAGAAGCCAAATCAAAATACAAACAAGAGTACAAAATCAGTACCTTAGTCACGCAATAATAAGTCTTTCCAGCTTCCCATATTCTTCGGCCAATGATATATTCTCGATCACTGCAAAAAAATGGAAACTGCATATAGGGCAAAGAAATTGAAACATCAACTCAAACTGTTGGAAAAATACATATCAATGACAATACTCAATAAGAAAGATGGCAAAAATATCCTCAAAGAACCTTTTTAATCCAATGGACAATTGTTGTCCCTGTGTGATGGCATTCATCTAACATCTTGAAGTACGCTAGCATAGGATCCCATTTAGGCCGAAACTCGTCATCCCAAAAGAAATCTCTAACCATCTCTGGAGTTGCATCCTCGAAGACAGTTTTGCTTCTGTAAATTACGGGACCAGTCTGATAAAAAAGATGCACCGACAGGTATTAATGCTCACAAACTTCAAATAACAAATAGGGAAAACTGTATTAAACACCCAAATGTTCGGTTGTTACCAAACTGAACTTGCACATGTACTTGTGGATCAAACATATTGCATGGCTAGACTAGTATTGTAGGTTATGGAAACCCTATGTATAAGAAAACAAGTGCGAGAAAGTTATTAGGGAAGTAGCGCTTTTAGAAGGCTTTATTTTTAATATTTATTACGCTTACTATTCTAGAGTACTTCAGCACTTTAGTAGAGCATATAATGGAGCATTAGAATTGGCATTGCGTGTTCTTCTTCTTCTTTTTTTTTTTTCGTTTTTCAAAATAACAAGTAGCATGGGTCTACTCATCTTTCTTTTCAAGGTATTCAAACTTTAAGAAATCCCACAAGGCTCTGTCTCCAAAAGTTTGTGTTGTTGTGTAGGTAAATGCTGAGATACACTCTCATTTATTTCTCATGTTGCTTGAGGCTCCTAAAACATTTTCTCTCTCTCTGTGTGTGTGTGTGTGTTTTTTTTGGGGGGGGGGGTGGCGGGGAGTATGTCCCTCTTCGGAGGAGGATTTGTTCTTCCTCTCTGTTCAGCAACTTTGGAGGAAGGAAAGATCTTTGGAAGTGTACATCGTTTAATGTTCTTTGGGGGATTTGGGATGAGAGTAATACTCGTTTTTTTCAGGCACAAGTATCTTTCTTTTGCTTTGTGGTGTTGGAGGAACATTCTTCTTAGCTTTGGTTTGGCCTCTGTCATTGGTGCCTTGGCATTAGTGTGTCTGAGATAGGAGAGCTGCTCTTTCTTGAATATATATATATATATATATATATATATATTATTTTATTTTATTTCCACCTTTTATAGGGGTGGACTCCTTGTCCCCCTCTGCCTTTGTAGTCTCTCAGTTCATCTAATCATATATCTTTTCCTATATGAGAAACAAACAAACAAAATTTGAATACATAAATACCATGTCACTTAAGAAAACTATTGAATTACAACCACAAGACTGCTACTGATTCTAGTCAGCATGATGATGGTATAAAATTATAAATGAATCGAGCTAAAACCATTTAAAGATCTGCAACCTCACAATTGATATAAAGCATGGTCAAATTACAATAACTGTTACATGTGAAACAACAAAGAGAAGTGAAGCAAAAGTTTTACCACGGGCTCATGGCGCCAGGCTTGATATCCCATGTTTGAGGTGGAACGCTCCATCAAATTTTGCCAGGCTGTCTCCCCACCCTTTCCATCTAGAAGATGCAACAGATGTTCAAGATCATTCTCAGTGACAAGATTATGTTCTTTCCTTGAGGTTTCAGAGCTCAGCCTACAGAAAAGCAGTGGTAACAGAAACCTTTTTTATATTGAAAAATCAGAAAACAAATTTAATTGTTTGGGTGAATCTCAAGTATGATCAGATTTCTATAGTAACTGAAGATCAACAAAATTATCAAACAAACAGATATAACTTTTTTAAGAAAAAACATTAATTCTTTTCCCCTTGATAGGCTACAAAATTGACAAATGACAGCAGGATAATCTATGTCAAAAAGAGTTGCTACAGCTGTTTACTTTATGTTCAGTTTCTAGAAAGATAGAAACTTCGGGTCTTTTTTAAGATTTTAGTCAAATAAAAACTCCAATCAAGTCGAAGAAGCTTTACAGCAGCTACTATGTCAATAACATGACAGTTGTTTCACTAATGCCTAAAGCTGTAGTATTAGGACGATCTATTATCTCTCTGTTATTACAAATATCTAAGTACATTTCTGTTTCCATAGAGGTGCATTAATATTGCGATTTCGTCACTTTGCCTTGATAATACAGTTAATGGTCTTTGAATATTGTTATATCATTTTATTAAATTGGTAATTGTGTTACACGTGTGGACATGTTCATGACACTAATCCAACCCATTTGAATTGTGATAAATTTGACGTATAAAAATATCCAAGATATAAGCTGTGTCAGGTAAACTAGTCATAAATTTGTTAGTCATTTCTTTAAACATAAATTGTTACATTTGTTAAACTGGTTGTGTTAAGAAAATCATGTTGCTAGTTGATAAACACTTAAATTGAGTTTTATTGTGTTACACAATATGTGTATTAACCTAGTGAAGGGTCAACATGTGTAATTTATTTTGATATCTAATTAATTAAGAACAAAAAATCCATTCTTTGTCAAAGTTCGAAAATATTAATCAATGCTTCATGTTAAGTGTTCCAGAACCAAGACGAAAATTGTTTTAGTACAAATAATCACTTAGATAGTTTTTAGTATTATCCCGACTAGCGAGACTGTTTTCATTCTTTGACTCGATATACAGTCTACCTAAACAATTAAAAACATCAGGCAAACAAGCAGAAACGCCTAAAATCTCTTAACTACCTTAACCTTAACTGGACTCAT